>JAVJIF010030461.1:0-121407 GCA_038442645.1 Agave tequilana
TATTCCTTAGTTCCATTAGGCTTTCTAATCTGCCCATGTAACGAATCTTTAACCGGTGACTCCCAAGCCAAATGGTCTTAGGGCACCGACTGAGAAAACACCCCAAGGATTTAAGGACTCGAGCAAACATGACCACAAAACTAAGAATTTTATTATATGAACTGCTTTAGGCATGAATACTTATACTTTATAATGCACAAATACCAGCTTAATCAGAGGATTTTTGATATTATATATATATAATATATATATATAATATATATATATATATATATATATATAATAATATATATATTTTTCATTTTTTTTATAAGGCATAAGATCTTTGTTTTTTAACCCTAAATGTGTAAGTGTATAAAGCATGCATATTTCATCAAGATAAAAATTAAGACTAAAATACTTTTTCAAATTTTCTTCCTAATCTTGAAAATCAAACAAATAATTTTATTTTGATCAAGTATAAGAAATCCTAATTATGATTCTCTTATACCTTAAAATTGACTTAATTTTTTTACAAAAAATATGTCAAAATATTATTTCTATTTTCAAAAAGTTTTTAAAAGTAAAGAAATGTTAATAATAATTTTTTTAATAATAAAAGGAAAACCTAAGTTATGTTAGAACCCTCCCCCACACTTATCTCATGCATTGTCCTCAATGTATGAATTGATGCTTAGATGCATGAAAAAGAAGAAAGGGAAGGAAAATATTATCTTAAGGTGGTGGTTCCGGTGGTGGTCTGATTGGGTCAAGCGTTGCTACCCAATCAAGATAATGTGGTAGTTCACAGAACCCATCTTTATTGACCTCTATTTTATTTACATATTTACAATCCCCAATATAAATAGGGTCATGAAAGATCCTATCGTGAAACTTACTCCCTTTACATAACCAGTCTTGAAAGTTTATCACGGAGTCATCATGGTCTATACCTATGTCTAACAAAAGAATATGACTTGGTGGAACAGTTGACTTGGACTTAAGAATGATAGCTTCAGGAACCAATATTAACTCGGGAAAATCAACTGTGGGTTCGAGAGTCAGTTTTGGTTCAAGACTTGAGTTCAAGTCCAAGAATTAAATTCACATTCTTTTCCTATCAATGGAATGTGACTATTCAAAATTGGTGATTTCATTTTTAGATCTATAGTACGGAAATAAATGTTGGCTCAGGAAATTGGTCCAAATTGGGTAAGAATATCGGAGTCAATATAGATTCAAAGATGGAAACTGAATCACAAAGTTGGAGATCGGGTTCACAATCATAATCAAGTCAATCTTATAAAATAAAACTTGCAAATTTGTCAATGGGTTAATATTGGTCAAGTTTAAGGTTTTGTGTGAATTGAATCTTAATCAAAGTCTTCAAAATACCATGATTCTTGGTTTTCATCAATATGGTTAGAGTGTCGAGAATAGTCAGAGATTGGGTAGGGAGAGTTTCCTTATTCCTATGCGTGTTTTCCAATCTACTAAGTCTTACTTCTATCATATCGAGTGGATCATTTTGGATTGAATTATGAATTCTATACTCTTTTCTAAATCGGCATGTTCTTCTTGAAAAATAGAGTAAAATCTATAACTTGAAAATTTTGACAGGATTTTAAGTCTTCTAAAATTTGAATTCGTCGCTCAAGCTCGTCTAAGGCTTCCATCCTCTTTTTTTCAGTCAATTAATTCTTCTAATGGTTGTTCGAGAGAAGGAGTATATGAAGCTGGATGTTGGTTGGGTGGTTGACAATATGACTCGGGGAGTTGTATCCCCATTGACTCTGTGAAGAGTAGTAATGATTATTCCAGTCTTGTTCATAGTATTGGGACTAAGGCATGATTGATTCGGATAAGACCAATTCAGCACGCTAGGTTGGTTAAAGTTATGATATGCCGAGTTGGTACATCCAAAAAAGAGGTCGGGGTGTAACATGGATTACCATTAAAGTTGGGAATATTATTGTTATAAGCCATATCACAAAAGAAATGTAAAAATCAAACAAAGAAAAACAAACAAAAAGAAAAAAAATCTAATCTAAGTTAGGGTAAACCTTAGACCTAGATGACTCCTAACTAGTTAGACTGTCTACGGGGGTATATTACTGAATCTGACCACAAGTTAATCAGCCAGGTAGGGGCAAGATCAGTGGGAGGTATCCGTGCCTAAGCACCGGGCCTAATTATGCCAAATCACTAACCTTCGGGGTTTCGCCCCTCAATCCCCAACCTTAGACACCAATTTGGTAAGAGTCAAATTCAAATCAACTTTCCCCTTAGGTCAGTCTCCTATATGAGTCTGAGATGTCTTAGGGCAAACGTCTACTCAGTTTTAGTTAGGCTTGGTTAGTGAGTAAAGAGATTATTTGTGGGCTAAGGGAGGGTAATGACTTCCCTACCTTATCTTTTTTATAGGACAAGCCCTTAAGATTGATTGTGCAAAGTGTGCAGGATATAGAAAAGTAATATTCAATAAGCAAATAATCACTCAAGAATGGTTCCTAAACTATATGTTATGCATATGTACCTTTTACTTCAGCACTCTTCAACACTAATGTAAAATGTAAATGAATTAGACACATGCCTAAATACAAAGTCTAAACCGTTTTACCATTTAAAAACATCACTTTACTGTTGAGGTTAGAAAGTATGTACAGTGAAAAAAAAGGAAATAAATAACTACAGAAATTTAGTTTTGCATTCAGCCAACCTGCAGAAATACATAGTTCACTCAGATTGCCATTGGAATATAGCAAATCTGAGGGCTTCTGAGCTCTGCTTTCTTGAGCAGAGACATGGCCAGTTATATGTTCACTATAGCAAATTTCCTTGATATATATCATTGCACACCAAGAACAAAGAAGAGAGTTAACCAAAAATGTAAATTTAAAAAGAGAATCACTTATCGTTCTCCCCGGTAACGGCGCCAAAATTTGATTAAGGTTTTTATCATCGGCACACAAGAATACAGAATTTCAGAACTTTCAGAATAGGATGTGCAAGTTCTCAATGCTACCGCTATAGTAAGTGGCTATGCGGGTCGTGATCCACAAGGAGAGACTAGCGATGGAAACTTTTTTAATAAGTTCTCTTTTAAGTTACAAAGTATGGTTAAAGATCTTATTTTAGTTTTTTAAATGAAAAGAAAATATAAGTTACAGTTAAGTTAAAAAAAAAGTGGTAGATTGAGAAGGTGGAGAAAATAGAAAATTGATATATACAAAGAAATCGAAAAGAGTGATAAAAGAGTTGGTAGATTGTGGTGTTGGTGATCTAAACTAAAATTAAAAGAAAGAAAGTTAAAACCTAAAAAATTACTTACTTCTTCGATGCCTGCTTACCTTTCACCCGTATCGACGATGTACCTTTGTTTGAAGGCGAGCGAAGTATGACATATAGATCTTTCCCATTCTCGATTTACATTGTGAAATGAAGGCAAGCTATACTACCATAGAAATAGATATCCATCACTATAAGCCATCAATGACACTTGCAAGGGTAAGGCAACTTCGAGGCTATCGGAGTCATTTGGATTCACAAACAGATAAGAAGGAAGCAACCAAAAACAAGAAAAGAAAGAAAAGAAAACTTCAACTCAATCCAAATAACAATGAAAGAAAGATTACTTACACCGGTGTCACCCTCAGTGCAAGCTTGTTCTCATTCCTCAATGAAAATCTCCTCTCCTCTCTGTTACATAAAGAAAATAAAAATTACATAAAAGAACCTAAAAATCTAAGTTACAAACTACATAATAGCCTAAATTCTACTCTCTGCTTTATCCTCTGCCTCTGATGTGTAAAGTATTTATAGCATAGAAATGGATAAGGAAATGAGTTAAAAGAAAGGGAGAGATGGTTATTTCTGAATTTGAATCCTCCCCTTATCTCCAAACTTGATTTGATGTAAATATTCAATTCTAATCTGCAGCTTATTGGCGTGTTGATTGCTTAATATAGCTTATCAAATGATAAAATTAGAAATAGTGATCAACTTAAGAGTTGTAGCCCTTTAAGTCTTCTTTCTGGATAGCGAAAGTTATGATTTAAATACTAAAGTATATTCAGTCTGAATCTGAGTCAAATTGCTTCATCTCATCCATTGATCTTCTCTCTCTCCGTTATCCCCTTTCGATTTTGAATTTGGATTCGGTTTTAATTTGGTGTTATCTTTATGACTTACTCTGATCTTCAGCTGAACATTTGCCCAAATACTTGATTTGTTCTGAATGTGGTGATATCTTCATTGATCTTTAAGTTAATTGAGTTGATTCATCAAAATCCAATTTTTAACTGACTAGATCTGAGATCATCCTCAACTTACCAAATAAATCCAGTTAAATCTTATTTTTACTGGTATTTATTTGGTTTAATCCTCTTTCTCTTCATTATTATCTTCTGCAAAATAGATATTTAAGATAAGAAAATTAGCAGATTTATTACATGATAAATGTAGGAGTGTAATGAAAAGAATATAAAATATGTGTACGATCATATATATGAGGATTTTATTGTTTGGATTATCCCTTCGACATACTAGTTTTATGTGATTAATGGCTGGGAAAATCAAACATACCGGAGAGCACATTCTGCACAGGATTATTCGAACGTCACTTCTGTGAATTATGTATGCATGTGTTACTCATCCCTGGACGACATGGTTGTGTATGTTTGACCTATTGTAGCATAACACATAGTATATATATGAGGGTTTCCCTATTTGGATTATCCCCTTGACGTACTAGTTTCTTCACTTAAACGCTTATCATACATAATCCTATCGCCCAATCCATTTAATTAACGCCGTTCATTTCTTATTTGTATTGCATCTAACATTTAATTTAAGTTGCATTGTTGCATGCTTGTATATGCATCACCCCTCCATTATGGAATTTCCCCCACTCGGAGCCCAGCCAAATTCCTCACTCCCTTGCTAAGATTTTTCCTACTTGGAGGCCCAACTCTATTGTAGGGATTTCCCTCTAAGTCAAGATCACAACTTCATTGATGGATCACACCTCTACTCGGAAGCACACGTGAATCCAACTCAATTGCTGAGATTTTTCCTACTCAAAGCTAAAATTTGTAGGTATCGCTGATAGGACTACCCCACTCAGGAACAATACTGCAAACTTACCAAACCATTTCCGCACTAAATCAAACACCTTGGAATTAAAAGATCAGCGCTCTGAATAATGTGCGAACACACACCAATTCCGAAGCCAATAGTAAAATAAGCCAGGCAAGATCCAACAAGCATTTCCATTCCCAAATAAGTGTACATATATTTATTTATTCAAAGTGATTCCATTCTGAATACATCCATTCAAATACACACTTGATTACATCTAAAAAGAGTAATACGAGTTCAATTACACTTTGTGTTTACTTTTTTGAAAAGAAATACAGATGATCCAGCTTTTACCCATCCAACCTATGACCATCAAATAGGTTCCCGATGCTAAACATATAAAAATCTGTTTATCAGAGAACACTTCGAAGAGGCACGATCATATTGTTCACAGCACCATCCAAAGGCCCCAGAAAAAGCTCCGTGAGGCTCCTTCAAAGAAAGAGATCCTTTAGATAAAGAATCCTCTTCCCTCCGTCTCAAACCTTAGACAGAAGTTTGCAAGTCAGTGATGATATCACACCATCGGGCCATCGAGGAACAAGTAGAGCTCTGGAAGGAGAGTGCTTCATCGATGACATCCTAGAATACCCCTATCCTCCCCTCTTGTTGCTCGCCGCAAGAAAAGAGTCTCCAAGCGCGAGGCGACGACATTCGATCAGAACGAGGACTCCAAGACAATAAGATTGTCGTGGAGTCACATCCTCCTAAGTAACCATCTAGGACGACCCTCACTTCTACCTCAGCATATTATTAGGAAAGCCAATCCCGAACACCATATGAGAACTGGATTGATCTGATCGGAGATCAGATGGATAAACTAGGTCAAAGTGGGAGCCCTACATATCTTTCCTTATAGCAGAGCCTTACCGCGAAGCTGATGTTTTACGACAAGCTCATCGTAAAGACTGATATTCTGCGCTAACCAGACTCTCCAACTGAAAGAGCTCGGCGACCATTTTCACCATCTCCATTTTCTTCCTCTCTTTCCTCCATCAGATAAGAAGAAGAATGACATGGCCATGATTGTTCATCAAAGTGCATATTTTTAATCACATTTTCATGTTTATTTTTTATAAAATACTGTTATTTAATCTTTTATTGTTTAGTATATGCATGCCTCGATAATTAAAAAGAAAAAAGAAAGAGCTCAAAAGAAGCTCACAAGTTAAAGAGAAGCCCAAAAACCCATCAAGCCTAAGTTAAATCAGGAATTATCCTATCCTAAGTCAAAGAGAAAGGAGAGAATTCAAGTTTAAAATTTGGACTTATAAATAACTCGTTTACTAAGTTATCTAGGAAACATGGTTATTTTAAATTTCAGAATGCAAACGAGAATTCTAAGGATAAATGGACGAGATGAAGTCATGCGTCAAAGCGTGTGCCCTAACCCTCCAAAAGTGTCGCGTTTGCCGAAATATCCACGAAAATGCCACGTTTCTGTGGTCGTTTGTGTGGTGATTTGGGGGGAGTATTCTACTAGGACTCTACTACTGGAATCCCCTAAAATTTCCTTGAAGAGTAACAAGAAGAGGCATATCTGAAAATCAAGTTTAGGGTTTTCTTTAGATCATCTTTCTTTTTAATTTTCATTGTAATTTGTAGTTCTATTTTAGAGAAAGAATTATAAAGAAGGAAAGCGCGATTGTACTTTGATGGTGACAGCTCAATAAACAAGATTCTTTTCTTATTTTCAATTCTTTTCAATAATATTTATTTGCTTTCTTTATATGCTTTCTTCTTCATGCTTTCTTAATTTAGTTTTCAAGTATGAGTAGCTAGATCTTTTCTCATAACTTGCTAAAACATCGCCACTATTATATCTAGTATCTAGTAGATAACCAGATTAGATCATATGCATGCCTACTCCAATCCTGGTTCTTGAAGACACATTAGGATAAGCAAATTATTTTTCTTAATCTATGCTTGATGAAGATCTTGATGTTTTAATGTTTAACTTTAATCAGTGTTATTTTAGGTTAAGATTTGCTAAGTACTTTCTAATGATTTTTTTCTACTTTATACTTGATTAACAATCTTGATATTGTAACGTTAAAATTTGGTTGGTGTTATTTCAATTCATAACTAATTTTTTATCTTATGTATATTTCTTGATTTAATGGTAGAATATCATGTTTAGGGTTTGAAGTGAAGCTATTATTTATTGGCATTAGCATGTTATGGTGGTTGATTATTAGTAAGCTGTGAACCTTTTTTTAAATTATTTTTTATCCACATACAATCCATCGCTTCTTTTTCAAGTTCTTTAAACAGAGAGATGATAAGAAGAAATAGTTCCCAAAAGCTTTCATCGCATCTCTCCTTGAGATTCGATCCGCTTTAGCCTTGCTACTGTGGATATATTGTGAAAGACAGAGACGCATCCATCCAAATAGCATCCTTCTAACCTTTAACTATATCTCTGTTTTTCGGCAATCAAATTTTGGTGTCGTTGCTAGGGAGGGAACGATACAGCTTGTTTTCTATCCAATTTCTTCTCTGTTCAGGTGTGCAGGAATAGGTTTTAAGAAACTGAAGGGAGCAGAGCAGTTCTTACGTACATGTGCCTCTGCTCAAGAAAGCAGAGCACAGGAGATAACCACAAAGTTGTGCAAAGCCCGCGTTTTCGCAGCAAAGTGGTTAACCCACCTGCTGAGTTTTTTTCAGGTGCTTCTGAACGGTAATTTTCTGTCTCTTCTATTTTCAGTTTTCTTTAAATTTCTAATAACACACGGTTTCTAAATAACAACATTAATCCTTTGATTAAAATTAAAAAACGGATAGACTTACATTTAGGTACATGTTTATTTCTTTTAATCTTCAATTATTGCTGAAGAGAGCTGAAGATGAGGTAAGTCTGCATAGGATCTAGATTAGGAAACTTTGTGGTGATTTATTTGCTTTGAGTAATCCCTGTCTATTTCTTGCACACTTTTGCACTAAATTGACTTAAGAGCAAATCCTTAAACAAGATAAGATGGGAAAGTTATTACCCTCCCTTGGCTCACAAACCATCTCCACACTCACTAACACAATCCTAATTTAAAATTGAGTAGACGTTGGCCTTAGGGACATCTCAAACTCACTAGGAGACTGACCTAAGGAAGAAGTTACAATTTAACTCTTACCAGATCAGTAACTAGGAAGGGATTAAGAGGCAAAACCTCGAAGAACAGTGATTTGGGATAATTAGACCCGTCGCTCTTGGGCAGATACCTCCTACTGATCTTACCACCTACCCGGCCGATTAGCTTATGGTTAGAGTCTGCAATGTACTTCCGTGGATAGTTTAACCAATTAGGAGTCGACTAGGTCTAAGTTTACCCTAACTTATGATATATTTTTTGTGTGTTTTAACAATTCTTGAGTGATTTAGATTCTAACTACAATTTTTTTAATTTTAATAATAATCTATATTTTACTCAAACCTCTTTCAATTCGGATTACACTAAACCGGCAAGAACTAACTTTCACCAACAAAATTTTAACCAATCAAGTATGCTGGGTTGGTCTCATCCTAATCAACACATGCCCAATCCCATTATTATAATCAAAATAATTATCTCTACTCTTCACCAAGTTTGGTGTAATTCACTGAAACCCTCATGAAATAAACTCGTCCTCTAGGGGTAACCTAGAGGTTTAACGCTTGTTGCACGCGCTAAGTGCAATCGTGATTCCTATGAAAGTGAGTTAGGTTAGATTAGCTTATTTTAGGTTTTTCTTTTTTGTTTCACTCAAGAACGAGTAAAAGAGAGGTGTGGGAGTGTGATTGTTCACCAAAAGTGTATATTTTTAATCACATTTTTATGTTTATTTTTTTATAAGTACTACTATACAATCGCTTTATTGTTAGTAATGTGCAGGCCTCAATAATTAAAAAGAGGAAAGAAAGAGCCCAAAAGAAGCCACAAGTTAAAGAAGCCCAAAAGCCAATCAACCCAAGTTAAATCATAAATTATCCTATCCTCAGTCAAAGATAGAGAAGAGAAATTCAAGTTTAAAATTCTGATTTATAAATAACTCATTTTCTAAGTTATCTAGGAAATAAGTTATTTTAAATTATAATGCAAACAAGATTTCTAAGGATAGATCTCTAGATAAATGGATGAGATGAAGCTACGCGCGTGCCCTAACCCTTCAAAAGTGCCGCATTTTCTAAATAGCCATGGAAATGCCGCGGCTCTGTGGCCGTTTGCATGACGGTTTGGGAAAAATATTTCTACTGGACTCTACTACTGAAATCTCCTATAAATACCCCTGAAGAGTAACAGAGGAGAGGCATCTCAGAAAATCAAGTTTAGAATTTTCTTTAGATCATCTTTTCTTTCTAAACTTTCACTGTAATTTCTAGTTTTAATTTTAGAGAAAAATTTGTAAAGAGGAACGTGCGATTGTACTTTGATGGTGACAGCTCAATAACAAGGTTCTTTTGTTCTTCTTTTCAATTTTCTTTTCAATAATATTTATTTGCTTTCTTTATATGCTTTCTTCTCCATACTTTCTTAATTTAGTTTTCAAGCATGAGTAACTAAATCTTTTCACATAACTCGCTAAAATATCACCACCATTGCATCTAGTATCTAGTAGATAATTAGATTAGATCATATGCATGCCTACTCCAATTCTTATTTTTGAAGACACATTAGGATAAGGAACTAGGTCAAATATTTTGCTAATACTTTTAAACTGTTCTTCTTAATCTAAGCTTAATGAAATCTTGATATTTTAATGTTAAACTTTAATCAGTGTTATTTCAAATAGGGTAGATTTGCTAAGTACTTTCTAATGTTTTTTTTCTTACTTTATACTTGATTGACAATCTTGATATTGTAACATTAAAACTTAGTTGGTGTTATTTCAAGTCATAACCTAATTTTTATCTTATGTATCTTACTTGATTTTGTGTTAGAATATCATGTTTAGGATTTGAAGTGAAGTCATTAGTTATTGAGCATTAGCATGTTATGGTGGCTGATTATTAGTAAACTGTGAACCTTCCTTTTAGGTTAATTCTTTATCCACATACAATCCATCCCTTCTTTTATTCAAATTCTTTAAACAGAGAAGATAATAAGAAGACAATGTAAATCACCAAGAGGGAGTGAATAGGTGATTTGCTAATCTAATGCAAAACAATGCGGAAGTAAAAACTATTATGCAAACTAAAACTATTATACTAACACTCAACGCATAACCAAGAGCGAAACCGAATTTCCGGTGAAGGGCTTTGGACTTCTACGCACGATTCCTCTAGATTAAAAGTTGAGGTGTTACTATAGTTCTCTTGGTTTAATACTAGTATGAGTACAAACTATATCGAGCATGTTAAGATATAAACAAAATAAGAGCATGCAAGATATCAACAATCCAAGCAAGTATATCAATTTAGCAAAAATAAATATCAAGCACATAAAGATAAGAACAATAAGAACATGCAAGATATTAAACACAAATGAGTTGAGAGAGAGAGAGAGATGAGCAATCGCAAACACGAGAGAATTGTTTCGAGGTTCGAGCCACTTGCTTAACGTCCCCGTCTTCACCGCAATGAAGAATTTTCACTAAAATGATCCCTTAAGATCACTCGGTGCCGCAACACTTATAACGAGCTCCCTTAAGAACTTTTAGACCCACAAGTCCCACACATGTTCCCTCAAGAACACTACATTACACGAACCTGAAAGTTCGTCGAAGTCGCAACCTCCAACTTCTTCAAATTACAAATTGGAACACTTGGTGATCACTTCTCTTGATCACCAATAAACACTCTCACAACAAGGATCCCTATAGGATGGATATAGCAATGAAAAAGATCAAACTTGTGTGAGAAAATAAGATAGATTGAAGAGGTAAAAAACTCAAGAAGGACTTTTGAAAGCTCAAGAGAGTCAGTCTTGAAAAATACACTTTTGATATAGAAGTTAAGCTCTAAAACTTATTGAGAAAAACTCTATTAAAGGTGAGAAAAACTAGCTCCAAAACTTTTCTCAAAATCTTACCCAAAACTGGTCAAAACACCCCATATGTATAGGGATTTAAAAACTAGCCATTAGGCTCAGTTTTCTGGCCAGAATGACCTGTCAGTCGACCGACCAACGGTCATATTCTTGACCATTGGGTTGCCGGTCGACCGCCTCCAGGCCACAGAGAGGAATCCTTTCTGTCGGTCGATCGATCGGTCGACTGGCACCTACCCGAGACTTGGGTAGAGACAGTCGGTCGACCGCTCAGTTGACTGAGCCAGTGGGTTATGCATGTGTACACGTCGGTCGACCACCTGCAGCCCAAAACCATCTTTTGAAAATCCTATATTATCCCATAAAATTCCATACAATCCAGTAAATAAAGTTCATATAAATACATTGAAATTTAAATATGTGATAAAAAATCAACACATATACAACATGTGAACTATTATTTAGGCATATAAATTTAAACTTAAAACAAAATCAGTATATTCAAAAACCAGCTTCTAATGAAAACTGATTTTTTTTCAAAACTTGTTTCAAATACAAAAATAAGATTTGAAACACATTGAAGTATAGTGTGTATAGAAATGATCCAATACACATAGTAAATGAAATATACTTGTTTTTGACAATAAGCTCAAAATAACTTTTATAATACAAAACTTTAAACACATGAATTAAACTCATCAAATAAGTTTCTAGACAGTAGTATGAAGTAACAATGTATATGGTTGAAATCTAATACACATATAAACGATGTAAACTTGTTTTGATGAAATCTATACATGAAACTGAAAGATGTATTCTTTGAAGCTCATAACCAATACCAAACTAAAACTATTTGTTATGACAATGATATATAATTCTTTATATATATAAGAGCTTGAGCAATCCACAACTAATCTATCATTTATATTTTATCCTAAAACAAAAAAATCTTACACTTACAAACTAGGATTCAAGTCTTTTTGAAAATCTTCTCTTAAAAATGTTCTTCTCCATCTTGACTTGATCCAGACTTGATCCATGAGCTAGACATCTCTTTGAGTACTTAATGCGATCCTGAAGCGCAAGCTCTTAAATCAACACTTGCTAGCTTCAAAACTTGACTTCGAATCTTTCGTTGAAGCTAAACACCGACTAAGACCTTGATTGAATATCTGAAACTTATTAAATATAAGATCATTAATACTATAACTATATGAGTTAATCATCATCAAAACTAGAGTGATGGGCCTTTAGGGAACAATCTCTCTCTCCTCCTTGATGATGACAAAACTCATAGAGTTATATATGTATGGATTAAGATAAACTTCATAAAAGCTCCCTTTAATTCATACATAGCATAAAACATAAAGATATTCAATGAAGCACATAAATAAAATATTAAACAAATATAAACAATATGCATAAGCAACAATAAACATGCATATATAACTCTAAATTTCTCTCCTCTTTTTTGTCAATTCATCAATAAAGGGTAAAGAAAATAAGGTAAAATGTATATGCAATATAAATCCATAAGAGGAGAGACGGAAAGTTAACTTTTCCTGCATATATACATTACATGGAGAAGAGATTGTTGGCCCAAAGGCCTATCACTCTAGTTTTGATGATGATTAGCTCATATAGTTATAGTACTAATGGTCTTGTATTTAATTAGTCTCAGATATGTGATCAAGATCTTAGTAGGTGTTTAGCTTCAACAAGGATTTAAAAGTCAAGTTTTAGAGGTAGCACGTGTTGATTCAAGAGCTTGTGCATTAAGATCACATCAAGTACTCAATAGGAGTCTAGCTTATTGGATCAAAGTTTAGACCAAGTTAAGAAGGAGAAGACCTTCAAGAGAAGATTTTCAAGAAGACTTGTGTCATGTTTGTAAGTGTCAAGATTTTATTTTTAAATAAAATTCAAAGGATAGATTAGTTGGTGGATTGCTCAAGTTCATATACACTCACACACAAGATTTAGATGTGTTTTCATAAAGAGTTTTCTTTTGAAAAAATACCGGTTTCATTTTTAAGCTTCAAATATATACATGCGTTTTATCAAAACTTATTTTAGAGCTTATTGTCAAAAATTAGATATTTTATCATATATGTGTAGTGGATTATATCCACACACACTGAGCTTCAAAAGGGTTTAAAATATCTTATTTTTGTATTTGGAGGAGCTTGAAAAAATCGGTTTTCAATTTGGAAAATCGTTTTTGAAAAATACAGATTTTTGTTTAGGCAAAACTTCTATATTACAAAAATAGTTCAAAATATTTGTAATATGTTTTGATTTTTAATCAAACATGTTTTTATTTCAAAGTATATCAATGAACTTATTTTTGTAGAATTTATGAGAATTTATGGGATTTTAATTAAAGGAAAAAGACAGAGTTTTTAAAACCCTAAAATGCTGGTTCTGGCCTTCTGTCGGTCGACCGAGACAGAGAACGGTCGACCAGGCGGTCGACCGTCGTGCACAAACGTGCACAATCTTCTTTGGCTAGAGGGCCGTCGACCGACCCGGTCGACTGCCAGAGAGCTCTGCTTTCTGGATCTTGACCTGGTCGACCAGGCGGTCGACCGGCAGAGAGCTTCTGCGCTCTCTGTTATCTAGACCACAGTCAACCGGGCGGTCGACCGATAGCTCAACTATCAGAAATAGACATTAGCGGCCGACTGGTTTAAGAGTCATATTTTCTTATCAAAAGGAGAGTTTATCAAGAGTGTTTTGTAAAAGTAATTCTTTGAATTTTTCACCACCAAATCAATCCTAGTTTTTCTCACACATACTTGAGCTTTCCACTGTTATATCAATCCTATAGGAGAGTTGATGTGAGAGTGTTTTTAGGTGATCAAAGTGTTTAGATCACCAAAGTGTTCATTCTTGTATTTGAGGAGGCGGACTTGCGGGTTCGCGTTGTTTTGAGTTCTAGTGGGAGCTCGGTGTAGAGGTGGGACCTCAGCAAGCTAGTGTGCTTGTGTGTATTTATTCTTGCGGGAACAAGTGAATCCAAGAGTTCTAATGTGAACTCCTTGTAAGTGTTGCGGCACCGAGTGATCCGGTGGGATCGATTCTAGTGGAAATCCTTCATAGTTGTTGAAGGCGGGGACGTAGAGCAAGGGTGCTCGAACCTCGAAACAATTCTCCCGTGTTTGCGATTGCTCTTTCTCTATCTCTCACTTGTTCTTTCTCTATCTCTCACTTTTGTTTATATCTTGCATGCTCTTATTGTTTATATTCGTTACTTGCTTGATATACTTGTGATTAAATTGATATATGCTTGGGGATTATTTGTGAAAGTACACCTAGAGAGGAGGTGAATAGGTGTAAGACTAATTAATGACAAATGATGCGGAATTAAAAACTAAATGCAACACACTTGGTGTAACCAAAAAGTGTAGCCGAATTCCCGGTGAAGGGCTCTGAACTATCTCCCCTAAATTCCTCTAAATAAGAGTTGAGCTGTTATATAAAGCTCTCTTGGTTGAACACAAGTATGGCACCAAACAACCAAGCATATATGAATAATATGACAATATGAATCAATGCAAGGTAAATAAGAGAGAGTTAGAGATAGTGGATCAAACGCAAACGATATGTTTAGAGGTTCGAGCACCCAGCTCTACGTCCCCACCTTCACACAGAAGGATTTCCACTAACTCGTCCATACAGGACTTCCCACACAAGGAACCTCCACTGAGGATTTGGGCAAATACAACTTGGGAGTACATAACTCCTCTCTCAACAAATACAACCTCTCACTAGAGCAAGGCACAACACAAATCACCTCTACACTAAGAGGTATGGGCGCTTAGCCAAACAATGATCAACCTCTCACTAGAGGGATTAGTTCAAGGCTACACAACCACAATCACCTCACACTTGAGGGATTCCAACTCAATCACCTCTCATTAGAGGGATACAAATACCACTTCCACAATCACCTCTCACTAAAGGGATATCAACACAATCACCTCTCACTAGAGGGATATCACAAAGTATGGAAGGATTACAACTCTTAGTGGTTTCAACAAACCACAAACCAATTTTCTCACTAAATAAGACCCAATAGATAGGATAGATATGATAGCTCAACTGTGGGAAACTAAAGATTTTGGAAATCAAAACACAAAGAAAAACTCTTGGGAAAACTTCTAGAATAGTTATAGAAATGAAGATCAAAAACCAATCCTAAAGACTTTTCTTTTCTTTGATTTTTCCAACCTTTTAAAACAAATAAAGAATAATCTTTTGAACCCAAAACTTTTGCTGAAAACACTTAAAAGATGTGAAATTTTTCTCTCTTGAAATCTTGGTGAAATCAGCTCAAGAAGTGAAATTTATAGACCCACAAAAATTCTCTGCCTGTTGCAATCTAGAAAAGCCCAGATTGCCCTTCCGGTCAATCGGGCGGTCGACCGGCCAACGGTCATATTTATGACCATTGAGCCACCGG
The DNA here is from genome assembly GCA_038442645.1 of Agave tequilana. NCBI lineage: Eukaryota > Viridiplantae > Streptophyta > Magnoliopsida > Asparagales > Asparagaceae > Agave > Agave tequilana. Next base: position 15,544 of record JAVJIF010030461.1, read on the forward strand.
TCGACCGGAAACTGAAAACAGGGAGCAGAGCTCTCTGCCGGTCGATCGGGGCCATTTCCAAAGAACAGAAGCTCTCTGGCGGCGACCGACCCGGTCGACCGGCCTCCCACCCTGGGCTGTGTGCATGTCGGTCGACCGGACTGGTCGACCGACTTCTGCTACGGTCGACCGGCAGACAACCAGGTCAATATTTTTAGGGATTGAAAACTTGTCTTTTTACCTTTGATTAAATCTTATAAAATCACATAAATTTCACAAAAATCAGTTCTTATTAGATCTTTGAAATACAAATATGTGTGATAGAAATTCAACACATATTATAAACTATTTGAACCATTTTTGTGTTCTTGAAAATTTGCCTTAAACCAAAACCTTATTTTTCAAAACTAAGATTTTTGAAATGGAAAACCGTTTTTCTCCAAAACTCATGTAAATACAAAAACATGATATTGAAACAACTTTTAAGCATGTTGTATATGGATAGAATCAAATATACATGAAAGATATTATATCTATGTTTTTGACATGAAAATCAAGATCGGTTAAACTGGGAAACCAACAACATGAAACTTGTGTGTATTGTGAAGTTGAGCATATCAACACTATCTAATCTTTACAATAGATCTAAACACAATTTTAAACTAAACAAACCGAAGTCTTCTTGTAGAACTCCTTCTCCAAGCCAACTCGATCCAAACATGATCCACCGAGCTTGACTCCAACCGAGTGCTAGATATGAACATGACGCTCGAGCTCTTGAGTCACCATGTGAAAGCTCCAAAAACACCTTTATTGAAGCTAATCACCTACTAATAACTTGATCAAATATCTAAAACTAAATATCACAAGATTATTAGTGAACTATAACTACATGAGTTAATCATCATCAAAACTAGAGTGAAGGGCCTCTGGGCCAACAATCTCCCCCTTTTTTATGATGACAAAACTCATGGAGTTATATATGCATGGATTAAAGTTAAGCTTCATTGAAGCTCCCCTTAACTCATGCATAGCAATAAACAATAAAGATATACAATGAATGCTCAACAAAAACATGCATAAACATGTATAAATAAAACATATATGCATAACATGCATAAAGAAAACAAATTCTCTTTATACCAATTATAAAACATGAAAAAAACAATGTTCTTATACCAATTGTAAATACAATGTGCTCTTGATATCAATTATAAAAGTAAACATAAAGTAAACATGCATATACACAACATGCATATAAACTCCAAACATATCTCTCCCCCTTTTTGTCAATTCATCAACAAAGGAGTACAGAATAAACTCAAAGGAAATTTTCTTCTTTTTGTCAAAATAAACAAGTAAGCCAAATTATGATACCAATAGAAAATGAGACAATGTATGTTATTGATACCAATTGAAACAACTATATGTTATAAATCTGGATACCAATTGTAAATATTAGTACCAATTGAAAATACTTTATAATTTTGATACCAGTTGTAAGAATATATATATTGTGAGTATTGATACCAAATGAAAGGAAAAATCAAATTTTTAGGTAAACATAGCTCATTTCAATATAAATACCAATATAAAATGAAGCATGATACCAATTGAAAAACATAAACCAATCTTTTTGATTAAACACTAAGTCATTTTGCATTAAAGATACCAAATAGAGAATAATATCAATTTAATATTCTTGATACCAATATTGAAAAATGAAACATATACTAATTGAAAATAATTTTCATTAGGAGCGTCGGAAACCAATTGAAAACTAAGATATCAATTGACAAATATCATTTTTCAACATAAAGTGTGGGAGTAAGATACCATTGTAAACAAACAGATTGAAAGGTAAAACATGAATTTCTCCCTCTTTATGAAATACAATGAAAACGATGCATAAGCTTGCATAAGATACCAATAGAAAAATAATTGTCATTACGGATTAAATCAAGCTTACCATAACAAAATTTGTGCTTTAAGATATAAAGATATAGTAAGCACAATAAAACACACACACACACACACACACACACACACACATGTATGAAAGAGTACATACTAAAATCGAAATTGACACTATTTGAAGTTGAAGTATAATATATAGAAGCAAATATGAGTATACAAAATAGATATCAATTATGATACCAATTGAAAACACAATGATGATCAAATGTATAACTCATAAAGACCTCCCTATTCATGCACATGTTTAAATTGATTTTCAATATGAGCATATAAGGTATGATCGCCCATCAACCACTCATTTAAGGGTAGGGGTTTTCAAAATATAAGTTTTGAAAATAAGTTTAGCATATTTGAAAACTCTACCAAAATGAAGAATACGAACTAGTTTTATGATAAATTTGAAAACTAGTATGAAATTCTTCAAATAAGAAATAAAACAAGAATATATCCATGAAAATATGGAAATTACATAATCATCAACACTCAAGTCTATATAGCACATAGAAAGCTCATGAAAACAAATCATGAGTAAACATCAAATAATGTGAGTGTACAAAGTCATGTAGTCAACAAAATCATGGAATGAGGCATTTAAGCTCAATATGAAATTCCAAAAAAATAAAAATTTAATTTTCATCAAAACAATACTAACTCCAAGGCATATGTATATTTAGTCTAACTAGCGTATACATACAGATCCAAACACGACTGAGTTCATAAAGAATTTTACATGAAACGCAAATGACTCAAGGTTATACATGTATATCCAATAGTTTATACAAAATTAACATATACATGAAGCTAAAACATATCATCATGAACAACATGTCCAAAAAACAAGCAATGATATACAAATAAGAATACAATAAAACTAGCTATATATATACAAATGAAAAAAAACAAAAAATGATCAACTGTGAATCATCAAAACTAGGCTATACTAGTATTTAATAACAAATGAGCGATAACACAAACATATTCTATTTGTGGCTCACTAGTTGTACAAGTATATACACAATTTTAATGAAAGGTTACATTTAAACATGTAATCAAAACATGAAGCATAAAACAAAACATGAACCAGATGATCATTAAGTAAATGCACATGTCTTAGATCTATGATATACACAATAGTTAAACTAAAGGGAGAACACAAAAATATAAGTCCATATAATATGGGTGTATCTCAAAAGTACTACCATATGTATATCACATGTCTAATCATGGCAATTAGCATAATAATCATGAAACATCAAAACATGCTAAAAATTAACAATATGAAAGCATGTAAACATACATGGAGTTTAGAGATCGTTACAAAATCATGAGGGCAAATCTCTAAGCTCCAAACCAAGGTGGTCCTCCCACCAAACTTCCCTTAAAAGTGATGCATCCAAAATAGTCACCATTAAGCTTAGAACGCATCCACCTCAAGCACCAATACTCTCACGTCGAGTGAGAGCCCACACCTACATCAAATAAAATAGGAGTGGTCTTTGGTACCATACTCTATTGGGTCCATGAGGGTTAGCACCTTTCCTAACCCAAACAATCTATTTGCTAAATTTACATTATGTACTCTATCAGAACAAAACTTAGCAAGGTGGCCCTTACGTCCATAATGTGTACATGTGTACATATAAGCATACCTAGTGTCATGTGTGTGAGTATAAGAAGCATGCGTATACCGTGTATGGTGTGCATGCATATGTGGAACTTGTTTCTTTCGAATCATAGATTCCGTGTGTGGTTCATGGCACATTGGCTCAAAGTGGAGCCCAAATAATCAACACTCTTCTTTAAAATATTTATATCATTTTCAATAATGGAAGACGAAGTGGAGCATGCAATAGGTAAGCTAGATGATGAAGCTATACTAGCATGGCAAACATGTGAGTCAAAATCATTTTTCAAAGAAATATTTTTATTAGAATTGAATCTAATTCCTTTAAAATAGAAATAATTTTGTTTTTCAAAGATTCATTTTCTTTTAAAATAAAAACAAGTTTTGAAGAAAGAACTTCATTTTTCTTCAAAATTTTCACAATCATTTCTACTTTTTAAAAACTTGTTTTCATTTAGGGCAAGATCAAGTTGGGATTTCAATGAGTCCCTTTCATTTGAAATCTCATCTTTTTCTTGCAAAGCAATCTCAAGTCTAGGAGACAAAATTTTATTTTCTTCTTTTAATGCAAAACTTTTCTTTTTCAAAAGATTATATTTTTCTAATAATTTTTCACAAACATAGATAGTTTCTTCATTTAATATATCGGCATCAATATGATCATTACTAGAAGAACTAACACTATCATCTAGATGGGTGTTCGAGTTTACCTCAAGGGAGTCATTCCCTTAGACCATGTAGCAATGTTGGTCGGACTCGTCTCTATTAGATTCCTTCTCCATAATGTTTGGCGTTTGAAGCTCAGAGGAGGTCAAAGTGTTCCACACTGCAAAAGCAGAATCACAATGAGAAACCATCATAAGATATTCTTTACTAAGCGTGCTTCTAAGTGCCTCAAGGGCTTGTGCATTGGCCTCTATATACTTGCTATTACCAAGATAGGATTTCTTGGTAGTGGCAAGAAAAAACATGCAAACCTAGGGTTTTTAGGTACATAGACATCCTAGCCTTCCAAACAACAATGTTGGAAATATCATCCATAGGAGGGATCATGAAGTCCATGAGTGTGTGTAAACAAATAAGTATGCTAATGCACATACTAGATTAGCAAACCAAGATCTCACTCCTAGGTGATTAAACCTAATATCAGGAGCGTAGGCTCTGATACCAATTGAAAGTACACCTAGAGGGGGGTGAATAGGTGTAAGGCTAATCTAATGACAAATGATGCAGAATTAAAAACTAAATGCAACACACTTAGTGTAACCAAATAGTGTAGCCGAATTCCCGGTGAAGGCTCTGGACTATCTCCTCTAAATTCCTCTAAATAAGATTGAGGTGCTATATGAAGCTCTCTTAGTTGAACACAAGTATGGCACACAAACAACCAAGCATATACGAATGATATAATAATATGAATCAATGCAAGGTAAATAAGAGAGGAGAAGATAGAGATAGTGGATCAAATGCAAACACAAAGATATGTTTCGAGGTTCGAGCACCCAGCTCTACGTCCCCCGCCTTCACACAAAAGGATTTCCACTAACTCATCCACATATGACTTCCCACATAGGGAACCTCCACTGAGAATTTGAGTAAATACAACTTAAGGGCACACACTCCTCTCTCAATAATACAACCTCTCACTAGAGGCAAAGCCAATACAAATCACCTCTATACTAAGAGGGATGGGCACTTAGCCAAACAACGATCAACCTCTCACTAGAGGGATTAGGCTCAAGCTACACAACCACAATCACCTCATACTTGGGGATTCCAACTCAATCACCTCTCACTAGAGGGATACAAACACCACTTTCATAATCACCTCTCATTAGAGGGATATCAACACAATCACCTCTCACTAGAGGGATATCACAAAGTATGGAAGGATTACAACTCTTGGTGGTTTCAACAAACCACAAACCAATTTTCTCACTAATCAAGATCCTAATAGATAGGATAGATATGATAGCTCAAGTGTAGAAACTAAAGAGTTTGAAAATCAAAAACACAAAGAAAAACTTTCAAATAGCTATAAAAATAAAGATCAAAACCAATCCCAAAGACTTTTCTTTTCTTTGATTTTTCCAACCTTTTAAAACAACATAAAGAATAAATTTTTTGAACCCAAAAACTTTTGCTGAAAACACTTAAAAGATGTGAAAATTTTCTCTCTTGAAATCTTGGTGAAATCAGCTTAAGAAGTGGGTATTTATAGTCCCACAAAAATTCTGCCTGTCGCAATCTGGAAAAGCCCAGATCGCCCTTCCGGTCGACCGGGCGGTCGACCGGCCAACGGTCATATTTATGACTGTTGGAGCCACCGTCGACCAGCCGATCAACCTGAAACTGAAAACAGAGAGCAGAGCTCTCTGCTGGTCGACCGGGCGGTCGACCGGGGCCATTTCCAGAGAGCAGAAGCTCTCTGGCGGTTGACCGACCCGGTTGACTGGCCTCGTAGCCTGGACTGCGTGCACGTCCTGTGCACGTCGGTCGACCGACCGTGACCAACTTCTGACAAACTTCTGCTATGGTCGACCGGTCTGGTCGACCGGCAGACAGCCAAGTCAAATATTTTAGGGATTGAAAACTTGTCTTTTTACCTTTGATTAAATCTCATAAAATCACATAAATTCTACAAAATCAATTCTTATTAGATCTTTGAATACAAATATGTGTGATAAAAATTCAACACATATTATAACTATTTTGAACCATTTTGTGTTCTTGAAAATTTGCCTTAAACCAAAAACCTTATTTTTCAAAACTAAGATTTTTGAAATGGAAACCGTTTTCTCCAAAACTCATGTAAATACAAAAACATGATATTGAAATAACTTTTCAGCATGTTGTATATGGATAGAATCCAATGTACATGAAAGATATTAATCTATGTTTTTGACATGAAAATCAAGATCGGTTAAACCGGAAAACCAAAAACATGAAACTTGTGTGTATTGTGAAGTTGAGCATATCAACACTATCTAATCTTTACAATAGATCTAAACACAATCTTAAACTAAACAAATCGAAGTCTTCTTGTAGAACTCCTTCTCCAAGTCGACTCGATCCAAACATGATCCACCAAGTTTGACTCTAACCGAGTGCTAGATATGAACATGACGCTCGAGCTCTTGAATCACAATGTGAAAGCTCCAAAAACTTAATCACCTACTAATAACTAGATCAAATATCTGAAACTAAATATCACAAGATTATTAGTAAACTATAACTGCATGAGTTAATCATCATCAAAACTAGAGTAAAGGACCTCTGGGCCAACTGTTTGCTCACACTTGTATTCAACCAAGAGAGCTATAGCGGCACCTCAACTCTTATCTAGAGGAATCTTGAGGAGATAGTCCAGAGCCCTTCACCGAGAATTCAGCTACACTCTTGTGTTATACTTGGCGTCTTTAGCTTAAGAATTTTTGTTTGCATAAATAGTTTTTAATTCTGCATTAATTCATCATTAGATTAGCTAGTCACCTATTCACCCCCCTCTAGGTGATTTCAATTAGTATTAGAGCTTAGTGCTCTTGTTTTGGTCTAACAACCTAGAGTTAAAGATTCTCATTTTTTAGCTAATCATAATATTTGTACACACACATGGATTTCATGTCACCTCCCTTGTTTGATATTCTTAACATCCAAACTTGGAAAGTTAAGATGTCCATGTACCTCAAAGCCCATGATATTTATGCCTATTTTGCCACTATTAAAGACTTTTATTGTTTAAAAGGCAAACATCTTGAGGCTAATACAAAAGCCATCCATGCTCTAAAGTCAACCCTGAATGATGAATATTTATTTAGGGTTTTTTTTTGATTCAGCTTTTGTAATATGGAACACTTTAGTCTCCCTTGGTGAACAAAAAAATACTACGCGGGGAGTGACTCGGATGATGGGAGTGATACTTCCAATTTGCGCTACACGATCCAAGGGGACAACCCCCTTGAGGTAAATTCTGAATTCGAGTTTGATGAGGATGTTGACATGTCTTAGATGATCTTGCTTCATTTTGTCAACAACTTCTTGAAAAATATGATTTGCTTAAAAAGGACCATAAAAGATTGAAAATAAATATGAGTCCATTTCAAAAAAAAGATTCTTTTCAAAATAAACTTGAAAATATTTCAAAAGAAAATGAATGTTTGAAAAATGAGAATATTTCCTTGTTTTCTAAACTAAATGATATTTGTGAAGGAAATAATGCTTTGAAAAATAAAATTAATTAATTGGTGAAAAAAAGAAAGAGATTGCTTTGAATGAAACAACTCTTTGAAAAGAAAATTTGTTTCAAAAGAAAAGAAAAATATTTCTAAAAAGAAAAGAGTATTGATTTTCATTCTCACCATGCTTTTCATGCCACCATTGATAAAAATGAGATTCAATTTTTGAAAAATAGAATAGATTGTTTGAGCTCAACTTTGAGCAATTATGCATTTAATCATAATAGATTTGGAAACCTTGTTTTAAAAGAAACAAGCTCCATATGTTCACGCACATCACCCACGGCACATATATGCACACTTTGCACATCATGATCACACTCATTCTCATGTGCATACTAGAGTGTACAAATGTACACATAGCGGCCGCAAAGGCCATTTAGCAAAGTTTTTTTTGATATGAATCATATTAATTTTTCTAATAAAAATATTTGGGTTCCAAACAATGCTAACCCCCGTGGACCCAAAAGAAAATGGGTACCAAGTTTTCACCTCTTGTGTTTGATATAGGTGTGGGATCTCACATGACGTGAGAGAATTGGTGCCTTGGTAGTGAATGCATGGGCTCAATGAACACTACACAATTGATGCATCGCTATTAAGGAAGTTTGGTGGGAGGACCACCATGTTTTGGAGACTTAGAGAATAGTGTATTTGGTTTATTACTATCTCTAAACTTCTATTTAGTTTACATGCTTTGATATGAATGTTTTTGGCATGTTTTTTTTTGTGCTTCATGTGGTGAATACTTGTTTAGATGTAGTTTTCATTAAAACTTGTGTCTATACATATGCAAGTAGTAAGCTACACGTGATTATTATATGTTTGTACTTCATTGTTTTTGTACTCATTACATGTACATGTATAACCTAGTTTTGATTATTCTTTCATTTATACATGTTTTCCCTATTCTTTTATATGGTTTGCTTCATGTATATGTAATTTTTGTCCAAAACTTATAAATATACATGTATACCCTTGAGTTACTTGCCTTCATGCAAATTACATTATGGACTCATTTGTGTTTAGGATATGTAAGTATATTATTAGTTTTGATAAAACATACATATGTAAATCACCTAGAGGGGGGGTGAATAGGTGATGGCTAATCTAATGGTCACTAAATGCGGAATTAAAAACTATTATGATCAAATTAAACTTATTATACTAAACACTAAGTTTAACAAAGGAGTATAGCCGAATTCCCCGTGAGGGCTCTGGACTAACTCCTCAAGATTCCCCTAGATATGGGTTGAGGTGCCGCGTTGGCTCTCTTGGTTGGAAACTAGTGTTAGCAAACAACGCATATACAATATGAGCACAAATGAATATCAAGCATGTAAAGATGAACACAATAATAGCATGCAAGATATAAACAAGTAAGGGAGAGAGAGAAAGAACAATCGCAAACACAAGGGATTTGTTTCGAGGTTCGAGCACACTTGCTCTACATCCCCGCCTTCGACACACGAAGGATTTTCACTATAATTGATCCCACCGGATCACTCGGTGCCGCAACACCTACAAGCTCTCGGACTCCCTAGTCCGTACACACCGCATGCCCACTAGCTCGCCGAGGCCGCACCTCAAACCAAGAGTTCACACACGAACTCTAAACCATCGTGAACACACTTGTCCGCCTCCTCAAACTACAAGAAATGATCTCTTGGTGATCTAAACACTTTGATCACCTATAAAAACTCTCACAACAACACTCCTATAGAATGAATATGTCAATGGGTTGCTCAAGTGTTTGTGAGAAAAATAAGGATGGAATTTGTGGAAGAAAGCTCAAGAAAGTCACTTTTAAACACTCTTGATAAACTCCCCTTTTGATTGGAAGTATTAGCTCTCAATTTAGTAGAGAAAACTCTTTTACTAGAGTTGGAAAAACTGGCTCAAAAACCACTAAAATCTTATATAAAACAGCCCTCAAATGTCCCATTTTATAGAGCTAGAAAAACTAGCCGTTGGGGTCTGACAGAACTGTCGGTCGACCGCCCGATCGACCGGCCAACGGTCATATTTCAGACCGTTGTGCCATCGGTCGACCGGTCGGTCGACCGAGGCCAGGATACAGAGAACGCTTCTCTCTGTCCGGTCGACCGCCCGGTCGACCGGGGCCTTTCAGAGAGCAGAGCTCTCTGGACGGTCGACTGGGTCGGTCGACCGGCCTCCTGCCAGATACTGGCGTGCACGTCTGTGCACGTCGGTCGACCGCCCGGTCGACCGACTTCAGGGTGCGGTCGACCGTGCGGTCGACCGGTTGAAGCCAGATCAGAAATCTTGGGACTAAAAATGTTGGTCTTTTGACTTGAATAAAATCCCATAAAATCTTGAAAAATCTACAAAATAGTTTCAATGTTATACTTTGATAATCAAACATACTTGCACAAAATCAAGACATGTTACATTTGATTTGGACTATTTTTGTAAGTCGGAAATATTTGTTCAAAAACAAAACGGTATTTTCCAAACTTTGTTTTTCCAAAACTTGTTTTTCCAAAACTCCTCAAATACAAAAACAAGATATTTAAACTCTATTAAAGTATAGTGTGTATGGATATGATCCACTACACAAACATGGTGAAATATCTATGTTTTTGACTTTAAGTTCTAAATATGGTTTTGTTTAAAACATAATACTTGAAACTCCAAAACCAAAACTATATTTTTCCAAAATGAAAAGTCTTTTCTAAACTGAAAATTCTTTTATGAAAAGACATCTAAAACAAGAGTGTGTGTGTATAGAATATTTGAGCAATCCACCGACTATTCTATCCTTTACATTTTATCTAAAAACAAATCTTTTAAAAACAAATCTAGACTCAAGTCTTCATCTTCTTGAAGTCTTCACTTGAAGCCTTCCTGACTTGGTCCAAACACCATGCTAGCTCCAAATCTTGACTTTAAATCCTTTGTTGAAACTACACACCAACTAAGATCTTGATCATGAATCTATCACTAATTAAACACAAGATCATTAGTAAACATAACTACATGAGTTGATCATCATCAAAACTAGAGTGATGGGCCTTCGGACCAACAACATATACCTTGAAGTTTGTTTTTACATGAAAAATAAATTTTTATGATTTTTCACATGTTTGATGTCTTGAGTTTTATTGGTTATTTCATGAATATGCTATTCGCATAATCTTTGTACATTCACATTATATGTTTACCCATGATTTTATTTCATGAGCACATTTTTGAGTTTTATAGATTTCGAGTGTCAACTTTGTGTATTTAGTATGATTCATGAGATATATATTTTTGTTTTCATGTTTGAAGGAACTTTAACTAGTTTTTTTCAAAAAAAATTACTTTAAACTAGTTATTTATTCTTCAATGGGTAAAGTTTTCAAATTTTGCAAAATATTTTCAAACTCTTATTTTTGAAAACCCCTACCAACCCTTTAAAGGACGATGGATAGGCGACCATGCCTTATGAGCCTTATTGAACATCTTTTTAACATGTGCATGAATAGGGTGGATTGTTATGTGTAATACAGATAATCTTCATGATATTTCTCTTTTGTATACTCATACATATTTTCGATATATGTATGCTTCTAAATTTCAATAATATCAATTTCTATTGGTATTTTCATTTTCATACATATATTTGATTTGATTGTGCTTGATTTACAATATCCTTATATGTTTAAAGCACAAATTATGTTTATGCTAAGCTTGACTTAAATCTTGATTTAATTGGTATCTAAATTGGTACTTTAATGAGCTTATGCATTATTTTCAATTAGTATTTCAGTTGATATCAAAATATACTTCATATTTTATCTTTAATTGATATCAAATTTACAATATACTACATTTGGTATCAATATGTTTCAATTTCAATTGGTATCAATATGTTTTACCTTTTATTTTGGTATCAAATATAAAATATTTTACTTTCATTGATATCAAAATGTACAAATGTTTCAATTTCAATATAAAAATTTTCAATTTCTATTGGTATCAAAAATCTTGTAATATCTTAAAATTTTGTTTACTTACAAGTGGTACCTCAAAATTGATTTAAGAGATTTCATAATTTGTTTCAATTTGTTTTAAAGTGATTTCAAAATTTTTTGATATGAATTGCCTATATGCAAGGGGAGCTTAACATCTCTTCTATATGTAGATTCATGTTAAATTGTTGAGTGTATCTTATATTGAAGAGCTTGATATCTCTTCTTTATGTGATACACGTATGTAGGGGGAGCTTAACATCTCCACTTATGCATTGTATATTATGCTTTATGTGAGTTAGAGTTTTATCATCCCTTCTTCGTGTAATGCACGTATGCAGGGAGCTAACTTACTGTCTTCCTCTTCATGAATGTATATCACATATATATCCTTATTATTGATTTGTTTTTCACCCCTTTGTTGATGATTTACAAAAAGGGGAGAATGATTTTGAGTTTATGATTTTGCGTTTATATATGCATATATTGAGTTTTATGCATGTCCTATGTTTTATATTTATACAAAAAGGAGGAGAATAATTTTTAAAAGTTTAAACAAAAAGGGGAGAAGGTTTTTGGGAGAAGAATTTATGGTATATGCATGTGTCTCTCATCTTGTTTATGCATATATATTTATTAAGTTTTATGCACTTCATTGAATATCTATTTATTTATTGTTATGCATGAGTTAAGGGGAGCTTCTATGAAGCTTAACTTTAATCCATGCATATATAACTCCATGAGTTTTATCATCATCAAAAAGGGGAGATTGTTGGCCCAAACCCATCACTCTAATTTTAATGATGACTAACTCATGTAGTTATAGTACTAATGATCTTGTGTTTAATTAGTCTCAGATATGTGATCGAGATCTTAGTAGGTGTTTAGCTTAAATAAAGGATTTAAAGTCAAGTTTTGGAGCTAGTACGTATTGATTCAAGAGCTTGTGCATCAAGATCACATCAAGTACTCAAGAGGAGTCTAGCTTATTGGATTAAAGTTTGGACTAAGTCAAGAATGAGAAAGACCTTCAAGAGAAGATTTTCAAGAAGACTTGTGTCATATTTGTAAGTGTTAAGATTTTGTTTTTAGATAAAATGTAAATGATAGATTAGTTGGTAGATTGCTCAAGTTCATATACACTCACACAAGATTCAGATGTGTTTTCATAAAAGAGTTTTCGTTTTGAAAAAATATACCGTTTGATTTTTAAGCTTCAAAATATACATATGTTTTATCAAAACTTATTTTAGAGCTTATTGTCAAAACATAGATATTTCATCAGATATGTGTAGTGGATCATATCCATACACACTAAGCTTCAAAAGGGTTTAAAATATCTTATTTTTGTATTTGGAAGAATTTTGAAAAAATCGGTTTTCAATTTAGAAAAATCGTTTTTTGGAAAATACATTTGTTTAAGGCAAACTTCTATATTACAAAAATAGTTCAAAATATTTGTAGTATGTTTTGATTTTTAATCAAACATGTTTGTATTTCAAAGTATATCAATGAACTTATTGTTGTAGAATTTATGAGAATTTATGAGATTTTAGTTAGAAGAAAAAGATTGAGTTTTTAAATCCCTAAAATGCTGGTTCTGGCCTTCTGACGGTCGACCGCACGGTTGACCGAGATAGAGAACTGTCGACCGGGCGGTCGACCGTCGTGCATAAACGTTCACGACCTTGTTTGGCTGGAGGGCCAGTCGACGGACTCGGCCGACCGCCAGAGAGCTCTGCTCTCTGGATCTGGCCCTGGTTGACCGGGCAGTCGACCGGCAGAGAGCTTCTGCTATCTGTATCCAGATCACGGTCGACCGAGCGGTTGACCGGTGGCTCAGCGGTCGAAAATCTGACCATTGGCGATATACTGGCCGGTCGACCGACAGCAGGGTCAACTGCTAATTTGGACCCTAACGGCTAGATTTTGGAGGCTTATAAATTGGGGTTCCCTTGGACTGTTTTCCACAAGATTTGAAATGGGTTTTCTAGCTAGTTTTTCATATATCTTTTAGTGTTTATCTCCACTTGTTTAAGAGCCAATATTTTCATATCAAAAGGAGAGTTCATCAAGAGTGTTTTGTAAAAGTGATTCTTTGAGTTTTTCACCACCAAATCAATCCTAGTTTTTCTCACACATACTTGAGCTTTCCATTGCTATATCAATCCTATAGGAGAGTTGTTGTGAGAGTGTTTTTAGGTGATCAAAGTGTTTAGATCACCAAAGTGTTCATTCTTGTATTTGAGGAGGAGGACTTGCGGGTTCGTGTTGTTTCGAGTTCTAGTGGGAGCTCGGTGTAGAGGTGCGGCCTCGGCTAGCTAGTGTGCTTGCGTGTGTTTGTTCTTGCGGGAAAAGTGAGGGGACTAGTGAGTCCAAGAGTTCTAATGTGAATTCCTTGTAGGTGTTGCAGCACCGAGTGATCTAGTGGGATCGATTCTAGTGGAAATCCTTCATAGTGTTGAAGACAGGGACATAGAGAAAGAGTGTTCGAACCTCGAAACAATTCTCCCGTGTTTGCGATTGCTCTCTATCTCTTACTTGTGTTTAATCTTGCATGCTCTTATTGTTCATATTTATTACTTGCTTGATATACTTGTGCTTAAATTGATATATGGGTGGGGATTGTTTGCTCACACTTGTATTTAACCAAGAGAGCTATACCGGCACCTCAACTCTTATCTAGAGGAATCTTGAGGATATAGTCTAGAGCCCTTCACCAGGATTTGGCTACATTCTTGTGTTATACTTGGTATGTTTAGCTTAAGAATTTTTAGTTTGCATAAATAGTTTTAATTTCGCATTAATTCATCATTAGATTAGTTTGTCACCTATTCACCTCCCTCTAAGAGATTTCAAAGATAACTAAACCCTAACCCCACATAAGCAAGATATGAAATGTATAGACAGAGATGTTAAGCTCCCCTACACACGTGTGCCACATAAAGAAAAGAGGTGAAGCTTTTCTTTATATACTACACTCATCATGAATCTATATATTGAGGAGATGTTAAGCTTCCCTTACATATAAACAATACATGTCAAAACAAATTTTGAAAACATATTTTGATACCAATTAAAAATTTTGATACCGTTTGAAATCAACAAACAGATTTGATAAACCAATAAACATAAATATGAAATTATTTTAAGTCATAGAATTTTTTTCTTTTTCAAATGATACATAAGCTTGTAAAAATACCAATTAATATTTAGAAATAAATCAAGCTTAGCAGAAAATAATTGTGCTATAAAGAATATGTATGAACTTTTTTAATCTAGTACAAGAAATTATATATTTGTATGCATGATCAATTTAAATACCAATTGAATATGATGCATACATATATATAAAATAAGTATGAGTATACAAAAATCAATTTTCATGATAAGTAAGTGTAAAACTCATAACTACCACCTTATCATGCGCATGTTTAGAAAGATACTCATTAACCACACAAGGCATGGTCGTCCAGCCAACCTCCCTTAATAGGGTAGAAGTTTTTAAAAATAATTATTTTGAAAATAGTTTAGCATAGATTGAAAAACTCTACCGCTTGAAGAATAAAGAACTTGTTTTTAAGGTAATTTTAAAAACTAGTATGAAATCCTTCAAGTAAGTAACAAAAACATATGTATATTCTTATGAACACATGTTAATTACACAAAAATTGACACTCAAGATCTTTAAAGCACATAAATAAGCTCATGAAAATTAATTCATGAGTAAATAATAAGTGAGTGCACAATAATTATGTGAATAACACATTCATGAAGATAAAACAATAAAACTCAAAGCAAAACTCATATGAAATTATTTTTCACAAAAATATGATATATCATACTATCATGCAAGAGTCATCAAAACTAGGACATATAATGTACAATCAAATATAAAATGAGTACACTAAAGAAATAAAGCATGTATAGCATGAAGATCAAGTGTAACTTAAGAGTTGTACATGTATAACACAAGTTTTAACAATATTCGCATATCAATACATGATATAAACATATAGATCAAAATATGCATTAACATGAAACAACCAAAAAAAAATAGGCATGTAAATCCATTTGAAATCATGAATAAAGTTTTTAAAATACATGCATAGCTAATAACCAATCAACTCAACATTAAGCACAAAATAAAATATGATTGAGTCTAGGTTATTACACTAGCATATAAGCATTTATTTTTTTTTAAAGTGGAGTATGAAATAGTTACCAATACTGATGTAGCTAATCCATTCCTCCAAAACAATATGGTTCTCCCACCAAAATTCCTAGATAGCGATGCATCCATGATGTGTCTGTCATGTTTCGATTGCATCTACTACAAAGTGTCAATCCTCTCACTTTTGTGAGAGTCCACACTTATATAAAAAAATAACTGGTGGGGATTTTGGTACCCACACTTTTTTGGGTCCATAGGGGTTAGTAACATATGGAACCCAAACATTTTTATTTGCAAAATTGGAATAATTTAATCTATCAAAATAAAACTTTGCAAGATAGTTTTTTTAAGGCCACAATGTGTACATAGCATACATGTGAGTGTTATGAGTGTGAGTATGGTGTGCATGAGATGTATGCCGTGTAGGATATGCATGAACATGTGAAATATGTTTTTTGTGAAATATAGATTTCAATTTATTATAATTAAATGTACAAATCGCTCAAAGTTGAGCTCAAGCAATTAATTCTATTTTTCAAAACATGAATCTCATTTTTATTAAAAGAGGGTACAACATTATTAGCATGAGAAACATGAAAAGAGTGAGAATCAAAATCATTTTTCTTTTTGAAAATAGAAGTTTTTCTTTTTCCTTCAAAATAATTTTCTTTTTCCTTCAAAATAATTTTCTTTTTCAAAGACTCATTTTCATTTAAAGCAATGTCCTTTTCTTTAAAAATCAAATAACTCGATTTTTCATGGATTATTTTCTTTTGAAACAATATCAAATTTATTTTGAAGAGAATCTTTTTCTTTTAAACCAAAATCATTTTCATTTTTCAATCTTTTGTGTCTAACTTTTAACAAATCATATTTATTAAGAAGCATCCTACAAAGCAATGCAAGATCATCATATGGCATCTCATCATCATTATCACGCTCGGAGTCATAATTTACCTCAAGGGGGTCATCCCCATGGACCATGTAACACATATTGGAAGTAACACTTTCATCATCCGAGTCACTCTCCTTTTAATATTGTGTTTGTTTACCAAGGAAGATGAGAGTGTTCCAAACTACAAAAAACAAATCAAAGTTAAAAATTCTAAATAAATATTCATCATTTAGGGTTAGCTTTAAAGTATGAATGGTTTTTGCATTAACCTCAAGATGTTTGTCATTTAAAAAATATGAATCTTTAATGGTGGCAAGATAAACATGAATCGCTAGGGCTTTGAGGTACATAGACATCTTAACTTTTTAAGTTTGAAAGTTAAGAATATCAAATATGGGAGCTGCAATGAAATACATATGTGTGTATGCAAATATTGTGATTAGTAAAAATATGATCTTTAACTTTAGGTTGTTACATCCAAATGAAGCGCACCAAGCTCTGATACCAATTGTAGATCACTAAGAGGTAGGGTGAATAGGTGATTTGCTAATCTAATACAAAGCAATGTGAAATTAAAAACTATTATGCGAACTAAAACTATTATACTAACACACAACGTATAACCAAAGAGTGAAGCTGAATTTCTGGTTAAGGGCTCCGGACTTCTCCTCAAGATTCCTCTGGATTAAGAGTTGAGGTGCTACTATAGCTCTCTTGGTTTAATACTAGTGTGAGTATAAACTATATCAAGTATATAAAGATATGAACAATATGAGAGCATGCAAGATATTAAATAATCCAAGCGAGTATACCAATTTAGTACAAATAAATATCAAGCATATAGAGATAAGAATAATAAGAACATGCAAGATATTAAATACAAGTGAGTTGAGAGAGAGATGAGCAATCGTAAACACAGGAGAATTGTTTCGAAGTTCGAGCCACTTGGTTTACGTCCCCGCCTTCATCACAATGAAGGATTTTAGCTAAAACGATCCCGCAAGATCACTCGGTACCGCAACACCTCCAACGAGCTCCCTCAAGAACTCTTGGACCCGCAAGTCCCTCACTTGTTCCCTCAAGAATAATACACAACACGAATCCGCAAGTTCGTCGAGGCTGCAACCTCCACTCCTTCAAATTACTAATTGGAACACTTGGCAATCACTTCTCTTAATCACCAACAAACACTCTCACAATAAGGAACCCTATAGGATATATATAGCAATGGAAAAGCTCAAGCTTATGTGAGAAAAAAAGAAAAATTGAAGAGGTGAAAAACTCAAGAAAAAGCTTTTGAAAACTCAAGAGAATCACTCTTAAAAAACACTCTTTTGATATGGAAGTTAAGCTCTAAAACTTGTTGAGAAAATTCTGTAAAAGGTGGGAAAAACTAGCTCCAAACTTTTCTCAAAATCTTACGCAAAATTGACCAAAAAGCCCATATATATAGGGATTTGAAAACTAGCCATTGGGCTCAGTTTTCTAGCCAGAATGACTATCGGTCAACCGAGCCGTTCGACCGTCCCCAGGCCACAGAGAAGAATCCTCTTTGTCAGTCGACCGCTCGGTCGACCGGCACCTACCTGAGAATTGGGTAGAGCCAGTCGGTTGACCGCTCGGTCGACCGAGCCAGTGAGCTGTGCATGTGTGCACGTCGGTCGACCGGTGAGTGGACCAAGCCTTGCATCGGTCGACCGGTCGGTCGACCGCTAGCAGCCCAAAAACGTCTTTTGAAAATCTTATATTATCCCATAAAATATCCATAAAATCCACAAAAATAAGTCTATATAAATATATTGAAATTCAAGGTGATAAAAAATTAACACATATTACAAACATGTGAACTATTTTTGAGGCATAGAATTTAAGTTTAAAACAAAACCGATATTTTTCAAAAATCAACTTCTAAAAAAAACTAATTTTTCCAAACTTGTTCAAATACAAAAACAAGATATTGAAACACATTTGAAGCATAATGTGTACGGAAATGATCCAATACATATGGTAAATGAAATATACTTGTTTTTGACAATAATCTCAAATAACTTTTGATAAATACAAAACTTTAAACACATGAATTAAACTCATCAAAATAAATTTCTAGACAATATGAAGCAATAATGGATATGAATGAAATCCAATATACATATAAATCATGTAAACTTGTTTTGATGAAATCTATTCATGAAACCAAAAGATATATTCTTTAACGCTCAAAACCAAAATCAAAACTAACTATTTGTTATGAAAATGATATATAAATTTTGTGTGTGTGAGAGAGCTTGAGCAATCCACAACTAATTTATCCTTTATATTTTATCCTAAAATAAAAAATCTTAAACTTATAAACTAGGACTCAAGTCTTCTTGAAAATCTTCTTCTCCATCTTAACTTAATCCAAACTTGATCCATGAGCTAGACTCCGCTTAGAGTATTTGATGCGATTGTGAAGCCCGAGCTTTTGAATCAAGACATGTTAGCTTCAAAACTTGACTTTTAATCTTTAGTTGAAGTTAAACACTGACTAAGATTTTGATTGAATATCTGAAACTTATTAAACACAAGATTATTAGTACTGTAACTACATGAGTTAATAATCATCAAAACTAGACTGATGAGTCTTTGGACAAACATACAATAGTTCCGAAAAGCTTCCATCGCATCTCTCCCTGAGGTTCAACCCACTTTAACCCTTGCTACTTTGGATATATTGTGGAAGACAGAGACACGCATCCATCCAGATGACATCCTTCTAACCCTTAACTATATCTCTGATTTTCAGCAATCAGGCCACCAACCAGAAGCAGAGAAGTTTGGTGGAAGATATTTTTTCAGAGAAGACAGATATGATTTTCCTCTCAAGGCACATCTTACGAGGAACCCAACCGCATTCAATTCAAATTTCAAATCCCCAAGGAACCGCTCCACATCCTAAGATTTTTCGCAGATCAAATCAACAAAAAATCGGCAGTCTCTGTCTTAGTATGGAAGCCTATTTTCGGTCATTATTGCGCCACGATTCGAAAAGGTGATAATTATAGAATTCATAGCAATCCAGTCAATTGTATGCCAGTTGTCAATCAATTATGCAATCTCTAGACAAATCAAGGAGATCTGCATTTATGGTTCAATTATCGCTCTGTTCAGACATCAAGAAGATTTAAAGCATTCAAGGATCTCTACCAACTTCGCTCTTCCGACTTTCCTCCTACAGGCTCTGGCAAGCGATAAAGCGGGGGGCATCTGTTGTGGTAAAAAACTGGCCCTCACCAGATGTTAACACGCGTCCAAGTTTCCCTTTTGAAGCCTTCACATCATTTAGCAGCATCTGTCACATCGGATCCTCTGGATAACATCCACAGCTTCCGGAATCACTCCAGTCATAACTAAGTCAACCTTCGAATCTCCGTCACCCAGAGCCATCCTAAATTACCTCTTGTTCTAAAGACATCACTCTCTGGAGTCATCTGCAGTCGAAGTTCTCGACTTCATCACAAACCAGAAGTTTCGAGTAACGACCATTGAGATCTCCACATGCAATCATGCAAGTTCCTCTTCTACGGATCTGTTTGGCTGTCGTAATTGGCCGTAATTCGTAAGTCGTAAGTGGTGAAGTCTTTTACAGTTGTAAATGAGTTACATACATGTAAGTTTTACAGTGTTTTGTTGATAATATAAATTGTAAGTGAGAGAGTGTGTCGTATTTTATGGTGTTTGGTAGTTGTAATGTGTAAGTTGTAAGTGAAAAAGTTGACCATAAAATTAACTATTTGGTGATTTTAAAAGTTTTAATGTTACAAATAATACTAAAAATATTAAATATTAAAAAAAATATTAACATAAAAAATAAAACAAATTTGCATGACCACAAAATTAACTATAAGTGAGTTGTAAGTAAGTGATAATTTGGTTGTAAGTGAGTAGTAATTGAGTTGTGTAAGTCTTTTATGAATTACGGTCCAAACAAGCGTCGTAGTTGTAATTGGGTTGTAAGTCATTTACGAATTACAGACTTTTACGACTTTTAGGATTAAACAAACAGCCCCTACGTTGAAGACATGCAATGCCCTTGCACTCAAGGTAGATAGTTCCTGCATGTAATTCCAACAATTTAGCACCCATAATCACTACCGTTATAACAAATCCGCACGTGGAGATCATGAAGAGACCCCGTCAGCTCTCCTTCACTATGCTAACAGTTCAGTACAAATAGCCTTCTCTCCAGCAAGAAGGGGGCTTTTGACCATTCTCTCAATCGTAACACAATACACAACAATCAATTTATATAATTCCTGTAAATCTGCGAATTATAGTGAACTGTCGTTCTCCTTCCCGTGATTTTTCCCGATTTAAGTTTCCAGATAAAACTCATGTGTCTCCGTCTATTGTCTGTGTTGTGATTGTTACTTTGCACTTACATACTAAACCCATTCTCTCACTTATGGTATGGATCGGTCGTCTGATCACTCGCACTGGAAGATCTCCACCACACCTACTATCATAGTTGACCAAAACCCAAATAAATATCTGGCATGTATTTCTTATGCGCAACGCAAATAGCTTGTAAATTGCCCAAGGCATCCTGACATAACTCTCTTTAAATGTATAGGGCACCTCCATAATACGGCAACCCATGCTCTCAGGATCAACTCCCATGATAACTGGACAGTGAGCATCTAAGAGGTGAATATTTCCATTGAAGAAATATACTCATCTTGTTGGAACCAATAGCTAGGAAAATTGAGGTCCAAAATCTTGAAATTGTACCCACTCGTCCATCTCAAATGATAGTTTCTTACATCTCATGATTCTGATATCATCCTTGAGCAAAATTGATATGGTCATAACACTGTAGTGGGGTGGGGTGATGGTTAGGTGCAGGGGCAAACTCACATCACACCAGTGTGGGTAGATGTTCACACTAGATTATATAAAATACATGGAGTAGCATATACAATTTGTATTTTTTTTATATATGATATTTTCTTTTTAGATTATTTTTACTAGAAGAAAGATATTAGAACTCAAGCTCAAGTGATAACTTATAAAAATATGTTACTGGAGGTCATAAGTTCAACTGTTAAGTGCTACTTTTTTTACCTTTTGTTTTCTCTTTTCTCTTATTATATTTATGCTTATACTAAAATTCTTATTACATTTACGCTCACATTGGAAAAATATCATGCATCCACCATTGGGGGGGTGGGGTGGGGTGGGCTCGATAGTCATCAAAGGCCAATGCTATCATGTAATAGTATCAAAACTTAGTTTGCGAAATCTTATCCCATTTCTTTGTTAATAGGTTGCAAATATGGTGGTCTGAAACGAGATTTGGAAGACAAGGATTTGGCTATGGGTTTCGTTCGTATTCCAGCAGCATCATATAAATAGGCCGTTCACGAAGCCAAGATGTTAAAATTTTGATATGGCAAGAAGCTCATCATAATGTCTGTGGATTCTGCACAGTTGATCTGGGTGCTAGCATACTCCGAGCCCAGAGTCCAACCTATAGGATTTAGAAGAGTATTGACATGGCCGGGGATAGCTTCCTTTAGTAGCAGTCACCGATCACATCACGTGCGATGTCTTCGACGCGTAAGAGAATCGGAGAAGGAATTTGACGGGTAGTCCCGAGAAGATCTCCATCAACATGTCATGTGATATAGCCCACTCTCTGCCTTCTTGTGGCTCTCTGCTACTATGTTAACATCATCTTCTCTTTTGATCTCCGTGGATGAATACTTTCACTCAGCGAAGCAAACGGGCCTGAGATTTCTCCATGTCAGCTTACATATGAGGCAACTAATTTTCAACACTCATATATATATATATATATATATATATATATATATATATATATATATATATATATATATATATATATATAATATATATATAGGGGTTACTATACCTCAACCGACAGCTGAGAGAGTTTCTCAGCCGGCGTTTATGTGGCCGAATATCTGCCACATATCGGTGGCAGAGTGTAGGCGCCAAAAGAATCAAAAACATCCCGCCTAAAACATCGTCAATCAAATTGACCAAAATACCCCTTTTTACTTCTAAACTAGAAAAAACTCATCCACAACAAAATTTTACCTAAAATATTTATAATTTACAAAGAATCTCTGTTGAATATATCTACAGTTATAAAATTTTTAATTCTACTACATCAAAAATATAAATTAAAATAATTGGATCAAGATAATGAGAAAAAACAGCAGCAGTAAAAATAAAAAACATGCGTGAAATATAAAAAAAACCTGTTGTTTTTTATATAATTTTTTTATTATTTAATTTTGTGTTATTTTCAATTCATATAGATTTAATAAAAGAAACTGAAATGAACAGAAAAATGAAATTAAATGTGGGGCAGCCGTATATTGTTTTTTGTATTACAAATGTACAGTGTAAAAAAATAATGAAATACAATGGTTAATTATTTTGCAGATATTTTATAAATCAGATATTATCATAACTGTCACAATATTTGCAGATTAGTTGGATAATATTTCTTGCAATTTTTAATGAACTGTGACTATGGTCGATCTTGGTACTAAAAATTGCTTTATTCTCAATGTATATTATAAATTGGATTCAGGTCGCAGTACACATACTGTAACACCCCGCTCCCGGAATACGTACTTAGTTACGTATTCGTATTTTCTGATCGTATTTTTGATTTACCTCCTGTATTTATTTTGTATTATGAATTATTTATATGATCGTTTTGCTGTGGATCTGGATTCGTGAACTCGGAGTCAGCTCTAGTCTGAACCGGGAGCCCGATCCTAGAGTATAGCACGTTTCGGTCCTTCTACTATTCTGATTTGACCGATTTCAGTTTCAAATATCATTTTTCAATATTCAAGATTTTTCATGATTTTCTGAAATTTTCCTGAATTAAGTTATAAATCTTCAAAACCGGGGTCGACCAATATCGCGGACCGATTCTCGAATTTTTAATTTACAAACGGAGTTAAAATTCTAAAAACGGCTTTCTCATAACTTCTTAAAATCATATTTTCTATCTAAATACTTTTTTGGGAATTTTCTAAATTTATCAAAATTTCACTGAATTTGGTGTTGGCCAGTATCACGGGTTGATTCCAGGAATTTTAGTTTACAATTGGAATCAAATTTCTGGATTTCGCTTTTATATTACTTCTTAGAATTATATTTTCTTCTTTCAGACATTTTCTGAGATTTTTCAGATTTTATCAAAATCTAGCCGACCCGGCGTAGACCAGTATTGACCGTTGACTTCAGGATTTTTATTTTGAAAATGAGATTGAATTTCTGAAAACTATTTCACCAAAAATCTTTATATAATATTTATTATTTTTAAGAATTTTTGGAAGCTTTCCAAGCTACTTTATTTTTTGGACTTTTTCGGAATTTTCGGTGTTTTCCCAGATACCGGAATTTTATCCAGATATTCCACTTTTCTCTTTTTCCCATTTTCTCTCTCCTTTCTCAGACGCGAGTTTTACCAACTGGATTCATCATTAAATGCAGAGATCCTCTCCATACTGCATTTAATGCTTATGTGCAAATTCAACCCAGATCAAATCACCATGACTTTTTGTCTTTTTCTTCAAACGCAATATTCGCGTTTTCTTGGACGCGGATTTTATTTCCGCGTCTTCTTGGACGCGGATTTTATTTCCGCGTCTAGCTCTTTGGCCCAGACGCGGATTTCTCTTCATGGGGACGCAACTTTTTGTGAAGGAGACGCAAGTCTCTTTTAAAGTGTTTGGAATGACTATATTATTATAATCTTTTCCCTCCTTATAAATATACCCCACCTCTTCTCTCTCTTTCATTCTTTTCTCTTCTTCCTTCTCCATTTCCTGCAAACGAGAACAGCAAGCAAAGGGCAACACCTTGCCCTCCTTGGCCACCATTTTTGGCCACCAATTATTCCCTTTTTCACTCTCCATCATCCCCCCATCTCCTTCTCCATTTTACCAAGTTCAAGCAACCCATTTCCACCACTCTCTCCTCCTTCTTTTTCTCCTTCTTCACCAAGAAACTCATTATCACCATTACCTTCTTCCTCATTTTCACCACTACCTACACCACCTTGGCCACCACGAATCACGCCATCTTTCTCTCCTCGGAACACTCTTTCTAACAAGGTATAGCTTCGTTCTCCGAAGCCTCGTTTCCAAAACTCCATTTTCACCAAATGAACTACACTTGCACCTTATAATTTGCTTGGGCTTGGAGCTTTGGTCACCTTCTCCGGCCAACTCCGGCCGCCGCCGGTGACCGCCGGCCATCGCCGGCTACCACCCCCTTCCCTTCTCTCCTTTCATTTCCTTCTTTCTTTATTTTCCTTCTTTCTTTCTTTCCTTTCTTTTTCATTTCCTTTCCTTTTCCTTTTCTTCTCTAATTTTCCTCCCAAACCTGCGTCTGACTCTTTCCCTGCGTCCCACTCTCTCTCTTTCCCTGTCTCTCTCTTTCTCTCTGTTAATTGCTGACGCGGATCTCACCCTCGCGTCCAAGCAATTCCTTAACGCGATCTTCGCGTTCTTGATATTTGTATAACGCGCCCTTCGCGTTTCTGTATCGACGCAACGCGGAGCCTATGCCCGCGTCTGTGTCCTTCTCGTGTCAACACGACGCGGAGCTCATGCTCGCGTCCGTGTTCTTCTCGTGTTAACGTGACGCGGAACCTACGTCCGCGTCCTCGTTCTCCTCGTGTCCTGACTTGAACGCGGGTCTCGAACCTCGCGTTGGTGGCATCTACGCGACGCGACTCCCGCGTCTGCGACCCCCGCGTCTCACTCTCAAACTCGCGTCCCCCTGTACATACTCTCTCTCCTTGTACACACACTCTCTCTCCATGTACTTCTCTCTCTGGTTCTCTCTTTCTCTCTCCTCTCTCTCATTCTCATTCTCTCTCTTGATTTCCCCTCTCTCTATTACTTTCTCTCTAACGCATTGACACATTGATTTCCTGGATTTCGGTGATCGGGAATTTCACTATGTTTTCTGAAGACTTAGGCGAGTGTTCTCGCTTTCCTCTTGACTTTTCCATTTCATCGGTCGACTTGTATTATTCATGATTTATGCTGATTGGAACTAACACCTTCTTTGATTGTGGTCAGCTATTATTTTATCACTTGCCAAGTACACACTTGATATATTAACACTTGACATGCTTTTGCTTGATACCTATCATCTACATGCTAATATCTGACACCTGTCTGTATCACTTGTCAACTATTGTGTCATCACCTGACACCCGACTTGCTACTTGACACTTGCTTCTTACTATGACATGACTTATCACCAGCCCCTGATATATTAATACTTGACCTGTGATTATCACATTTACGGGAATACTATACTTGTTATCCTGCATTACATGCAGTGACTTGAATCTTGTACTTGTTATCCTGTATTATATATACAGTGACCTGAATCTATAGTACTCATGTACTCCTGAACTCCTGATCATGTCTTGCACCTGCTATTCCCGTAAATTGATGATTACATAATAAATCATAAAAAGGAACAACTTGCATCGGGTCGGGGGAAACTTGCGGCTATCAATATATGTTCGTGTTTACAATGGTACTAAGCATGTTGTGCAACTAAAACTTTCGGTCTGACCTGTGGGCCTCCAGGCGACCGAGGGGAGTGCTGTCTCCCTCCTTCCTGGTACTATCTTGATAAAGGACATTCCATAAGACCCTCCTGATCGCCTTGCGGTAGGTTCCGTCCACCAAGCAACAGAACAATCCTGGGCCGTGGTCCCGGGTATGTACGGGACCCACTGTAAACATTGTTCGTTGATACCCCCGTTGGTTTCCAATAACAATCTTGTTTTACTCAGATGTGGATATATGTGCGCTGGGACGCTAGTTCACATATCTAGACATCAGGGTAAGACGAGTAATAATAATAATAAAAGATGTTTGCTTATATCGGATTTTACTTCGGATTTTCGGTTTTATGATTATTATACTATACCTGTCCATATCCTGCTTTCTACTTGTATTCTATCCCGCCTGTCTCCTGCTCTTATCTGATCATACTATGAGTCTTCCCTGCTTGATATCATATAATGTATATCTACTTGCTCCTGTATGCTTGTGCCTACGACACAGTTTTCATGTTTATGATCCAGATTTATCGATACACATGTGCTTATTCATGCTCGCCATCTGGCTTTCGTATCACCACTCGCTCGGGAGTTCTGACTCCTCTGGATCCTCATGTCCAGGTTTTGGAGCTTGGAGCATGTGAATTCTCCCAGTTGTTGATCAGAGTGGCGCAGCGGTAGCGTGGATCTCCAGCAGACCATCCAGAGCCCCATCCTTCCAGGCCCCCTTTGTTCGGCTCTAGAATTTTCCTGTTATGACTCTAAGCCCCATTTGTACTATTCATACTTGTACAACTCTTTGTATTCTCGCAATTGCGCATATCAGTGATGTAATATTCTTGTAATATTTGTCACATCTGGTGATAACTTTGTAACTGTACTCTTATGTTGGAATGTATAATGCACCACGTGCTTCCGTACTCTGATTCTTGCTTGTACTGATGCTTAGCGTATATACGTGAGGGTATTTCTGACCTGCATATATACGTCGCAGTAGCGTCTCCGTACGCGCCGGATCGGGGCGTTACAGGGTGGTATCAGAGCCAGGCTCTCACATCCTCAGTACAACCAGTCGGCAAATTAATGGTAAAGAAATTTGCAACTGGAATGCATGAGTCGTGGTTATACAATCCAACTATAAGTACAAAGTTATTCATTCTCTCTTGATAATCTTACCCTTGAATTCTGAAGTTCTCCCGTCCTTTCATACTTCAGTTTCTCGTTATTCTTAGACCAACTCGGACATGAAAAGACGGGGAAATCATAACGGTTCTGGTTCTTCTTAGAGTGGCCCTAATGGAGGAATTGTTGATTTGAGATGATTTCTGCAAATATGATGAAAAACTAACAAGAACGGACGAAGGTCCCGCATCAAAGACTATTGGTTACACTCCGGGTACAGAAGCCAGACAGCATGTCGGATCTCAGAAAAATTACAGCCAACAAACTTTTCAAGCATGGACGATCCCTGGATGCATAGCAGTGGCTGGTAAACACTACAAATCTTCTGAAGGCAACTCGAATCCCCGACGAGAACTAAGTGAAAATGACCAAGATTCAGTTGAAAGATTGGGCCAGGACGTGGTGGTTGGTGGAAGCAGCAAGACTGGAGAAGCCCATCACTTGGGGCCAGTTCTTGAAGGATTTCTATGAGAAGATTCTCCTCTGTAATAGCTCAGAAAGAAATGAAAGGATGATTTATCAAATTGCAGTAAGGAGATTGGATTGTAAATAAGTACACTGCAAGATTCCTAAGGCATAGTCAGTCGGTGTCTTACATGGTGGCTGACAAGGAGAACCGAGCAAGTAAGATTTTAGTGAGAACCGAAGATGAGGATCAAGATGTTTCTTAATTCCCAAGCAGCCCAAGAAGTATTCTCAAGTTTTTTGTCATTATCTAGGAAGTAGATGGACCCAGAGAAGGAAGATCAGGATGAGATGCAGATGAAGTTGGCGAGAGACCCTCTCAGTTGATGGAAGTTGGAGACTTAGACAGGCCACTGGATGCCCCACTAGCTAAGCCATCCCTCCAACCTTGCCCTTAGCATATGACATGTAGATATTGTCTGAAGCCGAGCACCTACAACGCAACCGCCAGGAATGTTATGAATTATGTCGTATGCGGGTCCGGAGATTAGTTGAAAAGTGACTGTCTGTACAAGGAGACAGAGAACATCGCATCAATCAAACCAACTCATCCATTAACACCATTGGGAGGAAATCCAGGACCTACTGGCAGAATAATCTCGCTTCATCCTCCAACATCAAGCATAAATCAGGTATAAAAGAGATCAAGAAGTAGGGCACATGGTAAAGGGAGGCAAACATATAATCTGACTGAAGAGGAAGTCAAGATACTGATGGTGTGAGAACAGAAAAAGATGCTCAATATCTTAAAAGGAACCCTGAAAGTACTGACCGTAACCATTGTCCCTATTTTAGCATGTCCGGGAGTTGGTAAATTCTCTATATCATATCTTTCTCATTGCACTATCGTCACCAATCCTACTCCGTCCGTGTCTACCTCCCTATTTCATGATTTCTATCTCTTCTATTTTTACTATTCTGATTTTCGTAATCCTTATGCCAACTTAAGATGTGCGTAGACTAGTGAGGTAACATCAGGGCAGGTGAGGTTCGATCTCATTATGTTCTAGCATTCCTCGACTCTGGTACATCATATGGTCTTATATTGGATAGAGCTTCGGCTTCGCATTCTATTCTTGTATTTATGGATACATCATGGGAGACCAGTACATCAAGTGGACTAGTCATCGCTTATATAATCAGATAGACTGTATCATTACGTGAGGAGTGTCAGTATATAATAGTATTTCAGAATCAGGACTTCTGGCAGTCTTTATTGATTTGGTGGACCATAGACTCCGCTAGCCTCGCCAAGTGAGGGTCGTGTTCTAGTCACCCGTGGACCTAACCGGGTGTGGGCTTCACTACACCCAGGTGCTTGGCATTTAGCATTGTGTTACGCGCTGGCTTCGCCGTGTGAGCTTCGCCATATGCGAGCCTCGCAGAGCGTTAGCTTCGCCGCACCCTAATGCTTAACACCTGAGCTGTGCTACGCGATAGCTTCACCTAGGCTTGCTTTGCCCGTGGCTAGTTCCTTCAGTGCTTAGCACTCTAGCCTATTCCTCGGATTTCTTCTGCCTAGCGTGTTTTCATGGATCCGCTGAACATGGTTTTATCGCTGTATTTAAGCTATCGCCACGATCCTTATGAATGATCCACTCGGCAAATCTTGCAGGGCCCAGGTATCTTAAACATGTCTCATCTGCAGTCGGGTTATCATTCAGAAGTCAGTATTCAGAATTCTTCAGGGTCATTCTATATTCTTGGCTACGTCTTTCAGAATTAGCAACGCCCAGTTTACGAAAATTCTTAATTATTGGTCTTCTTGATTTATACTCAGCATTATCAAGGTTTTCTTTATCTTAGGTATTCTGGTCTATACTCGGGGAATTAGTATGTATGCAGCACATCAGTAATTCTACTGTAGAAGGACAACATTATGCCATGCAGGATTTTATATGATATTATGGATTTCAGCACTACTGATTTTTATGGATTTCATCAGCATTGATTCGCAGTCTGTTTCAAGTATTATTGATTATCTCACCAAGTCAGCTCACTCTATATTATTCAGAATGGGTTAGTCTTTTGAAGTTCCGACAGTGTTCTTTTATAAGCAGACATCACATCAGTGTTAATATGGCACCGTCAGAGAATGTATAGATATACGGCAGAAGGGCAGAGATGTCTCAGTCCTGAGTTTACCGTTCAGTCGATTTGGGAGAACAGCCCATAGTTATTCATATCTTGACTGGCATAATCCTCATTCCTATCCTTTCTGTGTTCATCTTCCCCGTATCGAAATTGCGAGGACGCAATTTTTTATAAGGTGGATGGAGTGTAACACCCCGCTCCCGGAATACGTACTTAGTTACGTATTCGTATTTTCTGATCGTATTTTTGATTTACCTCCTGTATTTATTTTGTATTATGAATTATTTATATGATCGTTTTGCTGTGGATCTGGATTCGTGAACTCGGAGTCAGCTCTAGTCTGAACCGGGAGCCCGATCCTAGAGTTTAGCTCGTTTCGGTCTTTCTACTATTCTGATTTGACCGATTTTAGTTTCAAATATAATTTTTCAATATTCTAGATTTTTCATTATTTTCTGGAATTTTCCTGAATTAAGTTATAAATCTTCAAAACCGGGGGTCGACCAATACCGCGGACCGATTCTCGGATTTTTAATTTACAAACGGAGTTGAAATTCTAAAAACAGCTTTCCCATAACTCCTTAAAATCATATTTTCTATCTAAATACTTTTCTGGGAATTTTCTAAATTTATCAAAATTTCACTGAATTTGGTGTCGGCCAGTATCACTGGTTGATTCCAGGAATTTTAGTTTACAATTGGAATCAAATTTCTGGATTCCGCTTTTATATTACTTCTTAGAATTATATTTTCTTCTTTCAGACATTTTCTGGGATTTTTCAGATTTTATCAAAAATCTGGCCGACCCGGTGTAGACCGGTATTGACCGTTGACTTCAGGATTTTTATTTTAAAAATGATATTGAATTTCTAAAACCGATTTCACCAAAAATCTTTATATAATATTTATTATTTTTGAGAATTTTTGGGAAGCTTTCCAAGCTACTTTATTTTTTGGACTTTTTCGAAATTTTCGGTGTTTTCCCAGATACCGGAATTTTATCCAGATATTCCACTTTTCTCTTTTTCTCATTTTCTCTTTCCTTTCTCAGACGCGAGTTTTACCAACTGGATTCATCATTAAATGTAGAGATCCTCTCCATACTGCATTTAATGCTTATGTGCAAATTCAACCCAGATCAAATCACCATGACTTTTTGTCTTTTTCTTCAAACGCAATATTCGCGTTTTCTTGGACGCGGATTTTATTTCCGCGTCTAGCTCTTTGGCCCAGACGCGGATTTCTCTTCATGGGGACGCAACTTTTTGTGAAGGAGACGCAAGTCTCTTTTAAAGTGTTTGGAATGACTATATTATTATAATCTTTTCCCTCCTTATAAATATACCCCACCTCTTCTCTCTCTTTCATTCTTTTCTCTTCTTCCTTCTCCATTTCCTGCAAACGAGAACAGCAAGCAAAGGGCAACACCTTGCCCTCCTTGGCCACCATTTTTGGCCACCAATTATTCCCTTTTTCACTCTCCATCATCCCCCCATCTCCTTCTCCATTTTACCAAGTTCAAGCAACCCATTTCCACCACTCTCTCCTCCTTCTTTTTCTCCTTCTTCACCAAGAAACTCATTATCAGCATTACCTTCTTCTTTATTTCCACCACTACCTACACCACCTTGGCCACCACGAATCACGCCATCTTTCTCTCCTCGGAACACTCTTTCTAACGATGTATAGCTTCGTTCTCCGAAGCCTCGTTTCAAAACTCCATTTTCACCAAATGAACTACACTTGCACCCTATAATTTGCTTGGGCTTGGAGCTTTGGTCACCTTCTCCGGCCAACTCCGGCCGCCGCCGGTGACCGCCGGCCATCGCCGGCTACCACCCCCTTCCCTTCTCTCCTTTCATTTCCTTCTTTCTTTATTTTCCTTCTTTCTTTCTTTCCTTTCTTTTTCATTTCCTTCCCTTTTCCTTTTCCTTGTCTTCTCTAATTTTCCTCCCAAAACCTGCGTCTGACTCTTTCCCTACGTCTCACTCTCCCTCTTTCCCTGTCTCTCTCTTTCTCTCTGTTAATTGCTGACGCGGATCTCACCCTCGCGTCCAAGCAATTCCTTAACGCGATCTTCGCGTTCTTGATATTTGTATAACGTTCCCTTCGCGTTTTTGTATCGACACAACGCGGAGCCTATGCCCGCGTCTGTGTCCTTGTGTCAACACGACGTGGAGCTCATGCTCGCGTCCGTGTTCTTCTCGTGTTAACGTGACGCGGAACCTACGTCCGCGTCCTCGTTCTCCTCGTGTCCTGACTTGAACGCGGGTCTCGAACCACGCGTTGGTGGCATCTACGCGACGCGACTCCCGCGTCTGCGACCCCCGCGTCTCACTCTCAAACTCGCGTCCCCCTGTACATACTCTCTCTCCTTGTACACACACTCTCTCTCCATGTACTTCTCTATCTGGTTCTCTCTTTCTCTCTCCTCTCTCTCATTCTCTTTCTCTCTCTTGATTCCCCTCTCTCTATTACTTTCTCTCTAACGCGTTGACGCATTGATTTCCTGAATTCCGGTGATCGGGAATTTCACTATGTTTTCTGAAGACTTAGGCGAGTGTTCTCGCTTTCCTCTTGACTTTCCCATTTCATCGGTCGACTTGTATTATTCATGATTTATGCTGATTGGAACTAACACCTTCTTTGATTGTGCTCAGCTATTATTTTATCACTTGCCAAGTACACACTTGATATATTAACACTTGACATGCTTTTGCTTGATACCTATCATCTACATGCTAATATCTGACACCTGTCTGTATCACTTGTCAACTATTGTGTCATCACCTGACACCCGACTTGCTACTTGACACTTGCTTCTTACTATGCATGACTTATCACCTGCCCCCTGATATATTAATACTTGACCTGTGATTATCACATTTACGGGAATACTATACTTGTTATCCTGCATTACATGCAGTGACTTGAATCTTGTACTTGTTATCCTGTATTATATATACAGTGACCTGAATCTATGGTACTCATGTACTCCTGAACTTCTGATCATGTCTTGCACCTGCTATTCCCTTAAATTGATGATTACATAATAAATCATAAAAAGGAACAACTTGCATCGGGTCGGGGGAAACTTGCGGCTATCAATATATGTTCGTGTTTACAGTGGTACTAGGCATGTTGTGCAACTAAAACTTTCTGTCTGACCTGTGGGCCTCCAGGCAACCGAGGGGAGTGCTGGCTCCCTCCTTCCTGGTACTATCTTGATAAAGGGCATTCCATAAGACCCTCCTGATCGCCTTGCGGCAGGTTCCGTCCACCAAGCAACGGAACAATCCTGGGCCGTGGTCCCGGGTACGTACGGGACCCACTGTAAACATTGTTCGTTGATACCCCCGTTGGTTTCCAATAACAATCTTGCTTTACTCAGATGTGGATATATGTGCGCTGGGACGCTAGTTCACATATCTAGACATCAGGGTAAGACGAGTAATAATAATAATAAAAGATGCCAGCTATGAATTTGCAGTATGCCTTGCCATATTTGCTTATATCGGATTTTACTTCAGATTTTCGATTTTATGATTATTATACTATACCTGTCCATATCCTGCTTTCTACTTGTATTCTATCCCGCCTGTCTTCTGCTCTTATCTGATCATACTATGAGTCTTCCCTGCTTGATATCATATAATATATATCTACTTGCTCCTGTATGCTTGTGCCTACGATACGGTTTTCATGTTTATGATCCAGATTTATCGATACACATGTGCTTATTCATGCTCGCCATCTGGCTTTCGTATCACCACTCGCTCGGGAGTTCTGACTCCTCTGGATCCTCATGTTCAGGTTTTGGAGCTTGGAGCATGTGGATTCTCCCAGTTGTTGATCAGAGTGGCGCAGCGGTAGCGTGGATCTCCAGCAGACCGTCCAGAGCCCCATCCTTCCAGGCCCCCTTTGTTCGGCTCTAGAGTTCCTCTGTTATGACTCTGAGCCTCCATTTGTACTATTCATACTTGTACAACTCTTTGTATTCTCGCAATTGCGCATATCAGTGATGTAATATTCTTGTAATATTTGTCACATCTGGTGATAACTTTGTAACTGTACTCTTATGTTGGAATGTATAATGCACCACGTGCTTCCGTACTCTGATTCTTGCTTGTACTGATGCTTAGCGTATATACGTGAGGGTATTTCTGACCTGCGTATATACGTCGCAGTAACGTCTCCGTACGCGCCGGATCGGGGCGTTACACATACATTCAAAACAATAATCAAAAAATATATCTTTCATTTTTATATCACAACTGCAACACTAGTCGCATTCCTTATTCGCATAGAAATAACAGACGAAACATGCTATCGTTCAGCAGTGCGGCCACAGTCGTCTTTTTTCGCATGCTTTATGTAACAGAATTTTGATCGTTTTATAAAGTTTGTGATAATAGTCACAGTCATAGTATAACAAAACTTTCGATCATTGCGACCATGATCACAGACTTAATATAATATAACTTTCAATTTTTATATCACGACTACGATACTAGTCGCATTCCTTATTCGTATAGAAATAACAGACGAAACATGTTATCGTTCAGCATTGCGATCACAGTCGCTGTTCTTATTCGCATGCCTTATGTAACAGAATTTTGATCGTTTTACAAAGTCTGCGATCATAGTCGCAGTCATAGTATACAAAACTTTCGATCACTGCGACCATGGTTGCAGACTTAATATAATTTTCAATTTTATATCACGACTGTGACCCTAGTCGCATTCCTTATTCGCATAGAAATAACAGACGAAATATGCTATCGTTCAGCACTACGATCATAGTCATTGTCCTTATTCGCATGTCTTATGTAACAGAATTTTGATCGTTTTACAAATAGATTAGCCCTGCGATCGTGGGATCAGTCCGCGTATATCACATCTTAAAAATAATGTATTAATTACTCTAAACTAATAGATGTAATTAATATTTTATCTACCGTGATACAGCAATAGTCTCGAAAAAAGAGATGCAATAATATTAATCTCGATAAAGGAAAGATGTGCACCATACGTAATCTAAATATATAGGAGAAACATTATATAAACACGTAATCTAAGGAATGTTCCATCGCTCGAACGTATATCAGGAAAGGTTTCCCTGATACCGAGATGTAAGGACAGGTGGTTACATGAGATACTGCTTGATTTCCTCAAACGCTTGTTGGCAAGCCTCGTCCCAAATGAATGAAACACCTTTTTTTATCAATTTGGTGAAGGTTTGGCATCTTCCGTAGAGATTTGAGATAAATCTCTGGATATATGCTAATCACCCTTGCAATCTTCTAAGCTCTCTGAGATTCCTTAGAGGTTGCATCTTCTGAACAACGCGGACTTTCTCTGGGTCAAGGTGGATTCCTTTGGATGTAACAACTGAAAATCACCTAGAGGGGGGGTGAATAGGTGATTATGCTAATCAATGCACAATTTAAAAATATGATGCAACAATCGCCCAAAAAAAGACTAAGAGCCGAATGCCCCGTGAAGGGTTCTGAACTCCTTCCTCCTGATTCCTCGTGAAATGAGTTGGAGGTGCGCAATGCAACCTTGTTGTATCGGACAAAGATTGACAAGATGAATGACAACAAGTAAATATAGCAATGACAATCAAAAGCAAGTAATAATAGCAATGAAAGTAGAGCAAGAATAAGGAAAAGTAAACCAAACGCAAACACCAAGAATTGTTATCGAGGTTCGAGCACCCAGCTCTACTTCCCCGCCTTCCCCAGAAGGATTCCAACCACTTCCACTATCACAAAGATGTCACAAATACACCGAAGTACCCAACTCCACAATCTCAAATACAAGTTCTCTCTTGGTAGTCAAAAGACCACAAACTTTGTTTTTCAAAATTCTCTTCCTTACAAGGTCCTTAGAGAACAATGAATATAATTTGAAGCTCTTGTGTGTAAGGAGAAAAAGAAAAGAAATCAGAGAGTTCTTGAAAACACTTCAGAAAATGAGAGAGAATTTCAGCACAAAAACAAGAAACAAAGTTCTTTTGAATGCCTTAAACTTTTGAAACTTTTGCAAATTTTTCTTGTTAATAATTGGTTATGAACCTCTCCCCAAACACCCCTATTTATATGAGAGGGCTAGGGTTTAGAGATAAAACATATTTAAGGCTAATCAGAAAGTATTAAAACCAAAACATGTCATTTAAACATACTTAAGTGAGAAAAGGACAAAAATAAACCAGCTCAGGAAATAGCCGTTACTGTTCAAACGGCTAGTTCGGTCGACCGGGCGGTCGACCGCTAGTTCAAAAAAATAGCCGTTGCAGGCTAACGGTCGACCGGCCGGTCGACCCAAAAATACAGAGAGCAGAAGTCTTACAGTCAGGCAGGTGTCGGTCGAATTGGTTATGAACCTCTCCCCAAACACCCCTATTTATAGGAGAGGGCTAGGGTTTAGAGATAAAACATATCTAAGGCTAATCAGAAAGTATTAAAACCAAAACATGTCATTTAAACATACTTAAGTGAGAAAAGGACAAAAATAAACCAGCTCAGGAAATAGCCGTTACTGTTCAAACGGCTAGTTCGGTCGACCGGGCGGTCGACCGCTAGTTCAAAAAATAGCCGTTGCAGGCTAACGGTCGACCGGCCGGTCGACCCAAAAATACAGAGAGCAGAAGTCTTACAGTCAGGCAGGTGTCGGTCGACCGTGCGGTCGACCGGCAAACATGCACACGGATACGTGCTGCTGCCAGAACCTCGGTCGACTCGGTCGGTCGACCGGCTAAACCTGACATAGTGTCGGCCGACCGGGCCGGTCGACCGGATCAGGTCAAAAGCCAAAATGAAAACAGAATTTTGAAGAGACTTTGATTTTAGCTAAAATATTTTTTGTATAGAAATAAGTATAAATCATAAGAATGAATTTGTAGGCAGAAGATTGTATATCAAAATATTTTGTACATATTATAGGAAATAAACTTAGAAAGAAGACGTGCGCAAAAACGTGTGTGATGGAGCTTCAAACCTATTCACTATTCTTTAACAAAAACTAATAAAACTAGAAACAAATCTAATGAATTATCTTGAGCAATCTACAAGTCTTGAGCCAAGCTATGCCTTGCTAGAGCCTTCTCTTCTATGTTCCTTCTATGATATCCAATATGCCTTCTTTGCTTTAAGAACCTAGAAGTTTTTGCATTAGCAAAGCAATGGCCTCCAAATTATGGTACAAACCTGAAACTTATCTTAACAAACTAATTAGTACCATATAGCTCTTATTTGGTTTGTTATCATCAAAACTCTAAACAAATGGAGAGTGTAACCTTATGAGCCAACAACAACAAACCGTAGGAATTTACCGATGGCTACCCCCAGGAAAGATTTAGTGGGGTTCATTTTTAACTGATGTGCCCGCATGGTATCGTATACTGTCTTCAGATCTGCTACGTGATCGCCTTTGGCACTGCTTTTTACTGCAATGTCGTCGACGTAACATTCCACTGTTTTGCGTATATGCTCGTGAAAAATTGCATTCATAGCTTTCTGGTATGTTGCCCCCGCGTTTTAATCCAAAGGGCATGACAGTATAGCAATATACTTCCAATGGCGTCCTGAAAGATGTATGCTTTTCATC
The DNA here is from genome assembly GCA_038442645.1 of Agave tequilana. Classification (NCBI taxonomy): domain Eukaryota; kingdom Viridiplantae; phylum Streptophyta; class Magnoliopsida; order Asparagales; family Asparagaceae; genus Agave; species Agave tequilana. The sequence goes on from JAVJIF010030461.1 coordinate 53,376, forward strand.
ATCAGGGTACATCTTGATTTGATTGTATCCCAAGAATCCATCCATGAAGGACATCCTTCAAACTCACACGTGTTGTCGATCATGACATCTGTAATTGAAAGGGAGAATTCATCTTTAGAATAAGCCTCATTTAGATCGCGAAAATCGATAAAAACCCAGATCTTCCCATTTTTCTTAGTAACGGGGACGATATTGGCTACCCAATCAGGATGTTGTTCCTCCCTGATAAACCCGGAGTTTATAAGCTTCTTGACTTCTGCCTGGATTGCTTCCTTTATTTCTGGACGAAATCGTCGCTGCTGCTGTTTGACTGGTTTCGCGTCTGAATTAATGTTGAGGCGATGCATAGCACTTGAGGATCAAGCCCAGGCATATCCTTGTAGTTCCAAGGAAAAACATATATATATATTCCCGCACGAGAGATATTAGATCTTCCCTCTCAGAGGGTGATAAGCTTTCACTTATAAAGATAGGCTTAGGATTAGCCTCATCTCCCAGATTGATCTGGGTGACTTTATCCTCTGTGGGTGGTTCACGTTATTCGAAGCGAATATCCCAGAGAGTGTTTAGATGTTTGATCCAAGGATCTGTATCCAACTGCATCATTTTTTCATCTCCATCTTCTGGGTGGCTTGTTGAAACCATATTTATTGAAAATTCTTTGAAGATATTGCTGACACTGACGTTTGACTCCCATGATTATGTGCCTAAAGAGCGGTAGTGATATAATAACTCTTCATACTCAGAGGCCGACGAGATTGGAGTTGATACATAGCCCAACCCCCTGCGAGTTCGATGGTAATAATCAGGGGTCTTCCCTTTTGGAACGAAGGATCGAAGTAGTGTTCTCCTTCCTTTGCCAAAGTTCAATCCAGGACTATTTGTTAGGTCGTACCTCATATTCTCCATCATTCTAAGTACATTTGGCTCATAATGAGAGAATTGAGGAGATTCATCATCGCTTTCAGAGTCTTCACAAGTCATTAATTTGGACTCGACTTTTTCCAAAAGGATTGGTTGTTGGCCTTTGCGTCTTGTTGGGACCATGAATAACGATCCTTCCGCATCACTGACGTCTTGATACACCGTAAGGGATGACCTCACTGGTACATGAAATGATGTCAGAGCATATATTGCTGACCAGGGGTCATCACCAACATCGGTACTAATATCTGATGACACGGAATCAGAAGCAAACACAGAAAGGTAAGCCAAATCTAATTTTTCATTAATATACCACTCGCCTGCATCATTGGCGGTGTTATTGACATCGAGCTTATTAATGATCGTTACAAGTGGGTTTAGCTCCCAATGACATTCTTCTTCTGCCTCTGGTTCAGTGTCAGCTTCATTACCAGAGTCTGGTTCCTCTGGCTGGGGGTTCTTATTCATTTCTAGAGAATCTTAGTATAGGAGGAAATCTGTGAAGTAGTTCTCTAGCCCCTTGAACGGATGCCTTTTGATAATTAACGTTAAGATTTTTCCATCTTCGTCAATATACTTCATGACTTGATGGAGAGTGGAAGGGACGATGGAGTTATGATAAATCCACAGTCATCCTAGTAGCAAATTGTATGAAGTGTCAGCGTTAATCACATAGCACGTCACTTCAGATCTTAGGTCCCCGATCTGACACTTGAGTTTGATCTTTCCCATTGGGCGTGTACCATTGGCATTGAAATCATAAATAGTAGTTTGGGTGGCGCTTAATCGGTGAGTGGGGATCCTCAAGTGCTGCATGACCCGACGAGACATAATGCTTAATACAGATCTTGGATCTACCTGAATGCCGCTCACTTCAGACGATCCAATATACCATGTGAAGTACAGGAGCCTATCATGTTTCCCCTTGACCTGCATGTCATCTGGCGTGAAGGTGATGCAGGGGGCATTTTAAGAGACGTGGAGGCAGTTTTCTCCGTCTTCCTCCTATGGTCCAGCCGGGATTTGGGCCATAAAGACCTCAGCATCAGTTAGAGCTTCTCTCAGAACTTCTCATGTTGACTTTGACAGTCTCAGGAGCTCGTAAAGGGTGATCCTGGCCGGGATATTGGCCAGTCGAGCGAGAATGTCAAAGCGGTAAGGTGTTGAAGATCCTTCCGCGTTGTCCTTTGGGAGAGCCTTAGAATATCGAAGCTCCTTTTGCTTCTCTACAGGTTGCTTCGTGAATAGCTTGGTTGGCTCTGGAGTAGGTTTAGGTGGATTTGCCGCCAACTCATCATATTTCTTCAAAAACGACTGACCCGAACGAGTTTTGGCCACGAGCAGTGCATTCAATTCTGCGACAAGGACAATTGTCTCCTCTGAATTGGTTAGTGAAGGAACATCAATTTCTGCTTCCCGGGAAGAGGCGCACACCACATTGCAATGTGAAGTTTTTGCCTTGCCTTTGGACTTCCTGTTGGTAACAGTAGTCCACTGTTGGCCTTCAATAAGGTCGGGATGAACCCACATGATTTCTCCCTGAGGCGTAGGGACAGGCATGAGACCTTTCTCTTGCTGGTGATGCGGGTCTTTATTGATCATCCTTAGTTCTCCTTTCGGGATGGGAGCTACTCTGGTCGGTGTTGGAGGCTAGTTCCCGAACTGAAGAAATGACGTCATGTTTGTCGTCACTTTCTTCTGTTCTGGGTGGAGCTTAAGCACCTCTGCATCAATTAAAACTTGAAGGATGTCTTTGAAGATATAACAGCTCTTGAGAGGGTGCCCCAGCATCTTATGATACAAGCAATAGTTGGAATTGTCGGTCTTGCCGACTTCCTCAGGACGTCTAGCTTCATGAAGCTTCAATCTGTTGCTCTTGTTGAGTAACTTGAATAACGAATCGACATGCTCGTCTTTGAAGGAATACTGCTTGTTGGCGCGTGGCTGACTTGAAGAACCACCCCCTCTGGTCGGCTGAGGTTTAACGAGAAACTTCATCTCTGTTGCCAATGTATCTTTCCTTTTTGATTGAAAAGATGCTTCTGGCGCGCGCCTTGTCATTATTTCAGGTCTAGGTCTATTCTCTTCTGCCCTAACCCTGGCGATAATCTCTTCTGCTTGTTCACCGTGCTAGACCAATTGCTTTCAGGTGCGACTTTCAGCGACTCCTATCAGGGTTAGGAGCGAAGTTTGCAAATGTGACGGTATGTTTCCACCCGGGTAGCCTGGGTCATACCGCTAGGACATCGGGAGTGCCATATTCTGAAATCTCTCTACAAATACTTTGACTGACTCTCCCTTTCGTTATTTTGTTGCCAGGAGGGTTGGCATGGTAACTTCCGAATCGTCTTCAAAGAAGCGTGTGAGGAAAAGCTTCTCCAAATCACCCCAATTCTTGACGGAGTCTTCGGGAAGTTTCATGAACCATTCAAAGGCGAGTCCTTTCAGAGTACCGATGAACAAATGCGTCAAGATGACATCATTTGCTACTACGTTCCCTGTCTGAAACTTGAAGTAGTAGATATGTTGGTTCGGTGACCCTTTGCCGTCAAAGGCCTGTAGGGTCGGAGCTTTGAACTTAGGAGGGTACGGGACAAAATCCTATTCTGCCGGGTATGTCGGACCACTCCTACTTCTTGGAGGCCTTTCCGATTGGTAAGGGCTTTCAGACACCGTTCTAGTTTATTCATTCTTTTAGAATGAGTGCCCCCATTCTCTGGATTGTCTCCCTCTTCAGATGAAGACTTAGAGGACTCGGAGTTGGAATGTTCCTCCCCCTCTATATGCACAGAAGATGAACTCTCTCCTTCTTTCCACTTGCCTTTAGACTTCTTAGAAGAAGTTTTGGCCTTTGACTTCTTCTTGTCTTTAAGTAATTGTGCAAGCATCTACTTAAAGGTATCGATAGATTTTTGTCGGGCGCGAATCATATCGAATTGTTCCCTCTGGACCAAGGCTTGTTGTTCTAAGCGCCTGGTCGTCTCCTCAGGAGTGTTTACCATATACACAAAGGCTTCCTTCTCTACAGAAGAGTTCGAGGCCTGTGATTCTGCAATGGCAGAGTGTGATTCACTTACTTCAATGCCCCGGGTTAGGGCACTGTAGTCAACCGGGGCTACCACGCCAGTTCGAGTGCGGGTATGGTAGTACACTCCTTTCAGTTCATCATCAGACTCATCAGAGCTTACTGCTGGTTGTTTTTCGCTATTTCTGCTTGGCGTAATGCTTGGGCTTGCCATGTTTGTAATGACTTCGGGATACTCCGTATCAGAGAATGTCCTCTTTCTGTGGGAACGACGCCTTTTGGCTGATAGGGAGGTTGAGGTTAATCGTCTGAATACCGACTACTTGCTTACATGAGAGCTGCAGCGACATTCAGAGAGCATTATCGTGATGAGTCATTCACAACAATAGGATGGAATGATCTGATTAACACTCCTCTTCTTTGTCAAGTAATCTCTTAGATCTGTCGGAGGGGGATCAAAGAGATTAGCCTCAGGTTTTTGAGGGCTTTTCAGTTTCTAAAAGTCATCCTTGTGTTTCAATTTTGAAACGCAGGGTTGAGAAACGCTTAGCTCACATTCCGTAGAACAGACGTGGCTCCCACATTTTGGCTTTGAAACGCGGGTCTCGTGCCTCTACTGAGAAGAGACGCGAACCTCGCGTTGCTGATTGTCGCATCTGGCTAGCGACATTTGGGAAACGCAGACCTTCCGAGTCCTCTGTTCTGTTGTAGAGACGTGGGTCTCGTGTCTCTGAGAAGAAGAATGGACCTTGCGCTGCTGAACATTGCGTTTGAGAGGTGAAGTCTCAGAAACGCAAGCCTTTTGGGCTTCGCGTTTTGGCCTCCACTCGCGGACTTCACGTGTCTGACGTAACTCGGAAGAGACGCGGACTTGAGCCTCGCATTTTGAATCAGTTGGACAGATAGTTGTTCCAGCTTCTTGTATCTGTAGTTGACGCGCGCGTCGCCTCTATCGACGTTCAGTGTTCCGGTTACGCCGTACGGGTTGTTGAGAACCCCCGGTAACCAGGAGCTGAGGAAGAGGGTGTTGGCTAGGGGTGAGCAGAGTTCGGTTATAACCGAAATAACCGACCAAAACCGAAACCCGAACCCGAACCGAACCGAACCGCTCTAATTCGGTCGGGTTTCGGTTTTGTGTTCCAAAACCCGAATAGACCGAACCGAACCGAATTTCTCACCCTATATATTAATCTATTCAAATTCAATTTAGTGAATCATATAGTTCTAATAAAAAACTGGTGGAAGCTTATCTCATTAGTTTTAGTAATACAATCTTTTTTATGTTGAATATGTGAAAGCAATATTAAGTACACCATCACAATTGAGAATAATATTTATATTAATATAGTTCTTTTTTTCATTCTTATCATTAAAAGTTAGTAATAATTATATGAGTTTTGATATAAGAACTCAAATACGGTGTAAAAGTTTTAGAATATGAAAATTTCAATTCACATTAAGCTTAGAATCTTTTTCTTATTTTTAATTTGGTAATAGATATTTGAGATTATAATATTAAAGGATGATAACATAATGGTGATTAAAAATGTAAGAAATGATGACAATATATTGACCTAACCGAAAAAACCGAAAACCGAACCGAACTGAGTTGATTCGGTTCGGTTCGGTTACTAAGTCTAATCGGTTCGGTTCGGTTTTGCAAAAATTAGCAAAACCGAACCGAACCGACCGATGCTCACCCCTAGTGTTGGCCCAAGGTTACAATCACCCAGTTTTGGAGTTTTGATTATTACAAAACATATATAATTATTTGTACTAATCATATTTTAGTGCTTAAGTGTGTTTCAGGGTTCTAAGGATTCAAGATGTGTTCTTCCCTAAAGGAAGGTATTTTTTGACTCAAGTTGACTCAATTCGGGATCAAGGATTCAAGCTATTCAATATTGCATATGGAGAAGCCCAAATTTGAAGATCTTGTAGACACCTAGAACCATTATAAGAATTAGTATGTTAAAGAGTAAGGTTATGATAAGTTGGCTCAAGAAAGCACACACACTTTCACTTTTCAAAATACAAGTTTTGTTTTGGTTAGTTGGATTAGGTGCATGTCTTGATTGATATATATGTCTCAAAATTTTTCATATTTTTACATCTAGTTTAAAACATGTATCTCATCCCCTATAGCATGCTACTTAAACATCAAACAATTTAAAAATATTTTAAAAATTCTTCAAAGTTCAAAAATATTTCCAAAACAAATCTGTTTCAGGCTTAACGGTCGACCGGGCGGTCGACCGGATCTATTTCAGGCCAGATCGGTCGACCGGGCCTTGTGGCATTGGCGTGCATGTCTGTGCACGTCTGTCGGTCGACCGGACCGGTCGACCGACTGACTGACCCTTGCTCTCGGGTTTTGTCGGTCGACCGGGCCAGTCGACCGACAGATCAAATAATCCTTTTTGTTTAGCCAGTGGTCGACCGGCCCAGTCGACTGAGTCCAACGGCTCTTTTGCCATATAGACTGCCGGTCGACCAACCCGGTCGACCGACAGCCGCCAGCAGCCCCCAACGGCTAGTTTCTTGAAATCTGTTTTCTGTTTTGATTTTGATGTTTCTTTCAGCTATTTCTGATTTTCTTGTGGCTATAATCTGACCTATTGACCTAGATTAAATGATGAAATGCTCTTATCAAATCCCTACAAATAGATCTCATTGGTCCTTTGTTGAATACAAGAAAAATCCCCATTGTTTTTAAGTTTCAAAAGAAAAGAAAAGTTTTCAAGCTTTCATTCTCTAAAGTGCTTTCTTGGTTAAAGTTTTCAGTTGTTTTTCAAGCACTTTTCACTTCTTTACAACTGAAATTTTCTCACTTCACTTCTTGAGCTAAAAATCATCTCCACTCTATTAGAAGTTGTAAGAGAGAGTTTGTGATCTTTTGATCACCAAATGACTTGTCTTTTCTTGTGTTGAGATCCCTCTTGTGTAGAGGTTGGATTGGTGGGAGTTGGGTACTCCGGTCTTGTGTAGACCAATTGTAATCCCCTTGGGTGTAAATGTTCCGGTGTGAAAATTCTCTTTGTGGATTTAGTGAAAATCCTTCATGGTGGTGGAGGCGGGGACGTAGAGCAGTGGTTCGAACCTCGTAACAAATTACTTGTGTTTGCGATTAGTTTCCTATTGCTTTTCATTGCTTTACATTCCTTACTTGTGATATTGATTGTTTGCTCTTCACCATTTCAATCATTTCATTGACTTGCATTTTTCGGTCTTTACTCGTCTCAACAAGAAAGCAATTACGCGCCTCAACTCATAATCTAGAGGAATCAAAGAGGAGAAGTTCTAGAGCCCTTCACGGGGAATTCAGCTTCAATTTCTTGTTTTGAGTGACCGTTTGTATCATTCATTCTTACTTGTTTAAAAAGATCAGTAGATTAGCATTAACACCTATTCACCCCCTTTAGGTGTTTTTCAATTAGTATCAGAGATTTGGTCTCTAGGCTCTTGGCTTAACAACCTTAGAGAGATCCTATATTGCTAATCACTCTATTCATATTTCATCCTCATACACTTAGTAAAAATGGCCGAAGGAATTAAGATCCCACCCAAATTTGATGGTCTTAAGTTTCCCATATGGAAGGTTAAGATGACCGTGTTTTTGCAATCCTTAGGGAGCCGGGTTGCAAAGGTGGTGACTAAACCATTTAGCGCACCCCTTGGTGATGAGGACACTTGGTCCGATATTGCCACGAAAGAGTTTGACGCTAATGCTAGGGCACACTATGCCTTACTTCAAGCTCTTAATGACGATGATATTTCTAGAGTCATTCATTGCAAATCCGCTTATGAGATTTGGATTCACTTATTAGTTACTCATGAGGGTACCTCACAAGTAAAGAGGGCCAAAATTGACCTTCTTCGTTCCCAATATGAAAACTTTTCAATGCAAGAGAAAGAAACCATAGATGATATGGTTACTAAGTTTACAAAGATTACTAATAGTCTTTCTTCTTTAGGTGACAGCATTGACAACGACCAAAAAGTGAGGAAGATTATCCGTGCACTCCCTCCATCTTGGGAAGTCAAAGCCACAACTTTGAAGGAGCTCAATGATAAGGAAGAAATGGAGCTCATCGGTCTCATTGGGAATCTCAAGACCCATGAGATGGAAAGAAAAGCAAGAGAAGAGATGGCTCCTCTCAAGAAGAAAGCAATCACCTTCAAGAGCTCTTCCACCTAATCCGACGAAGACGATGAAGAAGAGGATGATGAAGATATTTCTCTTCTTGTAAAGAACGTTCAGAAAATGTACCACAAGGCTAAATTCCAAAATAAAAGGAGATGGCAAGGTAAAAAGAGAAGAAAATCATTTGCTTCAATTGCCGGAAGCCGGGTCACATTGTTGCGGAATGTCCAAAAAACAAAGGCAAACCCTCCACCTCCAAGAAGCCATACAAAAAGAAAGTTTTAAAGGCTACTTGGGTTTCGGAGAGTGAATCCGATGAGGAAGTCGACAACGCCAACATGTGTTTCATGGCTAATGAAAGCACAAGCAAGGTAACTCCCGATACATCTATTAAAGATTGTGAACTATCTATAGATGAAATAGGAGAAGCTTTTGAAGAACTATCTCATAACTATGATTTTCTCAAAAAGAAATACTTGAAACTGAAAAAGGATAATGAATCTCTTAACCACAAAGTTTTCATTCTCACAAAAGAAAAAGATGAATTGTTTTCAACTCTTACTTCTACTCAAAAGGATTTTGATGACTATAAAATTTCTTGCAAAGGTAAATTTTCACAAATTGATGAAAACGAGATTTCCATGTTAAAGAAAAAAATTGATTCATTAGGAGCAGTTTTGAAGAAATGTGAATTTGATAAAATTAGACTAGAGGCTATGTTTTCTAAGAAACATGTCCCAAAGAAACAATCACATGAGACTCATAGTCATATTCATAAATCACAGCCTTTACATCATGCTAAGCACCCTAAACATGCCCACACTCCACACACTCGTCATGCATTCATGTATGGTAAAGTTTATGCATGCACATATTGTGGCCGTAAGGGTCATTTGGTTAAATTTTGGTATGATAGGATAAATGCATCGCATAATCATGTTTGGGTTCGGAATACTAACATTCAAGGACCCAAGAAAGTTTGGGTGCCAAAGTCAACAAATTTGTTAAATGATGTAGGTACATTCCAAAGTCCAACGACGTAAGGAGTGGTGGTATCTTGACAGTGGTTGCTCAAGCCACATGACTTGAGATATCAACAACTTCGCAACCCTATCAAGATACCATGAAGGTGGCACCGTCACCTTCGGAGATGACGCCAAAGGAAAAATTATTGGTATTGGTAATGTTAAACTTGGTACATCTCCTTTAATAGAAAATGTTGTTTTAGTTGATGGCCTCAAGCATAATCTCTTGAGTGTTAATCAACTTTATGATAAAGGTTTTAATGTTGTTTTTGATGACCTAGCATGTAGTGTAATTGATAGACAAACCAATACATGTATATTTTTCGGATTTCGTGAAAACAATGTATACATAATTGACATGTCTAAAATGCTATGCAATGCTACTTGTTTGAATGCCCTCGATGATGGCTCTTGGTTGTGGCACAGGAGATTAGGCCACATTTCTTTTGACCATCTATTTAGATTAAACAACAAGGAAATGGTGAAAGGTATTCCTTGCTTAAAATTTGAAAAGGACCGCATTTGCGATGCGTGCCAACTTGGGAAACAAACTAAGTCCTCTTTCAAATCAATCAAGGATATCATGACATCACGACCTTTGGAGTTGATCCATATGGATTTGTTTGGTCCTACACAAACCAAAAGTCTAAGTGGGAATCATTTTCCTTTCGTTTTAGTTGATGATTTCTCTCGTTTTACTTGGGTTTTCTTTTTAGAACATAAAAAATCAAGTCTTTTCACATTTTCAAGCTTTTAGAAAAGAGTTGAAAAGGAAAAAGATTCTTCTATTCTAAGAATAAGAAGTGATAGAGATGGTGAATTCAATAACCAACCCTTTATCATTTTTTGCGAAGAACATGGAATTAAGCATGAACTATCTTGTCCTAGAACTCCACAACAAAATGGAGTCGTTGAGAGGAAAAATCGTACATTACAAGAGATGGCTAGGACAATGATAAATGAGTATGATCTCCCTCATTATCTATAGGCCGAGGCCGATAACACATCTTGCTACATATCAAATAGGATTTTTCTTACGCAAAAACACTTCTAAAATATCTTTTGAGTTTATTATTCAAGAAAACCAAATGTTTCATACATTAAAGTTTTGGTTGTGAATGTTTTGTTTTGAATACTAAAGATAATTTAGGTAAATTTGATGCAAAATCATATGAAGCAATTTTTGTTGGTTACTCTAACACTAGTAAAGCATATAGAGTTTTCAATAAGTCATCCTTGACTATTGAAGAACCTATACAAGTAAAGTTTGAGGAATCTAATGTGTTTGTTGAGAATGTTGTAGAAATAGATTCCCTAAATGAAGACATGGATAAAATTACTTTGAAGGGCTCACCTACTCTTGAAGACAAGTCAAAGGTTGATGAGGAAAATGAAGTTCAAGAAGTTGAAGTGGAGACAACTCAACCACTTCCAAAAGATTGGAGATTCGCTCCGCATCATCCCAAGGATCTTATTATAGGTGAAGTATCAAAAGGGGTAACTACTCGATCTAAACTTCATGATCTTTGTGGGCACTATGCATTTATTTCTCATTTTGAACCAAAGAACATCCTCGAAGCCGAGGGCGACTCATATTGGTTGCTTGCCATGCAAGAGGAGCTCAATCAATTCGAGCGCAACCAAGTTTGGCATCTTATTTCTAGGCCTCACAATAGACCAACAATTGGTACTAAGTGGATCTTTAAGAACAAGTTGGATGAGTCGGGTAATGTTGTTAGGAATAAAGCTAGGTTAGTGGCCCAATGTTACACTCAAGTCGAAGGTATCGATTTTGAGGAAACTTTTGCACCCGTAGCACGGCTTGAAGCCATACGGATGACACTTGCATTTGCCTCATATAAAGATTTTAAACTTTTTCAAATGGATGTAAAAAGTGATTTATTAAATGGATTTATTGAAGAGGAGGTGTATGTTGAACAACCCCCTGGGTTTGTTGATCCTACACATCGGAGTTTGTTTTCAAACTAGATAAAGCTCTTTATGGTTTAAAACAAGCCCCTAGGGCTTGGTATGAAAGACTTTCTTCATTTCTTATTTCAAATGATTTTAATAAAGGAGAAATAGATACCACTTTGTTTATCAAACATGTTGAAAATGATATACTTATAGTTCAAATATATGTTGATGATATCATATTTGGTTCTACTAATGAAAATCTTTGCAAAGCTTTTGAATCATGCATGAAGGAGGAATTTGAGATGTCTATGATGGGCGAGCTTAACTACTTCCTTGGTCTCCAAATCAAGCAAAGAAATGATGAGATTTTCATCAATCAAGCCAAGTACACGAAAGAACTTATCAAGAAATTTGGGCTTGAAGGGGCTAAGACAAGCAAAACTCCCATGGCTACCACCACAAAGCTTGATAAGGATGAACAAGGTACAAATGTAGACATTAAACTCTATCGTAGCATGATTGGTAGCTTGTTGTATTTAACGGCTAGTAGGCCGGACATTATGTTTTGTGTGTGTCTTTGTGCTTGATTTCAATCGTGTCCTAAAGAGTTTCATTTGATTGTGGTAAAACGCATTATTAGATACCTTAAGAGCACAATTGAAATGGGTTTGTGGTATCCGAAAACCGGACAATTTTCAATGACGAGTTTTTCAGATGCCGACTATGCGGGTTGTAGAGGATAGGAAAAGTACAAGTGGAACATGTCAATTACTCGGTAATTGTCTTGTTTCATGGTCTTCCAAGAAACAAAATTCGGTAGCCTTCTCAACCGCCGAGGCGGAGTATGTTGCGGCGAGGGCTTGTTGTGCACAAGTCCTTTGAATGAAACATACTCTCATTGACTATGATTTGCATTATGACCATATTAAAATATTTTGTGATAATACTAGTACTATTTATATGACTAAAAATGCAAATCAACATAGTAAGACTAAGCACATTGACATTCGATATCACTTTCTTAGAGATCATTATGAGAAAGGTGATATTGAAATTGATTATGTTTCTACCGATTTTCAACTTGCCGATATTTTTACAAAACCACTAGACTATAATAAATTTTCTTTCATTTGTGGTGAATTGAATGTTTGTGTTATGGATTCATGAAATTTTCTTTCATTTTTCAAACATTGTTTTTACCCTTTTTAATGTATGACAAAAAGGGGGAGAAAAAGTTGAGTTAGTTTTAAGTTATAGTTTTTGATGTTTTCTTGTTCATACTATTCATTCTTGATGTTTTCTTTTTCATACTATTCATGTATTTAATGTATATAGCCATTTATAAATATAGCATGATTTGAGGGGGAGCCTCCAAGCTCTTTTCCCATTTTTTTGTTAAATAACTCATATGTTTTGTCATCATCAAAAAGGGGAGATTGTTGGCCCAATGTTACAATCACCTGGTTTTGGAGTTTTGATGATTACAAAACATATATAGTTATTTGTGCTAATCATATTTTAGTGTTTAAGTGTGTTTTAGGGATCTAAGGATTCAAAATGTTTTCTTCCCTAAAGGAAGGTATTTTTTGACTCAAGTTGACTCAATTCGGGATCAAGGATTCAAGTTATTCAACATTGTATATGGAGAAGCCCAAATTTGAAGATCTTGTAGTCACCTAGAACCATTGTAAGAATTAGTATGTTAAAGAGTAAGGTTATGATAAGTTGGCTCAAGAAAACACACACACACTTTCACTTTTCAAAATACAAGTTTTGTTTTAGTTAGTTGGATTAGGTGCATGTCTTGATTGATATACATGTCTCAAAATATTTTATATTTTTACATCTAGTTTAAAACATGTATCTCATCCCCTATAGCACGCTACTTAAACATCAAACCATTTAAAAATATTTCAAAAATTCTTCAAAGTTCAAAAATATTTCCAAAATAAATCTGTTTCAGGCCTAACGGTCGACCGGGCCTTGTGGCATTAGCGTGCACGTCTGTGCACTTCTGTCGATCGACCGGACCGGTCGATCGACTGACTGACCCTTGCTCTCGGGTTTTGTCGGTTGACCGGGCCAGTCGACCGACAGATCAAATAATCCTTTTTGTTTAGCGGTCGACCGGCCCGGTCGACCGAGTCCCACGGCTCTTTTGCCATATAGACTGCCGGTTGACCGGCCCGGTCGACCGACAGCCGCCAGCAGCCCCCAACGGCTAGTTTCTTGGAATCTGTTTTCTGTTTTAATTTTGATGTTTCTTTCAGCTATCTCTGATTTTCTTGTGGCTATAATCTGACCTATTGACCTAGATTAAATGATGAAATGCTCTTATCAAATCCCTATAAATAGATGTCATTGGTCCTTTGTTGAATACAAGAAAAATCCCCATTGTTTTTAAGTTTCAAAAGAAAAGAAAAGTTTTCAAGCTTTCATTCTCTAAAGTGCTTTCTTGGTTAAAGTTTTCAGTTGTTTTTCAAGCTCTTTTCACTTCTTTACAACTGAAATTTTCTCACTTCACTTCTTGAGCCAAAAATCATCTCCACTCTATAAGAAGTTGTAAGAGAGAGTTTGTGATCTTTTGATCACCAAGTGACTTGTCTTTTCTTGTGTTGAGATCCCTTTTGTGTAGAGGTTGGATTGGTGGGAGTTGGGTACTCCGGTCTTGTGTAGACCAATTGTAATCCCCTTAGGTGTAAAGGTTCCGGTGTGAAAATTCTCTTTGTGGATTTAGTGAAAATCCTTCATGGTGGTGGAGGCGGGGACGTAGAGCAGTGGTTCGAACCTCGTAACAAATTACTTGTGTTTGCGATTAGTTTCCTATTGCTTTTCATTGCTTTACATTCCTTACTTGTGATATTGATTGTTTGCTCTTCACCATTTCAATCATTTCATTGACTTACATTTTTCGGTCTTTACTCATCTTAACAAGAAAGCAATTACGCGCCTCAACTCATAATCTAGAGGAATTAAAGAGGAGAAGTTCTAGAGCCCTTCACGGGGAATTCGGCTTCAGTTTCTTGTTTTGAGTAACCATTTACATCATTCATTCTTACTTGTTTAAAAAGATCACTAGATAAGCATTAACACCTATTCACCCCCCTCTAGGTGTTTTTCAGAGGGCAGGTGTGGCTGGTTTAACCATCAACAACGCTGGTCTCGCGGGTCTCATGAGAGATGTTGACGCGGGGGTTACGCGTGGTACGTCCAGCCATGATGCTCTCTGCACAGACCACGTTTGGAGAAGCCTCCGAAGAGATCCAGGAGCGGATCTCTGAAGAGACCTTATGGTACTGCCGCGCCTTTGGGCTTTTGGAGCCGGAAGAGGGGAACTCTTCGTACTTTGCCTAGTCAAATTCCACGACAAGCGATTTGACCATTCTTCCCATACAGGTGACGTCACCTTGCGCCATAACTTGCTCATCAGTAGAGTAAGTAGTCCCCAGCGGAGTCGCCATCTCTTTTATGATCCGGGAAAAATTTAGAGGATCGTAATAAACTTTCATTGAATCAATGAAAGATTACAACAATCTCAAACAATCCCGATTATAAGACAGAGAAGATATTCAAGCTCAACTCTTCTCTTTATTAAATGTTGGGTTCTTGATATGGCGGTGAAAAGTGAATCTTGTTTTTCGTTGACCGGGTGAACGTCACAGTCTTCTGGGAATCTTCTCCTCGGACTATGGATGGAGTAACACAGCTCCTGTCCAATAAAATCTCAAAGAAACTTGAGGCAAGAACAAACTTGTACTCAGCAAGTTGTTAGAAGAGTTTAACTCTTTTGTATTCCTCAGTTAGAGATTCTAGTTTTTCCAAGACTTGCGACCAAAAATTTCTGACCCATCTTCAGTAGCAGACTGAACTATTTATAGGGGTTTCAGGGGTAAAATTGTCCCCTAAAAACCCTCCATAATGGGGTTAACTCTCCTTATTACGTGGGCAGTAATTGACCCAATAATGAGGACAGTTATAGCCATAACACAGAGCTTCTCTGTAGTCGGAACGCGGGCTTCGAGCCTCGTGTTTCAGATACCGACTCCGAACCTTTCTAGATGAGGGTTTCAAACTCTGCCAGATGTGGGCTTCAGGCTCTGCGTCTTGAGACTGCAGTGATGCCAAGTCGCGGGCTTTAGGCTCTGCGACTTGAGACTGTAGTGATATCGAGACGCGGGTTTCGACCCTCGCGTCTTGGTACTGTACTGATGTAAGGACGCGGGCTTCGAGTCGCGTCTTGATTACTACAGTGCAGCTGGGATGCGAGCTTCGACCCTCTTGTCTTGGTACTGTACTGATGTTGAGGCGCAGAGAGCTTCATGCTCTGCGCCTTGGCATTACGTAAATGGCTATGATTAGCCTCGCGTCTAAGTATAGACTCTATTATCTGATGACTTGTTTTCAGTGATTTTTAGACAGTTTAAATATAAATACAATTTGTCTGTATTTAGTCGTTGATAACACAAAACATATGGTATATACATGATGGCTTCCTTGTTTGGATTATTTCGCTCGATGTATCAATTTTTATGTTATTGATTACTAAACATAGACATAAGTGGAACTTCGGGAATGAAATCTTTAATTTGGTGGGGTGAATGTAACACCCTGAAAATATTTAACTTTTATTTCTCATTTAATTCATGTTCTAATTTGTGGATATATATATATATATATATATATATATATATATATATATATATATATATATATATATAAATGTATATGTATATGATTCGATATGAGATTTAATGTTTGGATGAGAATATATTTGCATATATACGTTTGTATGTGCATGTGATGGTAGTTGGTTGAAGTGATGCGTGTATATGACTATATGTATATTGTTTAGTGATTGTGTGTATTGATGCACAGACCAACCGACTAATTTTCAGAGTAGCTGACTAGTGAGAAGATCAGAGAGGTGCATTTTGTTTTTAGATCCAGCCTAGTCAACTAGTGCATGGGACCAGTCATAATCGACTACTGTCTTGTGTCAGAAACTAACATAAACTAAGTAGCGTGAGACAAGTCGACTAATATTTCTTACTAGTCGACTAATAGATGACTGAGAAAGTAAAGAGAGAGGTGTTGTACACAATAAATCTAAATACACGAATAATGTTAGAGGGAGTTAAGATAAAAAAGTATGACACAAGTTCATTTATATATTTTGTGTATTTTCATGTTTCCAAAAAACTTAAGAAATTTTGTAACCTCAAACATACATTGAATGGTTTAGCTATATAAATAGTTTTTTAGTTTCAGTCTTCATGACTCATGCAATTGATCAATTATATATGTCAAAAATCTAAAATCTAATATTAAATTTAGATTTTAACTTTTGGAAATTATACGGAATATGTAAGTTGTCAATTTACTAAATTTCAAAGTTACTTATTTTCACCAAAAATATTACTGAAGTAGAGTTAAATTATACAAAAAGTTAGAAAAAATGATTTATTACTAAAAATATATCAAAAAGTTATTTGAAAAAGAGTAATAAATGCAAATTTATTTCAATGGATTTTCAATATATATACATATACATATACATATACATATATATATATATATATATATATATATATATATATATATATATATATATATATTAAAGTTACAAATGATGATAAAGAAAAAATACACACGAGAAAAACAAAAATGAAAAAAAAGTATTTTTCACATGCTTCTTTCACTTCTCTTCTGCATCAGCATCCATTTATTCTCCCTATTTAGTTTCAAATCAAAATTTAGTTTCTCAAGGTGTTCATCACCTTGCCAATTCCTCAAGCTTCGAACCTTGCCGATTTAAGAAGTCATTTAGAAAATATTTTTTCTTTTAGAAGTATTTCTTTTTTTTTTCAATTTCATTAGTTATTGCACCCAAGAAATCTAGTTTCTATTATTAGAGAAGAGAAAAAATCTTAAATTTTATTAGATGTCTGTGTTATTTATTTATTTTTTTCCTATTTCATTGCACCCAAGAAATCTAGTTTCTATTACTAGAGAATAGAAAAAATAATTAATTTTATTGGATTTCGTGTGTTATTTTTTTTTTACAATTTCATTAGTCATTGCACTCAAGAAATCTAGTTTTTATTACCAGAGAAGAGAAACAATATCAATTTTATTAGATATCAGCGTTCATTTTTACAAATTGTACGAGAGTAAGAGTTATTTAAGGTTTTTTGTTTGTACTTTCGCCTTCAGCCTTTAATTGAAAAAAGAAAAAAAAAAGAAAAAAGAGAAAAAGAAGAGGAATAAACTGTATGCTTGTAAGTGGGCCAAAGCCTGTTTAGTTCATCATAAAAGTCCGGATGCTAAATCTGATTTCAGGAAAAAAAAAAAAAAATGGGATTCGGATTCTCGACGGCAGATTGTAATATTAAGTTATTATTTTTATTATTATTGATAACTGCTTAATTATTAAGCAAGGTCAAATGACCGTTGTCATCGGCCTCTATTAGTGATAACTTCTTAATTATTAAGCAAGGTCAAATGACCATTGCCATCGGTCTCTCTATATATATGCCCGAAAAGCAAATGTTCAGCATTTTAACTCATTTCCGTCTCCTCTCCGTTAGGTGCTCTCCCTCCCTTACCTCATTCTCTCGCTTACTCGCCGTGCCGACCCCCTAAACCCTAACCTTCTCACTAAAACCCTAATTTCTATCTAAAGGAGGGAAGAAGATCCGATTTCAGATGCTAATTTCGGTTCGAAAACCCTAGTTTCTTGAGGATCGGCCCTAATTTCTGCTCGAAACCATTTGTTCTCGAGGATCTGGTGCTTGAGTTCCTTCTAGGGTATGGTGAGTTCTATTATCTAATAATCCCTTTTTACCCCGAAAAGGGCTGGTTTCAAAACCCTAATTTCTTGATTTGTTCTTTTTTATTTGTATTTTTTAATGATATCTGGCATTAACTCCAGAAACGCTGCATGTAGTGTGTTTCTTGTGAAAATTGCTAAAAAAGATATCATCTTTGAGTATGATTTTGACCGCATTGTTAATGTAGTGCACTTGTTTTTCTTTTGTAATGATTTTTTGCACAAACTGTAGAAACGCTGCATGTAAGTATTTCTCGTTGAAAATTGCTGGAAAATATCTCGTATTTTAGTATGTTTTTAACCGCATTGTCAGTGTAGTAGGATTGATCAATAGTTTTCAGGTAATTATGATATTATTTGTTATACATGTTCCTGTTTTGGGGGGAGAAAGGCTTTCAAGAATTAGGGTATCTGTTGATTTTGTTACATATACCGTTCACTTTTTTAATGTCTTAGTTCTTGCGTTGTCCAGTTTTTGTTAACAAAATTTTGAAGATTGACCATATTGTTTTTTTGATTGATATGCGATCTCGTTGGATTTTCCTAACTTTATAACATGACAAAAAATTTGGCCTTCTTTGCGCAATTTAGTTACTTGAGTTCATTGTACTAGCAAATAAAGACCTCCTTACCTTCATGCTTCCTTGCCTCCCCTTCTGAGTTTATTTCTTGTCTTAAATAAATAAAAGTTGTATGTCTGATTGGTGCTTTTTGAATCCCTTATATATTTCAATGTCATTGTTAATGCATACAGTAACAAATTTTCATTTCTTGTTCAGATAGGAAAGTCCATATATTTCCTCATCTAGAAGGCTTTTGGTTTCCTTAATGTTTGATGGCTAATTGCTGGGAAGTCTTTTAGTTGTTTTTTCTCGTTGGCCACCCTTCACCTGTTACTGCCCTAATATGTTATATGTTCTCTCTTTGGATGGAAGCTAAGCCACTAATTGATGCAGAATGTCTGTAACAGAGAAGAAATTGAACGCGACTCATGGTATGATCGTTATAACCAGTGCTTTATGTTATTCTGCTTTTCTTAATGAATCTGGCTATACAATTGAATGCATCAATTCTCTTTTGAGATCATATAATCAAGATGTCAACGAAAATGACTACTAAAGCGAAGACAGCTCCAAGACATCTGGTAAGCAGTGTATATGATATTTTTGTTTTTTTGTACTGGAGACCTCAACGACAGAGAGCTGTTGAAGTTACCTTTTTTTTATGGCTGATTAGAATTTAGAAGCCATCCCATTGATCCTCAGTAGAAACAAGGCCCAGCGCGTCATGGATTCCAGAGCATCAATTAGACAGGTGAGATAGATGTGTGCAGTTCTTGTCTTGATCTGTTATTCTCTTGTTTTTGGGATTCTTCTAATTTTGATCAAACCCGTTGTAATAACCATGCTTTATTATATAGGGTTTACTTGAATAGAAAAGATCAGATCTGCGTGGAAATTAGTTTCCATTGAAACTAATGTTGCAAGGAGGGCTGATGTCATGCCTATTTGCAATATGGCGGTCAATTGGAACAAGCCAAGATTTGTTAGATTCCTTCTGATGTATTCTTTATATTGTGATAATATTTGTATACCTAGTCAGTATATTATTATTGACGCATATATATCTCTATGTATTTTACTGTTTGATGGAATTTTTTCTGATGCTCTTACTTGGGAGAAGACTCTTGTTTGGGGGAGAAAGGGCTTTCAAGAACTAGGGGGTTTTCTGTTGATTTTATTACATGCACCATGAGATTCACTATGCAGTTCTTAGGAGTTATGAATCTTATGATTGATACATGATCTTGTCCGATTTTAGTACTGTTATTATGTGATAGATAATAAAATATTAGGATTCTAGTTGCCATATGGTGTAGTTTTATGCTTATATCTATAACATTTTGGAATGTCTCTCTCTCTCTCTCTGTGTGTGTGTGTGTGTGTGTGTGTGTGTGTGTGTGTGTGTAGATGTTATTTATTGTGACTTACCTCAAATTAGTTACATGGATTCACTATAAATTTCAACTGACCTGGTTAATTACATAAAAAAGGATCACGTATTAGTATCACTTGGCATCTCTGGCGCTAGACTGCAAATTTTGTATGGTAATACTGATATGGAATAACTAATATGAAGCTTTATACCTTCATGTTTCCCTCTTCCTTTGAGTTTCTTTTCTTTGAGAAATAATGGATGATCTGTTTTATTAATGTCTAATGGCTTATCGCTGTGACTTGTTTCAGTTGATATTTTTCCTCTGCCGCCTATCATCCACTACTTTTATTCAGTTTTCCTAATATGTTAAAAGTTTTCCCCCCAGATTGCAGCTAAGAAACTATGGATGCAACAATTTGTGTCAACCAAGAAGAAAATGGACTTGACTCTCGGTATGATCGTTTTAACCTGTGCATGTTATTCTATATTCCATGTGAAGCTGGCTATAAAATTGAACGCTTCAATTTTCTTTTTAAGATGATACAATCAAGATGTCAACAAAAACAACTACCAAAGAGAAAAAAACCCTCAAGACATCTGGTAAGAAATGTATATGATATTTCTGTTTCTTGTATTAGGAACCTCTACGCCATGGACCTCTTGAAGTTAATTTTTTTTATTACAGTTTAAAGCCATCATGGATGGACTTTGCTTCTCAGCGTGGCCACATGATCCAGAGTTTCATGGATTCTAGAGCATCAATTAGACAGACGGTGTATGCATGTTGTCTTGATTGGTTATTCTCTCATTTTTGTGATTCTTCTTATCATGCTCAAATTCTTTGTAGCAGCCATGCTTTGTTTATAGGGTTTGCTTTTTCATGGAAGATCAGAGCATGAGGGCTACAGGATCAGAGGGAATTTAGGTAAACAATGCTGCAATGTGGACTGCTGTCCTACTCACAATTTGGGGTCAACAGGAACAAGCTAAGGTATGTTATATTCTTTTGTTGTATTCTCTATATTGAGATAATATTTTGCTTGCCTAGTAAGTATAATGATTATTAATGCACAGATCTACCTCTATAGGAGAGAACCCCTGTATTTTATTGTTTGATGGAATTTCTACTGGCGCCTGTTACTCGGGGGGACAGGGCTAAAGGGGCTTTCATCAGTATGTGTTTCTGTTGATTTTATTACATGCAACGTTGACTTTTTCCTAAGTTTGGTTGTACAGTTCTTAGGAGTTGGGCTTGATATATGATCTTGTCAGATTTTAGTATATTTATTATATAACAGAAAATTAATTAAATATCAGGATTCTAGTCCCCAAAGTGGTTCTCTCTCTGTAAATACTATACTGTTTCTGGTGACTTACCTCAGATAGTTACATGGATTTACTGTAAACTTCATCCAACCTGTTAATTACATAAAGAAGGATCACACATTAGTACCACAGGGCCTCTCTATTACTAGATTGAAGGTTTGTAATGTATTGTTGAGCAAATGTGAAGTTTTATATCTTTATGTTCTCCTCTTTTTTTTCTTTCTCGTCTTTTAGATAATCTGTATATCTTACTAGGTTTGCTAATTCTATGTCACAGTTCAATGTACATTGCGAGAATATTGATTTGGTAAGAGGTAATGAGTTTAGTGGCTTATAACTCTATAGTCCTATTGGTTTCCTGAATTTGATTTTCATCTTTTCTTGGTTTTTGAGCTTCTACGCTGGTTGATTGATCTGTTTCGGTTGTTGGTTGTTGTACAAATCCAATAAATTTGTGTTATGCAACTTACACTTTGAGACCCTAGTGCAAGTGGTGCACTAGGACAAGTTTCTCAACATTCTCTCTGTGTGTGTGTGTGTGTGTGTGTGTGTGTGTGTGTGTGTGTGTGTGTGTGTGTGTGAGTGAGTGTTTTTATTTTTCGACAGTAAGTTTTTGGGTTTTTTGGGTTCTGCTGGGCATAAGGATAATAAGGGACCTCCGTGTTTTGTTTCTTATAGTACAAATCCATCCATGAGTTGCTTAGCATAGGCAATGTCAAAAGTTCATGTAATATTTCCTTTTTATACTTCTATTTCCATTGGGCAGAGGAGAGGGTTGTGGCATACTTCATTCTTTTGTCTAACATCGCAAGTTGTTGAATGCATTGAATTAATAGAAAGCCGAAGGTACAAATACAATGACCGTTGAAAGATAAGTAGAAAGCTGACTAACTCAATTTCTTTACTGACCCATCTGTCAATATGCTTCAACTTATGATCTTGACGGAAGAATAGTTTTGCTGCAATGTATGAAATTGAGCTTATCATTGAGAGGACAATTTGTCCCTAAAGAATCGGGTGAAGTGTATGATTGAACTAGGAGGTGGCAATGTGCCAAGTTGGAAACATCCTTCAGAAAATGGAGGTTTAATAGGCTATCCAGTTATTTATTTCCTATAAATGGATGAGGAATCTTTATTCTTTGATAACTTTTTTAACAATTAACTATTAAATATTTGACACCTAATAATAAGGTTGCAAATTAGAAATTCAATATCCATATAAATGCTCTTGTTCAATTATCTTATGGTTTCAGAAGTTTCGAAATTTTATTTTTATTATTATTTTTTTCAACTATAGATTCCAATGTGCAATTTCTATACGATATGAATGTCTTGGATTAATGTCCATTTACTTCTACAATTTAAACAGCAGGGCAGGTTCCTTTATTGTGCACATGACATTTTTTTATTATGTTGTATATTATATTATCTTCCTGCAATTCATTATTTTCTTTATTACTTGTTATTCGTTTGTTGATTGGGCCATTGTGTATAATAGTGTACAAACAGGAAAATTCTTCAACCTATCTGGATTTGGATGTCAAGCTCACCTAGTGAACCATCTATGAAGTCATGAAGTTCTCGGTTAATGTTGGTGAGTGTCATTTTCAGTATCTTTTTATCTATTATTTGTGTGCAATATGGTAAAGGATACAACTGGCTTAGTTTGGCCTTGACTAACCTTTTGAGGAATTACTCTAATATGAATCTTCTTGTTCCAAATTATCACCATGCTTGATCAAATATATGTGATCTTTTCTCGGTAAATGTTGGTGAGTGTCATTTTCAGTATCTTTTTATCTATTATTTGTGTGCAATATGGTAAAGGATACGGCTGGCTTAGTTTGGCCTTGACTAACATTTTAAGGAATTACTTTAATATGAATCTTCTTGTTCCAAATTATCATCATGCTTGATCAAATATATGTGATTCTTTTGTTCTTTTCAGTATGCATGGAAATGTCAAAGCTTGTCAACAATGATCTTAAAGGATTGAGTTAATTTTCACTTGTCGACAAATTTCTATGAAGACCCTCCTTGATTGCTGCTTATACAAGAAAATGCTTTCAAGTATACTGTTACACTCCTTTTATTGTAGTTAGTTGGTCATGTTGTTCTTGTGTTTCCTTAGAAACTAGTATGCTCATGCTGATTCTGGGGATGAGTTATTACAAGTATATTGTATATAATATATGTTTTCCTGAATAAACTTAGTTGAACAAATACATCTTTTAAGGTTCACATGTGATGAGATTACTTGATAATATTGAACACCCTTAATTTTTTAAACTGTTTGTTCGAACTGTTAGGCTTTTATCTTTGCAATATTTGGAATCTCTCATTTGAGTTAGTCAGCTTTTCATGTGTGTGATACTATAGTTCTAGTCGGAGTATGGGTGATAGAAATCACAATGATATCCCAAATCAACTTTGCCAATTATTTTCTCAAATTGTGTTGATATGCTTAAATGGTCACTCAAAACTTACATGAAATTCCATGACTTTGAATAGTATTTATGACTTATGCAACTTTGAAAATATCATGAAAGTTTTTTCTGTCAAAGTAGGAGTAAACTGCATTATATTTATGCATAGTATGACAAAATGTAAGATAATTTCAAAGGCTTACTTTATATCTAAATCTCATTGGAAGTAATCTCAGACTCGCAGAACTTTGAATACTAGTAATATCTTACACAATACTTTCTAAATTGACCAAATTTTATTGAAAATACATTCTAAATAGATACTTTGAATGTTAACATTTACAAATAATTTTTCAAACTTGATATTTGAAGCTTTTTGAAATCATCCATATTTTTTAATAGTATAGTATTTTCAGCTAAGTCCTTTTGGATTTAAAATTTTAAATCTCTATAGTTATTTTTGTTTTTCGTATTAGAGACTTCTATGGCTGGGAACTGTTTAAGTCACTCTTTTATTTCAGATTAGAAGCCATCCCAAATGGACTTTCTTCTCAGTGTAGAAACAAGGTCCAACGCTTCATGGATTCCAGAACATCAAGTAGATAGGTGAGATAGATAGTATTCAGTTCTTGTCTTGATCAGTTATTCTCTTCTTATTGGGATTCTTCTAATCATGTTCAAACTCTTTCTAACAACCATGCTCTATTATATATGGTGAATCTTGAAAAAAAAAGATCAGATGTGAATATGAATCAGTTTCCATTAACAACTAATACTGCAAGGAGTTTCCATCAATCTGTAGTTGCCCTTCTCCGGCCTGGGAAAAGAAGCGAACTCTAGAAGTGGGGCGCTTTTTTTTTTCATGGTCGCGGCTGTTGTATTGTAGTAGGTCGGGGGAATCCCCCGCTTCTACGACAGCTCCGCTTCCTCGTCTTGCTTGCTTCTCTCGCGCTTGCTTGCGCGAAGGCGTCAGAGTCCTTTTTGCGGGGTCCAAAAGCTTTCATCAAAGCGAAAGATCTGATCCAACGGGAACCCCGCGTATTGAGCGCAGATGATATGTGGCTCCCCGGCGCGATCAGGTAATGCCATAAAAGGCTTATATTTGGCCCGTCATATAAAGACCGAATAGATATGGATAGACAGACATTCCATTCATTCACGAAATGGCTCGTCGATCCAAATGAATCATTCATCATGGTCTTTCTCTCTCCGCCCCCCCCCAAAAAAAAACTGACCCACGGCACAGCGCCCATTCGCTTCGCGCGTGGGAAGGCAACGAAGTTCAGTTCAAGAGAACGCAGCGGAGTGGAGCAGCCGCGACACGAAGTTCCTTACAGTCAGCTGGATCTCGCTGATGCCACCTAAAAGGTAGGTGGGCGACGGATGTGTGACGTTTGGAGTTATCGTTCATGCACCTGTCCCCAATAGAAGAATGAGTGATCCGTTCCTCTGCAGATCATGGCCTTACCACTCGGTCCCCGATGGCTAGCGGGGGATTCAGTATAGCAGGTCACGTTCATTTGCACTGCGCGTTCCCGCTAGACTGGACATATGCTAGCTGTAGGAAGTATGTTACAAAAGTGACTTCGGTTCGCCAGTTCAGGCTCAACTCCTCGCTTTACGTTAGCGGACCTATAGGTCGGGTCGGGGCTCCGCGCTCTTTCTTTCTGTGTGTGACGATGCCGGGGAATGCGTCGAGGCGGCGAACAACAAGAACACAACTACATTTCTTTTCCCTCCATGAGATGAGCCCGGTGCATTGGACTGATGGATAAGAGAACTGAGCTGGCCCAAAAAGCGCATTGGGCGCTCTACATACGATGTAGACTCTATAGATACATATTGATTTCTTTCTGATGGACTCTATAGATACATGTAGATATCTTGTCTCATCAATAGATAGAAGCGCGGGAATTTCCCTTATTTATTGATAGATTCCCTCTTCTCAGTACATTCCCACTCTTTCGATCTATCAGAACAGATCAGGCCATCTATCAATCGATTTCCAAATAAAAAACGTTCATCTCGCTTTTTTCGTTAATTTCCGCCACGCCATAATAGCCGCCACAATAAGGAAGAAGCAAGCGAAACACCCTGAAGTGCTCACTTCGCCGCGCCCCACAATTCTTATTCACGGGGAAGCCAACAGAAAGATTCGATTCGTAGAGCCGGTGCTGCTGCTGTCTGCACGTAGGGCCGTCCCTCACTCCCGTCCCGGGGCGCTAAGGGGTTTTGTTTTTGGAACAGACGGCAGTGTTTTGCTGACGCCTCGAATCGACGCTTTTGTTATGCTATGTTTTCTCCCCCATTGCCAGTAGGTTGATGGGTCGCACGCCCGACACATGTTTTGGCCTTGTTTGTGTGTTCATAACTCAAAATAGGTGACCTAACGGCCGCCGCCGGACTAGACATACCAATAGTCACCAGATTCATATGGGCTACTGGGGAGTAAGCAATGATCTTCTTAAGATCGATCTGTCTTGAAGTGGTCGAGGGAGTATATATTATAGCAATAGCGCTTGGAGTATAAATGAAAGGAGTAGAACGAAGTGTCGCTTCGGGAAACATGGGTATTGAAAATCTTAAAAACCCGTAGATTCCCAATTTTAAAGGAATTCCTGCCAAGATGACGGATCCAGCTGTAGGTGCCTCTACATGGGCTTCGGGTGACCAGATATAAACTGGTACCATAGGAACTTTGACAGCGAATGAGGCGAAAGAAGCAATCCATAGAAAGATTTGGCGCCGCACTAAATTCTGTGGTTAATAAGATCTGTAAATCGGTGGTTCCTGTTTGGAGAAGAATCAACGGAATATAGCTAATAGCATAAAAACTGATCCAAGTGAAGTATATAGGAAAAACTGATATGCTGCCTTGATCTTTCTTTGTCTCGAACCCCATACCCCTATAATAATGGTAGAGTAAGGGGGTGGCCCTAAAGCAGAATTGACCGGTGGTGGTGGTTGGTCGAAGCTCCAGTGGGTAGCCACTCCCTTCTCAGGGAACCGTACGTGGGACTTCTGCATCATACGGCTCCGTCCTGAGCTTCCGTCGCCAGCCCTTATCATTAGACCACTATGCTTGTACCTGCGGCCTTGACTCTCTTTTTTTTGCTTCTCGAGCGGTGGCGAACAATGTTGCTTGCGTAGCGGGGATGCCCGCCCGTAGGGCCCGGCCTGCTTCCCCCCCGAAAGAACCGCTCATTATCCCGCCGGACGGGGGTAGGGGGCCCGACCGTCAAAAACCCTGCCTTTCGAACCCGCCCGTCTTCCAAATAAAGAAAAATGGGCTCGTTGGGAAGAAAGATTGAGTGGGGCCTGTAAAGCACATGTAAGGCACAGTCGGGTTGCTCACGCAGCAGATCTCTCTCTATAAATATCTAGAGAGAGATCTGTGAAAATCAGTGCCTTATGTTATGGTCGCCTCCCGACTGACGACCTTTACGCAACTACGAATACTGTGATGTGAGCGGTTCTAATTGGTTTGATCTTTCCGGCCGGAACGTCATACAGAGATGCATGCATAAAGGGATCCGCCTCTTTTTTAATCTTCATCTTTAGGACAGGACCCTACCTTATTCTCGAACCCTCTGCCGAGCTTTACCCTGCCCGCATTTCTTTTGAAGGGGGCCACAGAAATGTCTCCACCTGCTGCCAACAATCTTTCTTCTTCATTCTACTAAACGGCTTTCTCAGCGCCTCCGTTTGTTTTAGCAACTGCTACTACGGTCTCCTCGCCGACGAGCTCCCCGGCGAAGACAGAGGCGATGGAATCCCTGCCCAGAGATCGAAATCTCGGCCGAGTCGGATACGACTCGACCGAGTCGTATCCGACTCGGCCCCCTCCGGTACAACTCGGAGGCCCGAGTCAGGGGACGGGCGCCGAGTCGACCCGGATCGGGTCCGAGTCGGACCCGATCTGGGCCGACTCGGCGCCCGTGACTGCGCCCTTAAAAACGAGCTGGGAGAGAGAGAGATCAGATCTGATCTCTCTCTTTTGCGCTCGCCGTCCCCCCCGCGACGCCCTCGCCGTCCCCCGCCGTAGCCGTCGCCGTCACCGTCGCCTGCAGGTAAGTTCTCCCCTCTCTCCCTCTCAGTGTCTCCCTCTCTCCCTCTCTCTGTGCCTCTCTCCCTCTCTTTCTCTGTCTCTCTCCCCCGCAGCGGCGCGCGCTCTCTCTCTCTCCCCCTCTCCGCAGCGACTCTCTCCCGGCTCTCTCTCTCCGCAGCTCTCTCTCTCCCGGCTCTCTCTCTCCGCAGCGACTCTCTCTGTCTCTCTCTCTCCCCCTCTGTATCTCTCTCTCACTCTGTATCTCTCTCTCTCTGTCGGACTCTCTCTCACTCTGTATCTCTCTCTCTGTCGGATTCTCTCTCTCTTGTATCTCTCTGTATCTCTCTCCCCTCTCTGTCTCTCTCTCCCTCTCCCTGTCTGTCTCTCTCTCTGTCCCTCTCTCCCTCTCCCTGTCTGTCTCTCTCTCTGTCCCTCTCTCTCTCCGTCTCTCTCTCCTCCACTGTGTTCCCCTCTCTCCTCTGTCTCCGTCTCTCTGTTCCTCTCTCTCTAATTAATTTGCATTTAATGTCATTTAATTTAGTTTAGTTTAGGTAAAGTTAATTTAACTTAATTTAGGTTAATTTAATCTAATAAAATTTTGTAATTAAGTTAGGTAATTTAATAATTTTATTGAAGTTAGGTAATTAAGTTAGTGTAGGTTAATCTAGTATAAAGTAGTTTAGTTTAATTTAATGTAGTTTCATTTAATTGAATTGAATTTAATTTAAATTAGTTTAGTTAACTTAATTTAGGTTAATTTAATTTAATAAAGTTTTGTAATTAAGTTAGGTAATTTAATAATTTTATTGAAGTTAGGTAATTAAGTTGGTGTTGCTTAATCTAGTATAAACTAGTTTAGTTTAATTTAATGTAGTTTCATTTAATTGAGTTTAATTTAATATTTTTTTAATTTAGTTAATTTTAGTTTTAATTTAATTTAACAGATAATTTTTTTAAATTTCAGTATGGCTCTAAAGCAACGCGATATTGGATGGGAACATGGTACCCCTGTTGGTGGAAGTAGAAAACTTGTGAAGTGCAATTATTGTGGGAAACAAGTCCATGGTGGTATCACTAGATTGAAGCAGCATATAGCACATGTACCCGGTCAGGTGGAAGGATGCTTGCGAGTATCAAAAGAGATATCTCAAATAATGAGACGACATCTTTCTGAAGGTAGCAAAGAAAGAGCGGCCATAAAATCTAAAAAAGAGCGACTTATGAGATCTTTAAGTGAGGAAGATTTCTATGATGTGACCGAAGAAGATTCTGATAATGAAATTGAAGAAGTTGGTAGTTTAGAAGGAGTTGAAAGAAGACAACTGAAACAAGCCATGAAAGAAAGTCGTGAAATGGCTTGGAGATCGGCAGAAGGAGTTGATATTGGTGGCAGTAGTTCACAGCCTTCAGGATCAGGGAGTAACCGTGGATTGCGTCGGAGTATGACTATGAGAGAAGCTGAAATTCCAGCTCGTGGTATTGATCCTTACATGTTCCCAACAAAACAGAAATCAATCAAAAGCATGTTCTCAACTGAGAATATGAAAAAAGTTGAGAAATCCGTGGCGAAGTTCTTTCACTACAATGCAATACCATTCAATGCAGCTGATAGTGGTCCTTACTACCAAGCCATGATTAATACTATTGCGGAGGCAGGTCCAGGTGTAAAAGGCCCAACAGGGTACCAGATTGGCAATCTCTATTTAGAGGAGGAAGTGAAAGAAATTGGAGTATATATTGCTTCAATAAAAACAAAATGGCCGCAGTATGGTTGCACGATCATTTGTGATGGATGGAGTTCTCATAATAGAAAGCCTATTGTTAATTTCATGATTTATTGTGATAGAAGCATGATCTACCATACTTCTGTTGATACCACTAATATCTCGAAGACTGCTGAGTATATATTCTCGTTAATGGATAAAGTTGTTGATGAAGTTGGCGAAGAAAATATCGTGCAGGTTGTAACAGATAATGAGGCAAGTTTCAAAGCAGCTGGTCACATGTTGATGAAGAAGAGAAAACATTTATTTTGGTCTCCCTGTGCAGCACATTGCATTGATTTGATGCTTGAAGATATTGGCTCTTTGAAATCAGTCAAGGAGACATTGGATGATGCTAAGGTGATCACATCATTCATTTAAAATAGCCTCAAAGTGGTGAATGTAATGAAGCTATATACCAAAGATAGAGATTTGTTGAGACCAGGTATAACACGGTTTGCCACCGAGTTTATTTCTATTGAAAGCCTTATTCGCTATGAGCAAGATTTGAAAAGAATGTGCACGACTACCGAATGGCGTGAATTCAACAAGGAAAGGAGTAGAAGAAGTGTGCGAGATAAGGTTTCTAATCTCATTCTGACTGACCGGTTTTGGAAGAAGGTAAGAGAGGTCCAAAACATTATGGATCCTCTTGTTAGAGTCTTGAAGATAGTGGATCAGGACAAGAAACCTACACTATCTATTATATATGAAGCTATGGATAGAGCAAAATTGGCTATAAAGATAAAGGCCTCAAATAAGAACTGGAAGAAGTACTGGGACATCATTGATAGAAGATGGGAGGGACAATTGCATAGACACTTGCATGCTGCTGGTAATTCATTTGCCTAGAAATCATATTTGTTGACTTGAAATTGAAACTGATATATCATAATAATCGTTTGCTTACATTATTGCAGCATATTTTTTAAATCCAGCACTCCAATATTCAAAAAACTTTTCTACACATCCAGAAGTGAGATATGGATTAAAGGAGGTCATTAAAAGATTGGAGCCAGATTTGACTAAACAAGCAAGAGCTATTAATGAGGTAATAATAATTTATTTATTTCATCGATATAATGTTATGCAAATATTAAAACGTGTGATGTGTATTCTCACAGATAAAATTATTTGTGGATGGAGTTGGAGAATTTGGAAGCTCACTAACTAGAAGAGCAGTGCAACAATCTCTTCCAGCTGATTGGTGGATTAATTATGGCGAAGAAGCTCCCAATCTGCAGAAAATTGCCATCAAAGTCTTAAGCCAAACATGTTCTTCATCGGGTTGTGAAAGAAATTGGAGCACATGGTCGCTAATTCATACAAAACTGCGCAACCGGTTGGCAATGAAAAAGTTGCATAAACTAGTATTTGTGCATTACAATATGCGGTTGCGAGTAAGAAACTTGATATGCAAAAGCGACACTGATGATTATTACAACCCAATTGATCTGAACAATATTTTCAATGATGATGATATTTTGGATGAATGGATTCGTGAGGGAGAACAGCCGATGTTACCACCAGATGACTTAGGTTGGTTAGATGAAGGTATTCATCATACTGACGAAAGTGGCGGTGATGATGGTGATGGCGGTGATGATGACAGCGGTGATGGTGGTGATGGTGGTGAGGGTGATGGTGGTGAGGGTGATGGCGACAGTGATGGTGGTGATGGTGGTAATGTTGAAGATACTCATGGTGTTGGTGGAAGCCAACGAGATGATGCTTTAACATGGGATTCACAATATTATGCCACACAAGATACAGATCATGGAGGCCGGGCGGGGATTTCACAGCAGCGTAGGCATTTGGTAGTTCTAGCGATGATTATTCGAGTGGACATGATAACTACTCACATGGTCATCATAGTCTTGAAGGCTATTTACAGGGGTTGGGTTTGACATCTGGCCAATATTCTGGCACTGATTATTCTAGCACTGGTGAATACTCTACTAACAGCACTGAATATCGAGGTTTTGGGTATTATCACCATGGAGCTGATATTGCACAACCCCTACCGCCATATTACTCTGATAGTGGATCCTCTGGCCAATCATCTCAGCCTACAGGATCTCACCCACAAACATATCATTATCCTTATGGAAACTATATGCCTGGTTTCTATACTTATCGCGGGCCAGATGATAATGATGATTTGGAGCCTCCT
Source organism: Agave tequilana (assembly GCA_038442645.1). Taxonomy (NCBI): domain Eukaryota; kingdom Viridiplantae; phylum Streptophyta; class Magnoliopsida; order Asparagales; family Asparagaceae; genus Agave; species Agave tequilana. The sequence continues at coordinate 84,916 of JAVJIF010030461.1, forward strand.
CGTAATTCAATGTGGAAATGACTATATTAGCAGGTACTTATGAATTATTTTGTGCAATTTACTATATTATGCATGTATTTTGATATTTTTCTACCGACGACGCTTGTATTTATGCTTTCACGTTATGTTTTGAGTGTTAGGTGATATGTTTTGAATATGTGATGCATGAATTTGGATGTTTACATTTTTTTATGATTTGTCATGATTTTTTCATAATTTTTTGGCGCTCTATGTAGCGTTTTTTGCGTATCGCCCGAGTCTGATCCGAGTCGCCGAGACCGATCCGTCTCGGTGCCGGCCGAGTCGGCGGCCGAGACCGAGACTTTGAACCATGTCCCTGCCTGCTATGGCGGGGCGGCTTTTTGTTGAACAATAAGACCTGGACGATTATCCCTACTTGGGGATTACGAGTTTACGTCCATCCCTGGTTGGGTACAGTTTCCTTTCTTGCTGTGCCCTTGTAGTCGTTACCCAAATTCGCGCAAGTGTGTCCACCCCCCTGACTTGACGAGGAATTCATTCTCGCAAACAAACACACCCCCTACACACACCTAGGAGCGCCCCTTCCTGCATATCCATACAAGACCCGAGTAGGCGGGTTGAGGTCCAACGGGTACCCACTACTCGGAGTACCCTCCCACCAAAAAAAGATGTGTGGTTCGGTGGTTCGACCAGAAATGCTATGCTTACACACAAGACTACCCCTCTTCCCGAAAGCTTCGCGGGGACGACTTGACTCTTTACTACTTTACGACAACGGAGGACTGCCTGTAGGGGGTTTACTGCACAAGGCCCCTGCAGAGGAAAAGCTTTATCCCAGCGCAGATTCTTGGCTTCGCACAACATAGGGATTGACATGCTTTCGGGAAGAACATAGAATAGTAGAGGATCCAGCATGCAGGACACGACGATCATTATAAATTCACGAATTAGAGATGTTGTAATACTCTTTCTCATAACTTCTCATACCAGACCAACCCACTGAAATGCAAATAGGGATCAGAAATGTGGTCAATATCACGAAGAATAATGACAGACCGTCTATACCCATATACAAATGAATGTTTTCACAAGGAAGCCATCGAAGGCTTTCCACAAATTGAGATTTGACCGTAGAAGGATCGAATTGTATCCGAGGAACAGGGGATACAGAAAAGTAATAAGAGAAGCACACAGACCAATCAATCGTATCAGTCGTATTCTTGAATTTGGAATGAAAAGAGGAGTAATGCTTCCTAGCACGGGACACAAATTGGACCACTTAGATCAGAATAGCATTCAAATAAATGTTCTAACATAGAGTAGAATCGAACAAGGAAAAGATTAGTTGACAACAGTCAAAAGATGGGGCGCCGAATTCCCTACAAACAATAGGGGTCTTTCTATGCAAGACAGCTGAACACCGTGATTGATGAGTGGGTAGGTGGGTTAGGTGCACCTCTCGCCCAATGGGAAGGCATGAGGCTAGTCCCCCCTGAATGAAGAAGTAGTTGGGGCCCCTTTCCCGCCCACGTATGCGCCTTTATTTAGATTCAAAATATTGGACTTGGTACGGAGAGTCTTTCTAAAGAATCCATCTGGCAAAACACAATTCGTCGATTTCAATTCGACTGTGCACCGTCGCTTTTTTTCAGGTAGCTTTGTTACGCCTATTCATCCCGGTGGGGTATTGGTCATAGCCGAAATTCGTCGAAGGGAAAACATCAAATTGTAATGATCTTGTGCCATCAAGAAGAAAATCCCCGACGTCCCTTTTATATTCCAAATATAATAAACAAACAGATGTTTTCTCCCCCTTTGGAAATATGAACGATGGCTTCCCTTTATTGACGCCGGAGTGAACATCTAGTGGTCCGTTAGGTGATACCATGAGAAGCATGTTATTTGAAATGAAGGTGCCGAATTCGAACTGGTCTTTGGCTTTCCTGTCAGTAAGGTTTCCGGGCGAAGGGAGAAGGCACTCGGTCGTCTATAGAGAGATCAAATCACTCTTTCTCTTCTAGGTACAGGCGTCGGATCAAAATCTCCTTGTTTGTGCGGGATGAGATTGACCAGAGACCAGATGAGATAGCTGATACCGACCCCCCGCTTGCGTATTTAGTCCTTCGGAACCGTCTGACGTGTCCTTCGGACCTTTGAAAGTTTTTGAGAGAGGGTTGGGGAGAGAGAGTGCTTTAGGGCCTACGTCTAGCTTTAGTCCTGTCTCGGTCGGTAGGCAAGTCGATGTTGGTAAGCCCAAAGTTCGTAAGGCAGTTCAGTGCAAGTGGCTCTTAGATGAAACCTTCCTCCTTCAATCCCTCCGCTCGTCGCTTACCTAAAACAAGGGACCCATCCCGAATAGTGTGAATGCTGAGAAGCTGGGGCACCTAAGCAGCAGTTCGGGAGAAGCGTAAACGGAAGCTAATCAACGAAGGTGAGGCGCTCTTTAAGAGCGTAAACCGTAGCACGCGTAAGTTGCAGCAACTGAAGCGACTACAACATAAACATCACCATCAACAACAACAACTACCACTGAACAGAACAAAGAGAAGTAAGGTTATGTATATAAATAAAAAAAATAAATAAAAAAAATGAAAGCTAAAGAAGAACCACCCCGGACCACGCGATAGAGAGGCGGGCACCCCATCGAAGCACGCGACAACTGGCATCATTGAACCTAACCAAGCAAAAAGAAGATACAGAGGGGAAAGGAAAGGACTAAGCAAGCCGCGAAGGCGATATTGTGATGAGACTGGAGGTGTTCGGACGGGGGTATCGTCTCAATAGGGAATCCTGTTTGCAATCCCTTCTGACGGTCGAACTGAGATTTCGTTTTCTCCTTGGTCCACGAGCTGGACTATTGGCAGCCGACGATAGAGTGATCCTTTCGGGGCCGTCTTCCAATAGTGTGTATGTCTTTTAGTCGTAGGAGCAGTTGGTCTTTCGACTACCGTTCCACTCACACCCCCCCGGAGCAACGGAAAGTTTTTAGCGTTAGGGACTTATCCCCCGTCGGCTCGCTGCGACGAGGCACGACGTTCTATGACGAACAGCTGCCAGGCACTTCCCTCTTTCCTTCCCCACTTTGGAGTTCAATCAAATGCGTGGTTCTTGCAGTTGTTGACACTTAAAAAAGACAAGATTCTTATTGGTCCGAACAATGTCTACACTTGTTGACATTTACAAAAGACAAGTGAAAGATAGGCTGATTGGTTTGAACAATGTCTGTACTTGTTGACATTTACAAAAGACAAGCGACAGATAAGCTGATGACCAGTTCTGTACTTGTTGACATTTACAAAAGACAAGCGACAGATAAGCTGACGACCAGTTTTCACCCATCTCCGAGGGACAAGGAAGCAACTTGGACTCTACTGACCCAGTGAAGCAGTCAGTGAGCCCGGATTGTCTCTAAACAGACCTCAGCAGGTCTAAGATGCTGGCACTTAGCATCACATGAGCCCAAAGAGATAGCCTCGCTCGAGAGGCTTAGATCACCTAACTTCGCCTTGAAGCTATTCACAGCTCCGCCAGGAAGCTAACTCATATCTTCGCCTGAAGTGCTCAGCTAACTCCGCAGAGAGTTAACTTCGCTTGAAGCCACACGCGACCGCGCAGAAGAGCTGTCTTCTAACTTCGCCACAGACGACATCTAGCTCCGCTGAAGAGCTGTCTTCTAATTTCGCCACAGACGACATCTAGCTCCGCAGAAGAGCTGTCTTCTAACTTCGCCATAGACGATATCTAGCTCCGCCGAAGGGCTATCCTCTGACTTCGCCACATGCGCCATCCAGTTCCGCTGTGAGCTCAATGCGGGCAGCGCTGCTGCAGGTCTGCTATGGTCAACCTATTGATCATTTAAATCTCAGGATGAGATCAAATCTGATCGAATCAAGACCAAATCTAATCAAGATCAAATCTGAGATCAAATTCGGCAGTTGATTGCCATAATCTCTTGACTCTTCTAAAATGAGTAAGAGGATCAGGGAAAATCCTCTAACGATATGGAAAGGATCAAAACAGATTAAGAGAATCAACCGACCTGCCACTTCTAGCTTCGCAGAAGCCGATCCTAGCCTCGCAGCAATGCTACTTTCTAGATTTAAACAGATTTGATTCAATCTGTTTCTATATTTTCAAGGGACAATTATGCCCCTGCTCTCCCTATAAATAGCCCACCAGGGGCACGAGGCTAGACGCTCCAGAGAGACGTCAGACTTCTCGAGAGGACGCACCGTGCACAAACAGAGATCTATTCTCTTGAATTCAGAGACTTTTAGAGAACTGCTTCTCTAATCAGGGTGCTGATACCCTAATACTTCCTTTCTTCCCAAGGAATCTCCGGAACCAGGCGAGAAGGAATTCCTAAGCGAAGGTGGTTTTGAGAAGTAACAAGAGGGTTCTACCAACCTTCTGTTCTCTGATTCCTCGAACCAGGCGAGAAGGGAATCTCATCGCTCGCATCGTCAAAGGGACAAAGTGGTCGCGCGTTGACCAGACTCCTATCGACACACTTCTCCAGAATCTCCGAGGAGATCTACTTGTAATCTTTTGTGTTACTTGTAATTTAGCTCCTCGACCCCTTTTTTTTGTAAGTTTTCCCCTCTTTGCAAATCAATGGAAAACAAGATGGCGACTCCGCTGGGGATTGAATTCTCCGCTGTTGAGAATCAAGACGAACAGACCTTCGGGTCTATCTCTGAATTCGGGAAAGCCGGTGCAGCCAGAGCCTCTCTGGCTAGATCTTCAAGGCAAGTCTCTGCGGAGACAGATAAGGCTCTCTGCGAGCCTACTGCGGATCTCTGGCGCAACAAGGAAGCACGCCCGCAGTCCAAATCCAACACTTTAGAGAACATGGTTGTCCACTCGGCCAGGAAAAATTTGAAGAAGTCCTCTCTGGGGGTGGTCTAATGTTTCATGCACGGAAGCATAGAAAGGTCTCCTGACCAAGGTTTTAGAACAGAAGCGAGAGGCAGAATTCTGCCAACACCCTTCAGCCTCGCGTGTGGCTTGTCAGGTTCCTTGCGAACCTAAGTATCCTCTGCCAAAGCAGATGTGGAGGCCAAAACAGAAGGCTCTGGGCAAAGCCTCAGGCGTAGCTACGCCAGAAGTGCGTTTCTCGCCCGAAGAAAAAGGCAAGATGCCTGCCTGCTCCGACAATGCTGCTAGCCGCGAAGTTACAAGGGCGACAATACCTTCGCCCAATTCAAGATCAGTAGCGCCTCGCGCCAGCCTCGTTTTCACGAGCGAAGCTACTGTACCACAGCGTACGCGTGGCGTCCATAGCCGCGAAGCCCAAGTCAAAGTACAACAGCGTGCTTCGTTCGCTCTTCGCAGCGGAGTTAAGGGATTGTCCTTAAGTGCTGATAGCGTTGCTTATGCAGCTTCAGCGCCCAAGGGCGTTTCCAAAGTTTTTAGCCGCGAGGTTAGAACCGAAGCACTATCTAAGGCCAATCGCCTTCGCAGCAGCACAGTGGATAAAGCACCACAGTGTGCTCCGCCCTCCGGTTCGTCAAGCGCTAAGCTCATGTCTTGCGGCGGAGCTAAGGGATTGTCCCTAAGTGCTGATAGCGTTGCTTATGCAGCTTCAGCTCCCAAGGGCGTTTCCAAGGTTCTTAGCCGCGAAGTTAGAACTAAAGCACTACTCTGTGCTAATCCCCTCTGCGGTGATAAAAGAAGCAGGACATCGTCCTATGCGCGATCCAAAGTGCTTCTGCGCTGGATCGTTTAGGCCCAACTGGGTCTGACTTGTGGGAATTCTTGACGAACAAACGGAAGTCAGAATCTTTTGAATTACTTCCCCCTGTTGTCAACAAGTGGGATGTTAGCTGGTAACCGTCCACTCAGTCCATTGCCGGCTAGGACCAAGCCTCGCCACTTCTCCAGGCCGACGATCAGTTTTTGATCGGCTGTCGGTACAAGCCCCGGTGAAACATCATAAAAGGAGCGTCTCGCGAGACCTACCCTCCGCATCCGTCAACATGACCGGGAGAGGACAAGAGCTGCGCAGGGGCAGACAAGCGTCCGACGACACTCCCTACAGCTCCCCAGATCCAGATTATAGCCCAGGCTTAGGCGAAGTCTTGGCACATGAAGAGGGTGTTTTCCGAAACACCAGATCTAGGGTGGCGATACCCTACAGTTATGAATAGCCTTCTTCCTCGACAGTAGTAGCCTCGCCAGAACCAAGGAGAAGATCAGTCCAGTCCTCTGATGAAGAAGATAAAGACAGCGGGTATGCTTCTTCGGCGACAGTCAGCTCGGTGCGAACAGACAGATTATCAATAAACATGGCTGATAATGCTAACAATGACCTTCGTCGACATTTGGAAGCTCAGGAGCAAACTTCCAAAACCCAGCAAGAAGCTCTGGACAACATTCAACAGATGCTCGCTCAACTCCTCAGTAACCGGAATAACAATAATGCCGGGAGCAATCATGACGAGGAAGAACATCTTAGCAATGACCAGCCGAAGACGGAAAAGTCCAAGGAGGGTTCTTCTTTAGACGCTGAAGTCCTTAAGGGCCTCCAAGCTCAAATTGCATCCCTAGCTCAGAGGGATGAGTTAAAGAAAGTGGGGACAGTCCGTCCTTACCTGTTAGAGTGGGACTCAGTGTCATACCCACCGAAGTTCAAACCACCAACATTGCATACCTATGATGGAAAGAGCTCGCCAAACCAGCACATCTACTATTTCCGGTCTCAAACCGGTAATGTTATAGACAATGACGCTATCATGGCTAGGCTGTTCATTGGCACCTTAAAGGGGTTGACATTTGATTGGTTCTGAAGTCTCCCTCTGGGCTCTATCAATTCTTGAATCAAGCTGGAAACCCGATTCCTTTCTCGTTTCTATTAGGACGATACCGAGGTAACCATGGACAAGCTCCTCTCCACCATGCAGAAGAAGGGTGAATCTGTCCGTGACTACATTGAGCGATTCAGAAACTTGTCTTTGATGTGCCCAGCAGGGATGCCATTACCCATGCTCTTACAGACGTGCAAGCACAACTTCTTGGACCAAGTAGAGGTTCGCATGGGGCTGTCAAAGCCCATACCTGGAAAGAATTGGTCGAACAAGCTGAGATAGCCGAAAAGTCGGCTAAAAAGTTCGAACCATCTACCCCTAAAGGCAAATGGGGTATGAACAATAAAGGATGTTGCGATGTACCGCAGTCTTCTCAAGCCAAAGGGAAAGAGACTGTCCGTAGAATTGTCCGGGGACATGCAGTCGAAGGCCAAGAAGAGTGGCTTCAATAATCAGGAGTCTAAGTTCCCTCCAAAATAGTACTCCTTCAGAGACAATCAGGTGGTCACAATATTCCATTTACTCCACAAAGGGAATAAAATGAAGCTACTAGAAGCTCGACGTCTCAATGAGATAGGACGCCCGAACGATCCCAAACACTGTCTCCACCACAGGATGATTCACCATCCTACCGACAAGTGTTATGTCCTCAAGGACAGAATTCAAGCCTTGATTGACGTTGGAGTCCTGACACTAAAGTCAGAGTAGAAGAAAGTCACTGCCAATATGGTGACCCTTGAGTTCGGCAAAATGCCAAAGGTCACAGTTCCTGACGGGACCTATCCAGTCCCTGTGCCACGGCTGGAAGTCAAACATCCTGCGGCTAAAACTCAGGATAATAGAGGTCTTGTTCCCTTGACATTGGAGACAGGGGAAGTCATGTGGATACACCCAGACCTTGTCCAAGACGTACAGTGGGATTCAAAGAAGTCCAAGTCGAAGGGCAAATCTTGCAATGTCATCTCCCTCCTGCCGGACGATGACAATCTTACGTCAGCTTCCCTCAGTGATTCTGAAGGAGAAAAGCATGCTTGCACAACGCATGCCGATGTACCTCAGTCGACGGGTACTCGATCCGGAAAATCATACTTAAAATAGTATGAGAAAGCTACTGACGAGACACAACAGCAAACGACGTCAGTACAAGTACCAGTATCCGCTTCGATTCCAACCAAGGGAAAAGAGAAGCCTAAGGAAGTCCGGTTCGACCATGTCCTGAAGAAGCCTTCAGGCCCAGGGCTTGACACGCCCTTTCGTTTTGACATATTGGGTCAGCTGGCTAATATCCCAGCTCGTATTACCATACACGAGCTCCTTCGTCTCTCAAAAGAGACAAGAGAAGCACTCAGAGATGCACTGGCCAATTCAGAGTCATTCCTGACGTACATGCCAGAAATCCCTAACGATGATGCTCAGTCTTCTTGCCCTGAGTGTCATCATGTACAATCAAAGGTACCCGCTATTACCTTCACAGAAAAGATATGCTTCTCAAAGACAACAAGCACGATCGACCTCTGTACTACATCGGATACATCGGTTCAACATGCATCGAAAGGGTACAAGTCGATCCGGGGTCCGCACTCAGCATTATCCCCAAAAGGCTTCTCTATTTCCTCGGTATACCGCTGTATAGGTTGTCCGCAACCACTACTACAATATACGTTTTCAATGCCGGGAGTAGTCATCCACTTGGAAAAATTCAACTCCGTTGCCGAATTGGGAGCCTGAAGTCAGAAGTGACGTGCTATGTCATTGATGCCGACACGTCATACAACTTGTTGCTTGGACGACCATGGATCCACGCCAACTGGATCGTTCCCTCCACTCTACACCAGTGCTTCAAATATGTTGAAGATGACGTGACAGTACGAACTGTCTTTGCTGGAAAGCAACCATTTAAAGGGGTGGAAAATTACTTCACTGACGCTCTCCTGTATCAAGAGACCGGTGAAGCATCTAAAGAACCATTGCCGGATGATGATGAAAGTGGCAATGAGGCGGATTCAGAATCCGAGGCAGGCATGCCAGCCATTTTGATTGGTGAACCAATTATAGCATGTCTTGATAACCCCCAATGTAATACTCCTTCTGAAGATGAAGGTGAATGGGTAATTAATGATAATATTTCTTTTGATTATCCTGCGAGTGTTGGGTTGTTTGAATCCATTACGGATAGCTCTCTGCACATCCCTTTACATAAACCAAGTGCATCCAGCACGCCCATGGAACCTGCAGAAGGGGCCGTTTTGGTAATCCCGCCATCCAAAAAAAGTCAGTTACCGATAATTTTCGGTAGAACCCAACCACGGGGACCCATGACCGCAGATTCAAGTTCAGACTCAGACACTCCACAATTCTTCCATTACGCGCGACCAGCGCGCCATACTATGAAGAAAATGGGATACGACCTAAGGCATGGAGAGGGTCTGAATTTCGGAAAAGGAAGGCGTAGTTTGCTGCGTAACTTTGTGCCAAAAGGGAAGCCTGCAAATTACTATGATAATACGCGCAGGGGGTTGGGATACGTTACACCCACATCGTCAGCAACGGTTCAATTTAAAGACGACGAACCAATTCCATCGCGTTCAGTCTCATCCTCCGAGTGGGACTCAGATGTTAGCGTGGGAATGATGTTTGAGAATTTCACTGTTAATATGACTTCAAGCAGTCAATTGGAGCCAGCAGAGGCTACTGATGAGGAACCATGGGCTCAGCAATTAGATCTCCAATGGGAAAAGCGATTCGAATTGCGCGAACCACCTACTGAAGACAAGGTGATGCAGGTCAACTTGGGTAGTCAAGATCACCCTAAGCCCATCTTTGTAAGTGAAAGCTTATCACTCATAGAAAGGAAGAACTGATAATACTCGTAAAGGAGTATATAGACGTCTTCGCATGGAACTACGAAGACATGCCCGGACTTGATCCGCAAGTAGCCATGCACCGTCTGAATATCAAGCCCGACGCCAAGCCAGTCAAGCAGCAACAATGTCGGTTTCGCCCAAACATTATGGAGGCTATTGAGGCCGAAGTCCATAAGCTCATTGCATGTGCTTCATACGGGAGGAACAACATCCAGATTGGGTTGCTAATATCGTCCCCGTTCTCAAGAAGAATGGGAAGATACGGATCTGCATCGACTACCGTGATCTCAATACGGCTTGTCCTAAAGACGAATTCCCACTGTCCATCACCGATGTCATGATTGACAACACCTGTGGATTCGAAAGAATGTCTTTCATGGACGGCTTTTCAGGGTACAATCAGATTAAAATGTACCCCGACGACGAGAAGCATACTTCGTTCCGAATGCCATTGGGGGTATACTGCTACACTGTGATGCCCTTCGGGCTAAAGAACGCCGGAGCAACCTATCAGCGGGCAATGAGTACAATCTTCCACGATCATCTCTGAAAAACGGTAGAATGCTATGTCGACGACATTGCTGTCAAAAGCCGCAATAAGAATGTCCATCTTCGTGACTTGAGAACAATGTTCGACATAATGCGGTCTCATCAACTGAAAATGAATCCGACAATCCTTCTTGGGAGTTTCGAGTGGCAAGTTCCTTGGGTGTATCGTTACATCAAAAGGAATTCATCTTGATCCAGACAAGGTCAAAGCCATTCAGAGCATGCATCCATCGAGGAATCTTAAAGAGCTCAGAGGCTTGCAAGGTAAACTGGCTTATATTAGAAGATTCATCACAAATCTCTCAGGCCGCTGCCAACCGTTCACCCGACTCATGAAAAAGGGTAATTCCTTCATATGGGATCAAGTTTGTCAGGAAGCTTATGAAGACATCAAGAGATATCTCACAAAACCTCCAGTTTTAGTGGCTCCCACATCAGGGAAACCATTCTTGCTTTATGTGAAAGCTATGGACCATTCTCTTGGTGCCCTCCTTGCTCAAAGGACGACAATGGTCACGAGCAGGCCATTTATTATCTGAGCAGGACTCTGATAGGGGCGGAATCTCGCTATAATCCTATTGAGAAGGAGTGCTTAGCTCTTGTCTTTGCTGTTCAGAAGACACGACATTATTTGGTCGGCCAAACCATACATGTCATCTCCAGAGTAAATCCTTTGCGTCTTCTCATGACGAAGCTAGGATCATTGAATTCAAGATTAGCTAAATGGGCGCTTCTTTTGTCTCAATATGACATGATCTTTATCCCTCAAAAGGCGGTTAAAGGTCAGGCCCTTGCAGAGTTCTTGGCTGCTCATCCAGTCCCGGAGAACTCAACACTTCACGAGGATATTCCGGATGAAGTCTTCGAGTCCAATATAACCTCAGAGGATGAAGTGTGGCAGATGTTCTTCAATGGAGCATCACGAATAGGTCCTAAGGGCAGAATCATCGCCGGCGTGGGGGTTGTGTTTATCTCTCCACAAAATCACGTCCTTCCTAGAGCACTCTCTCTGACGGAATCATGCTCCAACAATGTAGCGGAATATAATGCTCTGCTCATTAGTCTTCAGCTCGCCTACGGAATGAGGATACACTATCTTGAAGCTCACGGCGATTCAAAACTGATTATCAATCAGGTTAAAGGCGAATATGAGGTCCGCCACGAAGACTTGGTGCCGTATTATCACACAGTCATCGAATTGGCTAATCTATTTGAAGGTTTCTACATCGGGCATGTGTCTCGATTTCAAAATACCAAGGCAGATGCTCTTGCTGCGTTAGCAACGACATTAGCCTTGCCAGTCGACACCGAGTATCACCTCACAGTGGCAACTCGACACCTTGTATGCTCTAAGCATATGCTGAGAACCCGAGAAGTCTATAATGTCTTCACGGATCTTGAGCCGAGAGATTGGCGATTTCTTCTCATCGACTATGCTTTACACGGTCTGCTGCCAGACGATCCTAAAGAAGCGGCATCTATCAGACGAAGGTCTCTCCGTTTCTACTACGATCCAACCCTGAAGACACTTTACCGTCGTTCATATGACAGTGTTCTCCTCCGTTGCCTTTCCAATTCAGAGGCACAGGAAGTGCTTAAAGAAGCACACGACGGCATATGTGGAGCTCACCAGCCAGGTCCAAAACTTAAAGACAGATTGAATAGGCTCGGATATTATTGGCCAACCATGATAGTCGATGCCATCCAATATGCACGAAGGTGTAAAGCATGCCAGATTCATGCGGACTTCATACCCCAGCCCTCAGAGTTGATCCACCCAACTGTTGCTTCATGGCCATTTGAAGCATGGGGAATCGATGTCGTAGGGCCAATCAGCCCCTCTTCGACAAGAGGTCACTGGTTTATCCTGGCAATAACCGATTACTTTTCAAAATGGGCGAAAGCTATACCACTGGTTGAAGTCAAAACCTCTAATCTGGTTAATTTCATCAAACACCATGTCATCCATCGATTTGGTGTCCCTAGGCGGATCATCCATGATAATGGTTCTCAATTCATAAGCCACGTATTCTATCGGTTCTGTGATAAATACCGAATTCAGAATGTGGCTTCGACTGCCTATAATCCCGCCGCTAATGGCTTGGCGGAAGCATTCAACAAAACAATCATCAAGTTACTCAAGAAGTTCGTCTCCTCGAATAAGCGAGATTGGGACGAAAAGCTTGGTGAATGTCTTTGGGCCTACCGAACCACGGTTCGGACCCCGACAGGCAATACGCCTTTTTCCCTGGTATACGGGTGCGAAGCAGTCATCCCGTTGGAAATCCAAATGCCGTCGTTGCGAGTCGCTTTAATGACTAAAATTACATCAGAGGACAATGATAGGCTGCGTCTGCAAGAGCTCGAAGCCCTAGATGAGAAGCGACTACAAGCGCAACAACACATCGAGTTGTATCAAGCTCGAATCTCAAAAGCCTTCAATAAGAAGGTCAAACAAAGAGTCTTTCAGAAAGGAGACTTGGTTTTAGCCGTCAGACGACCGATGATTATGACGCACAAGACCAAAGGCAAATTTCAGCCTAAATGGGAAGGGCCGTTTGTAATAGAAACAGTCTATTCAAACGGAGCATACCGCCTTATGACTTCAGATGGCGATTTACTCATGATGCCGATCAATGGCAAGTTCTTAAAGAAGTATTATCCTTGATTAAGGATCCTTCTCATGATCAAGTTAACATTACACCTCTGATCAAGACCTTCATATCCAAGGTACATGCAAAGTGAGCCTCTCTCTTCCTCCAAACGAGATCATACAACCGTAAACCAGTAGGAACCTGGTCATACACTGGTTGTCCCAAAGGAGAATCAAGGTTACACATATGCTAACCAAATGATCCAACACCTTTAACGGTTAAGGATAGAGGAAAATGTTGGCCTTTAAGCCCAACATAAGTCCTCGACAACTCATCATGCTGAGGGGAATATCATGGCTAGCCCGACTCAAACGGAAGGCATATCAAACCCGTTGACAGCTAGGGATTTGCTAAAAATCCCAAGGGATCTGTTTCCATTTGATTCCCTCTCCAAAGTCACTTACCAATTCTCACCCATAGAATGGTAAAGCCACATATACAAATCTCTCCGTCCATTTCACTGTTACGTTAACATTAAACTTATGACAGTGATTTCCTCGTTTCTCCCCGTGAAAACGAGACCTTTTCCCAAATTCATCACTACGTCAAGGACTACTTCGAGCTTGGTGACTTCTCAATCGGTTATGTTATTGCGACCTCTGAACCGGCAGATAGCCAGGTATCACCTTTCAGTCCGGCAAGGACTACTTCGAGCTTGGTGGCTTCTCAACCGGTTACGTCATTGCGACCTCTGAACCAGCAGATAGCCAAGTCTCATCATTCAGTACAATAAGGATTATTTCCTCAGAAGGCTGCAATACAACTTGGAAGCGACAATTCAGAAAATAGAACAAGTTGGAAAACACGACGGGAGGGTCAAAACAAAATTACTTTCATTAATTCCGAAAGGAAGTGATACATGGAGGCACATATATTACAAGCTATAAGGGTGCTTCATAAGATTTGATCCGTCCTTCAAGAAAGGCCAGCCTTGTCTTCCTATCATCAGCAGCCCTGACAAGCGCCTGCGACCTTAGCTCAGCTTCATTAAAACTCGCCGTCTGGGCCAAGCGAGCTTCAACTTCAACCAAGGTTGCCCTCTGAGCTGACTCTTGCCGCGAGAGTTCGTCACTCTGAGCCTTAAGCTGCTCAAGCCGCGCAGTCTCTTCAAGACGCACCGGTTCAGCCTTGGATAAGAGAAGATTTGCCTTCCTGATCATCTCCTTGGCCTTTTCAATTTTATCTTCAGCGTCAAGAAGAGCACTACTAGAAGCATCTATGGCGTCCCCGAGCTCTATCTTCCTTGTCTCCAAGGATTTCAAGTCCGAAGAAATGGCCTTAGCGGCTTCCTGAGCGGCAAGATGAGCTTCATGCATTTGAGCGACAAGGTGTGCAAGCTGCTCATTAAACGAAGACTCCAAGTTCGAATGGCTAAGACAGCGCCATTCATCTACATCCCTCTCAAGTTGGTCCACCAAAAGTTCCAATGCAGCGCCCTGGTTATCCCCTCCAAAGTCCCGGATACTCTCAATATTTCAGGAGAGGACTACCTTTAGAGCAGAGAATGAGGTAGTCGAGCCTTTCAGAACCAAATTGATGGATCGCTTCAAGCCCTCATAAAAGCTATCGACTAGCTCAGCCACAAATTCATTCTCGGCCTCAATCACTCCTGGCAGACGAGCAGCCTCTGAAGATTCCACTGGCTTTATCGACACCACTGTGGAAGGAATAGTAGAAGCACTGGCTGCAGCAACATGAGAGGTCATCGATGATGTCAGAGGAGTCTTCATCGAAACCAGTACACTAGCCACAACCGAGGTCGGACTAGTGACTACTTCCGGGAGAACGGGCTCAACCACCAGTGTTGGGGAAGTAGGACTTGTAATCACCCTCAGCTCCCCACCTGGCAAGATAGAGGGCGCTGGCGAAACTGATGGCACCTCACTCGTCGATATAGTTGGAAGTAAGGTTGCCTCCGTGACTACCGTCCCCTCAATCCCTGTTCCTCTGGCTGGTTCAGGCTGATAAGAGGGTAGGTCACCATACAAGGCATCCAACTCAGCAGCATCCGCTGCGGTCGAAGCACTTGCTTCACCCCTGGTTCCCTCAGAAAGACGGGTGGGCTCTCTTGAAGTTGACGCACCCAAAGGCGGAACACCTATAACAAGACTTTGTTTAGGCAAGGCATGACAAATAGCAAGAGTCAAAAGACCACAACAATACCAGAAGATAATGTCGCCTCAATCATTTTGGTAGCGGTATCAGTCTCTGTCGGCTCCATGGGAAAATCTTTGGCGGAGTCAACACGAATGGCCGGCCCGCCTTCGCTTGCCGAACCCTCCGTGGTCCACCCAAAGGAACTAGAAGTTTCGGAACTTCCTTTCGAAGTCCCAGCGCCCGAGGGACCGACATCAGTCGCGTCACCGCCGGACTCTTCTAAGACGGCGAAATAGCCGGCCTCATCGCCCTCTTTATAAGTAAACAAGGGATCATAGTGTTCCCCTTGTTCTCCGACAGTTTCAGCTCTCGGGCTTCTCACCGCTTCGGCACCTGAATTACAAAGCAAGTAATGAGCTATCCGGAATACATGAAAAGCATATTACAAGGACGAAACTGATCTTACCCGGGTCCAGAGTGGCTTCGCCAGTCGTCGGTTCAGGAACCGACGGTTCAGCTACTAATGGGGCAAGAGGAGGAACTGCTGCAGAAGGTTCGCCCTCTGCAACAACCGTAGGAGCGTGACGCCGGGACTTCTTCACCAACTGCTTCCTACGAGATCCACCCTCCCGCTTTCTTTTGAAGTGGACGTCAGGATCCTCTTCCTCCACTTCTTCTACATCAGCACGTTCTATGGGGGCCGTCCCCACCACGCCAGAAGCAGCTGCTGGAGCCTCAGCACCAGTCTCCGCTTCAAAGCGAGGACTTCTTGCGTCCGAGGCTTCGCTGTCATCGACAGCAACGAATTCCTCTATGCCCGGGATGCGAACTCTCTTACCCTCGTTTTTCTCAGAGACCTTCCGCTTTAGCCGCTGAGAAATTAACTTCACACCCAAAGAATTAACAGAGAATCCAAGGGGTGTGGAGTTGGAAGTTGCATACCACTGGCAGAAGCCCAAGGTCATTAGAAGGTTAGGAGTCCTCAGCGGCGTGCACAGCCGCGCCTCGGTACAGCCTGCGATAAAGAACGCCAGGTACGGGCTCCATTAATGAGGCTCCCATGAAAGCCAGATTGCTGTTTGGGTTGCTCACATACAGTTGGTCATAACCAAACTGACGGGCGAACCGACTTGGAACGTAAGGCTCCAAATAACAGGTGTCTCCGCTTCTGTACAACAAATGTGAGGGCCGAATGCTGACCAGCCACTCAAAGATTCCCCGGCTCAATGACGTTTGCCCTTCTCCCATGTCCTTGAATTATTCACCATAGCCCGCATCCCGAATATAAGGGAAGCAGCGGAAAAGGCTATAGACGTCATAGCGGCGCAGCAATTTACGGGCCTCAGCCACGTAAGTCTTCTGCCATGAACATCCTTCGAATCGGCGGAGAAGCGCCATTCGAACACCTTCTGGGGGGTCCTCTCCGGCTTCAATCAAGAAGGGACAGTGCAGGGCGAACCACGCCATCAAATAAGTGTACGGCAGACCTATCATGGGGTTGGGTCCGTCGCGGGGTAAAATAGTCCCCTTTCTACGCTTCGTCGTTGGCGGCCTACAGAAAGCCTCCGTCAGTGCGCGAAGGCCTCTCTGAATGCAGCACACCATGGCCGGAAGAAGTCCCAGAGAACGACCATAGACTAAACGAACGGCGGGCAACAAGACAGTCGAATGAATGACGTCGCCCGAAGAAGACGGCACCACACACCTCTTCAGCCAGACCGTCAAGAAACCAGCCAGCAGTGCCTTTCGGGACATTGGCCGACGAGTCTGGTGATGGAAACTCCGAAGGATATCACCTTTCTCATAAGGGCCGTCATCTTCTCCCACAATTAGATCCCCTTGAGAATGCTTGTGCATCCGGCTAAAGATGTCTTCGTCAGCAACTCCGCAATGAGCCGCTTCAGGAGTGTTTTCCATATCGGGGAACAAATAATCTCCCCAGCTCTTCAAGCTGCACGAAGTTCCCTTACTGTTTCCATGCATGCTGGAGCAAATGTACAAATGGCACATCAACTCCGGTAGGTCTCAAACAAGGCGGGCTCCTGCTTCTCCAGAAGAGCCAATTCTGCCTCGCATGGGAAGTATTCTTCATATGGGAAGGATCCCAAGGGCATAGCAGAGACTTCCCACATCTCATGCAGAGCCATGCCCAGTTCGCCAACAGGGGTGAAGAAGGTCCCTGTAGCCGGGCAGTATAACTCGAAGATGGCGTAGAAGCACGCTACGCTCATTTGAATGCCGTAGCAGGTCGCCCTGACGGCCTCATAAAGGTTCAGCCTCCCCAGATCCTCCTCGAAATGAGCAAGGACATATAAAGTCAAATCCCTCCACCATGCCTTCGGAGGATGAATCCAGCCTGGAGTTCTGAAATCAGTGGCCGGGTAGTTCCCATAAACTTTAAAGAATTGATTGCCAAAAGTCTGTGCCACTGCAGGATTTTCTCCCACTAGGATCTCTCGCAGTACATTCCCAGGGTGTAGGCCCATTATGCAACGAGGAGGCCCTGCTCTTGCATAACCAGGAGAATGAAGCATCAATTTCCCTACGTGGACGGATTCGGTACTCCGACTCACTTGCCACGGCATCTTCTGAGCCCTCGTCACGCATTGGAAGGACAGAGGAAAGTGCCGCTTGCTTGACGGAAGATAGAACTTCTCGCCATCCATTTGAAAAATCCATTGCCCCTCTCCGCCCAGCAGCTGGCGATCATGGTCTGGCGCCGCGTCTCCAAACATGAAGCCGGGCTTACGATGGATCCTTCGGTCAGAATCTTCAAGAGGAGCAGTAGTCAAAATGCTCCTCATGGTGCGCTGGTCCCCACCATAAATAAGTGTGTCCCGAGCAGGAGAGCTCCGCTCGCTGAACAGAGAAGCCTGCCCTTAGAACTACAGGCTAACATTGCCATCTAACCCCCTGGCTGTGCCAAACAGGCTGTTCAAAGGACCAGGAGTGTAGTGCACTGCAAAAAAAAATGATGATTAGTTGGTCAGCCAAGCAAAGGCTAAAACAAAAATGTAACTTTTGTTAAGGCATAGCCTCGCTCTCCGAGCGAAGCTGGCCTAATGATAGCTTCGCCCCGAAGCTTAGCTTCGCAGCTGCAGTATAACTCCGCATCCCACACGAAGGCAGGATACAGGAAAATATCCAAGTGTTAGCTTCGCTCTGGAAGCTTAGCCTCGAACAACAGAACGTGACAAGGCCCCAAGGGCTAACTTCGTCAAAAGGGTATTATTGCCCTAAGATTATTTTAAAGGCATTAAGGTCCTTTTCAGTTACAAAGGACAGCTTCGCACCCTGTCGTCCAACAGGATGTAAACCGCCTAAGGGATAGCTTCGTCTGGAAGCTTAAAGAAGGACTCTTCAGTTCTTGGATTCCCGATCAAGAAATCTAGGGAAATTCAGGGAGTCGAATTCCCTAAGATTAACAGATCATAATTGATCATTTTGGGCTCATCTAAAGATAGCCAGAAATCGGCTTTAAAGGAGAGACGGCAATCTCTAATCAAAAGGGAAAGATCCCTACCGGCGATCGGTCGTTCAATGACCGGAGGAGAAGGACCCTCCGTTGCGGAGGTTGCGACCTCTTTTCCCGCTCGTCTCTTGGGAGCCATTGAAGAACAATGGAGGTTCTTGGATTCTCAAGTAAAGAAGAAAAAAAAGAAGAAGAAGAGTCAAGTACTCTGGAAAATTCAAAGAGAAGTAATGCCTTCTCTTTCAGCCCGATGGGGCCTTTATAGGCTGATGATCGCCTGAAACGACGCCTCGAAAAGAGCACAGGCTGTAGTTTCAAATTAATTTGAAACGCGCCTAAAGCGCCTTCCCGAGAAGCGCTGATTCAGCCCCGCTAAGGGCTAACTCCGCCACAAGTCAAGTGCTGACTTAGAGCGACGTATTGATAACTTCGCCGAAAAGCATGACTTAGCTCCGCTAAAAGCACAGCCCGAGCTTCGCAGATAATTCATGCTAGCTTCGCTGGAAGCTCGTTCCTGATTCAGAAAGGATTGTCTTTAACTTCGCATGAAGTCTAGCTACGCCGGACCAACTCAAGTGAAGGATAAGCAGAAACTGAACTTTTATTGATTTAAAAAGAAGGTACACTGATACTATTACATCAAGGTTGTGTTTCGTACAACAGATTCATTTGCTCCAAAGGCATACAAGTGGTCCTATCTACTTCTAAGCCAAACCAACTGGACACGAAAGGCCTTCCACCTGCACAAGGCCGTAATCCTTCACATAATGGCAGATTGTGCCACCAGGAAGCCGGATCGTCTTTGATCAAAATTGGCAAAGGACTGATCGCCACCAGCAGGTTGGATCTTCTTTGATGAAAATTGGCAATGGAAGGATCCGAGACCTTACAGGTGACGTTCGCTTTCCCGAAGTGGATCATCTCGGATAAGCGACTACCAGCCTCGCCTCGAAGTGGATCATCTCGGATAAGCGACTGCCAACACACATCAGCTGCCCCAGTTTGTTCCTCATGCTTAGGATTAAAGTTTCAACTGGAAAAGCAATAAGCAACTTTCCGATCTCTTTCATCAGATCGAAAGGCTGGCGAACATAGCTCACTGCAATGCAAACTGAAACAAGTTAGCAGTAAGTCAAAGGAAAAGCTGCAAAAACGCTAAGTCAAATTCTTTGAGGCAAAGCAATTTATATCCGATTCAGTTAAAGACTGATTTCAGTTAAAGCAGAGGATAGCCTCGCTTGCACAGTGATGATGGGCTAGCTCAGCACAAGCCAAGTCCTAGCCTCGCCTATATGGCTAAGCCAGACTGACCCTGAGGGACGCAGTCTTGACCCCACCTATATGGCAAGACTGGCTCAACCTTGAAGAGACTTAAGTCCCAAGTTTTGCCTGTGTGGCGAACTTAACAAGCAGGCGTGCTATGATCTTTCTTTATTCAAGTGGTAGCTTCGCTGGGAAGCTGGGCTAAAACCCTTCTCTGCAGATCAGTCCAATACAAACAAAGGACAAGGGAAATCAATCCCTGAGGTAGCTGTTAAAGCTAATTTAAGGGAGATAAATTCCCTAAAGTTCATTGGTAAAAGTCTCTAGATGACCGAGACTTACCGGTCCTTGGCCGGGTAATAACCAGAGTGGGCATCCCCACTAGTTCAGAGATCTGAGTATCTCTCTCAACCAAGAGAAGAGAAAAAAGCAGACCGCTTCTCTTCAGAGGACCTCAAGTGTCCTATTTATAGGCCTCATGGTCTGAGCGCTGCCGCTTCAAGCATGGAAGCGCGAGCGCGTTTAAGGCATTAATTGAGCCTTGGAAAAAGGGAACGGTTTCCCTCGAAAACGCACAAGGGAGGAATGATCTCCCTCGATTAATGCAAGAGAGGTTATTCTAACCTCGAAAAAAGGAGCAGTCCTTCTTGTAACTGGCCGAAGGCTGTTGGCCTCGGGAAAGGAACAACATTCTGAAGCGAACTTATTCCGGGAGACTCAGACGCGGAGCTACCCATATGCGAACCTACCCAGACGCGAAGCTACCAGAGTCGCGAATCTACACAATTCTTCGGCGAATCTATCCCAAAGCAGGATTAAAAGCGAAGCTGAACTCAACCATCATGGCGACGTTCGAACTTCACATACCACCGATCAAAGCAGTTCAAAGTATTTCGAAGTCTGAGCCATTGCAGACTTTCGAAAACTTTGAAGGGGTCTTGTTAACACTTAAAAAAGACAAGATTCTTATTGGTCCGAACAATGTCTACAGTTGTTGACATTTACAAAAGACAAGTGAGAGATAGGCTGATTGGTCTGAACAATGTCTAAACTTGTTGACATTTACAAAAGACAAGCGATAGACAAGCTGATGACCAGTTCTGTACTTGTTGACATTTACAAAAGACAAGCGACAGATAAGCTGACGACCAGTTTTCACCCATCTCCGAGGGACAAGGAAGCAACTTAGACTCTACTGACCCAGTGAAGCAGTCAGTGAGCCCGGATTGTCTCTAAACAGACCTCAGCAGGTCTAAGATGCTGGCACTTAGCATCACATGAGCCCAAAGAGATAGCCTCGCTCGAGAGGCTTAGATCACCTAACTTCGCCTTGAAGCCATTCACAGCTCCGCCAGGAAGCTAACTCATAGCTTCGCCTGAAGTGCTCAGCTAACTCCGCAGAGAGTTAACTTCGCTTGAAGCCACACGCGACCGCGCAGAAGAGCTGTCTTCTAACTTCGCCACAGACGACATCTAGCTCCGCTGAAGAGCTGTCTTCTAATTTCGCCACAGACGACATCTAGCTCCGCAGAAGAGCTGTCTTCTAACTTCGCCATAGACGATATCTAGCTCCGCCGAAGGGCTATCCTCCGACTTCGCCACATGCGCCATCCAGCTCCGCTGTGAGCTCAATGCGGGCAGCGCCGCTGCAGGTCTGCTATGGTCAACCTATTGACCATTTAAATCTCAGGATGAGATCAAATCTGATCGAATCAAGACCAAATCTAATCAAGATCAAATCTGAGATCAAATTCGGCAGTTGATTGCCATAATCTCTTGACTCTTCTAAAACGAGTAAGAGGATCAGGGGAAATCCTCCAACGATATGGAAAGGATCAAAACAGATTAAGAGAATCAACCGACCTGCCACTTCTAGCTTCGCAGAAGCCGATCCTAGCCTCGCATCAATGCTACTTTCCAGATTTAAACAGATTTGATTCAATCTGTTTCTATATTTTCAAGGGACAATTATACCCCTGCTCTCCCTATAAATAGCCCACCAGGGGCACGATGAGGCGAGACGCTCCAGAGAGACGGCAGACTTCTCGAGAGGACGCACCGTGCACAAACAGAGATCTATTCTCTTGAATTCAGAGACTTTTAGAGAGCTGCTTCTCTAATCAGGGTGCTGATACCCTAATACCTCCTTTCTTCCCAAGGAATCTCCGGAACTAGGCGAGAAGGAATTCCTAAGCGAAGGCGGTTTTGAGAAGTAATAAGAGGGTTCTACCAATCTTCTGTTCTCTGATTCCCCGAACCAGGCGAGAAGGGAATCTCATCGCTCGCATCGTCAAAGGGACAAAGTGGTCGCGCGCTGACCAGACTCCTATCGGCACACTTCTCCAGAATCTCCGAGGAGATCTACTTGTAATCTTTTGTGTTACTGTAATTTAGCTCCTCGACCCTTTTTTTTGTAAGTTCCCCCCCTTTGCAAATCAATGGAAAACAGCAGCGTGCGCTGGAAGTCAACGAGCCAATCTCTTTCGTTCGACGAACATGCAAGAGAAGGTGACGACTGTGGTGGGTACTGCCGGAAGAGAAAGTTTGACTCTTCTCTTCTTATTATAAGAGAATAGACGAAAGCAGACAGGTGAGAGACCCAAGGAGAATGGCTTCTGAGTCGACTTCGGTAGAATCTGGTCGATTCCGCAGAAGTTCTGCCTTCGGACACAGTCGAAGCATCATCAGATCTCAGTGAGCGTGACGAGCACGCTTCCTAGGTTGCATAAAGGCGCATATGGCCTTCGTCGGCAGCAAATTTCTTCCTCTGGTTAGGAAGGCCGCTACGCACACTCGATCTCAGAAAGATCGTACTCTGAGTTCCCACTCGTTGTGACCCACACACGGCTTCCGAGCGAGGTTGATTGCGCTCAGAAGTACAAAATACCGTAGTCGGTCGTAATTAGCCCCGGAGAGAAGATGAAGCGTGTGTAGGAGATGGACGAGTTTCCTAAGAGGGACCCGAGATTTAGATGCAACGCCGCCTATGCATCTACTGTACTGTAAAACGGTACGTAACCAAGTGGGACTGTGGGAGGTGGTTTACCCGGAACGGCAAGATCAAGCAAATGAATGGCTTCGATTAAGCTAACAATGCTTAACACTTCCTCTTTGATCCGTCAGAACCTACCAAACCATTGGTATCAGTTGGTTAGTTCACCTAAAGATCAAGTTGATATGCTGATATGCTTAACAGCCTAAGAGATGGAGGCTCCAATCGAAAGGAAAGCAAGTAGATGGATGGCTTCGATCGGAAGAACTAAATGAATAGCAATGATTCAGAGTGTTCCTCCGTGCAACTCAAAATAAAGAATTATCTGTTGATGCGACTTCTACAGTCGAAGTCTTGACGTTGTGACCCCTACAGACCCGTACAAGCCCTTACTGTTGATTGAGGAGCGACTCTGATATCATTACAGGAATAGTACCATGATTCCCTTGGTTATAACTAGGAGCACTTATTCCATCCTCCCTGATTCTTCTTCAAATTCTTCTTCCTATACTATACTATATTAAAAGGTTGTATTGGGAGAGAGACCAAGAGAGTTTGATACTTTTATTTCGGAGATACACTTCTGAGAAAATAAACGTCGTGTGGGATAATCATCCTAGGGTGGTTGTCCTGCATCAATTTGTGGGACGGAGGTTGACTTGCCAACCTGATGCAATCTATAGTTTTCACTCAGTTGAATCCCCGTAGTGTAGTGCGAAAGTGCCCCAAACAAATCAAAAGAACCCAACACGTGGGCGGGATCTAGTTGCTTGTGATCGTGCATGTAAAGAACACAAGACAAAGTCAAATAAATCGAGAAAGAGGGGAAAGAACACACCGACCGATTTATGTGGTTCACCCAAAATCGGGCTACATCCACAAGCGAAGGCGATCCGGAGTCAACTATAAACCAACAGAGAAAAGCCGTCACAAGCTCTCACCAACTCCTTTTCCAAAAAAGCAAGACAAAACCCTTTATTGGAAGGAAGTGTATATAAAAAACCCTAAGTAAAACCCGTCTGGGGGGATTAAATTAAGGCCGTCCGATCTTCTCAAATCAACTGCTATCAATGTGTGTGGTTGTAACAAAAACTAGGGCCTTCTCATCGCGGCATATTGCATGTATTGGTGGAGTCCCGAGCCGTTCCAAAAAACCCGTAGAGAAACCGCCCTCTGATGCAGGCACGTGTCGGGACCACACGTCTGTAGGTTCTCTCACTTCTAAAGCGGAAGCCAAAAGAAATAATGCAAAGCAATGAAAACGAAGTAAGAGAGAAAAACGAAAAGGAACAAAAGTCGAACTAAAAGAGAAGGCCGCAGGTTGTGACTACTGCTACCAAAGGGAATAGTACCACCCGAAAGAGAACGTCGAAGAAGAGTCAACACTTCTTCACCTCGCCTTGATCCTCAAAGTCAGTACTTTGGATCTCCTCGAGGGTCCGCTTTGGAGTCAGCACCGGATCCCGGGCTATAGAGTCAACACCACAACCAGAAAATGGAGAAAGTCTCGCGACTTTATTAATAACTGAAGTAGAATGATAACAGACGGGGCAGGTGCCTCTATTTATAGTGGTTGAGGCCCCTATACTCGTAACTAAGACGTCAGGGTAGAGGGGGCGAGCGAAATTCGTAATCAACACAAAAATACATGATAAATATGGACTCTGTGATGAATTCTACTGACTACCTGAAGTAAGCCGTCGATTAGCATATGGACGGCGCAGGGAATGCCGCCAGTTACTAATACTAGTTTAACTCAACCAAAGACTCTACTAATACATAAAATTTTCACCCACCCCCTATTATGGTAACGGACGGTGCAGCGCGAACTGTCAGTTGCCTCGGACTTTGAGTCCCCCTTGAACCGATCCACGTGATCTTGGATTGACGATTGTCTCGATCAAACAGAGAGAGTTCATCTGGCCTCCTCTTTAAACTTACAGTGGAAATAACGCAGTCGGATATCTCCTTGGAACTGACGGTGCTGATTGTGTTGTCGGTTTGTAAAAGAGCTCTTTTCACCTTTCGGCTGCTCTTTCGCGATTTTGACTTCACCAGTTGGTCCTCAGTTGCTACATGGTCAGACAGGCTTGCGGACTCCATCAATTCCCCCGTCTCGCGAAAATTCGGCTCCGATGACTCAATTGCGATGTACTGCTTGTACAAGTCCGGATCTAGTCCCTGCAGATCAGTCGCTACGATCCATGTATCCTCGAACTCTGTCTTACCCTTCCGCTTGACCGACGAATTTCTGGAAACCACCGGTTCCTATAGACATTAACTCGTCTCGAACAATGGTTTCGGTGTCTGGCTTTGTCTTCGTCACTGGTGGAAGGCGTAGTGCAGTTTCTTCTTCCTCATCCTCATGATGACCTAGATATGCTATCAGGTCTTCCACGTTGAATATGGGACTGATCTTCCAGTCTTCTGGTAATTCCAAGAGATAGGCATTGGTTCCCAATCTCTTCAGAATCGTCGAACGGTCCTGCTTTCTTTGAATGCAGCTTGTGAAAAGTTCCGGCAGGGAATCGTTTAGGACGAATTCTGACGAGGACTTGATCTCCCTCCTTGAATTCTACATGTTCCCTGTGTATGTCTGCTTGCTCCTTGTAGTGTTCATTGCTGGCATGAATTCAATTCTTCTACAGACTTCCTCGTGTGTTTCCTGTATATGCTTTGCAAAGTCCTGTCCATTTTGGCAGAGTCTCACCTGTGATGGACTCCGTAGAAGATCTATCGGCTGACGCGGACGTCAGACCTGTTACAACCTCGAAAGGAGATCTTCCTGTAGTTCTATTTACTGAACAGTTGTACGCGAACTCTGCTTGTGGTAGAATAGAATCCCACGTTCAAACAAAGTCACGTACTAGGCACCTTAACAGATTTCCAGGACTCCTGTTGACAACCTCAGTCTGTCCATCTGTTTGAGGATGAAAGGCGCTTGAAAAGTTCAGTCGAGTTCCCAACTTTGCCCAAAGTGTCTTCCAGAAAGAACGTTACGAATTTTATATCTCTGTCGGACACAATTGTTTTAGGAACTCCATGCAACTTTACCATATGCTTGAAGAAGAGATCAGCAATATGCAAAGCATCAGAGGTTTTCCTACAAGGCGCTTGCGGTGTGCCATCTTAGAAAAGCTATCCACGATGACAAAAATAGAATCATAACCTCGTCTTGTCTTCGGTAAACCGACAAATAAAATCCATATTGATGTCTTCCCATGGCCTTTCAGGAAGGGGTAATGGAGTGTACAAGCCTGTGTTCTTCTTTTGGCCTTTGCTAAGCTAACACGTCCTGCACTGCTTAATGATTTTCCAAACGTCCCGTTTCAATGTTGGCCAATGGAATCTGTCTTCTACGAGGGCAATGGTCTTATCTCGACCAAAGTGTCCAACAAGACCTTTGGCGTGCAGTTCCCACACAACATGATCTTTGATGGATGTTCTAGGCAAGCATAGCTTTGTCCCTCGAAAAAGGTCATCATCGCCTGTTTTTAGTATGCATGGTAATCACGATCTAGAGCGTCTGTTCTACCTTTCGACGTTCCGACGCCTGCAGCAACAAATTTGAACATGTGCTTTTCTAATTGTGAAATGGTCAAATGACCAGTCGAAGTTTCATTTGATCCAACCGGTAGGGACTACTTAATCAACAATCCATCGTACGCCTTTGAAAGAGCAAGGAGAAATTTTTCGATAAAACCACTCACCACACCTTGGTACCGGGGAGATCTGGTCTCTTGGTACTTTTGACCGTACCAAAGCGACGTTTATGAGTGAGTGTTGCGATGCTACGGTTCACTACCCCCTCAACGACCAATCCCGGGTCAACGAAAGGACAGGTGCAATGAAAAGGAAAGCAAAGCAAGCTGGCAAGATTAAGAAAAAGCGAATGGACGAGCTTCGACGGAGGGAGGAAAAAATAAAGGGAAGAAAGGGCGAAAGAGAAAGATGAAGCAGTAAAGTCGGTCTCCGGTGAATGCCTCTGAGCCTGTGGCGAGCTCTCTAATAGTTGGGCCCAGGATTACCTTCGTGACGGCCTAGTTCCAGAGCAAGGCGCTTGCGGTATAGTGCCGGCTCAAGGAAAAGGGAGGAATCCGATGAGCAGCCTTGTTCCCTGTCCTTTAGAAAATACCCTTCATCTTCCATCGGGGAATTCCATTGCTTGACTGATTGAGTTCCCCCGGCCGCTGACCTAACTGAAGGTAGCCGATTTCTTCGTAAATGAAATGGGACGAAGAGTAGGCCCACTTACAGCAATGGTCACACGAACAAAGTAAGGAAAGGGATCTCCCCACAAAAGAATCTCCTATTCTTGCTATTCTCCTATTGATTGCTATTTTCCTCTCTTCCTCGGGGTATGGTATCGCGAGATGCAAAGCCAGACCAAAAGGGCTCTGTTAATCAAAGCTGAAAATAGGGTAGGCGCTATTAAGCCCTCTAAAATAAATAGATTTCTTTTTTATTATAATATAACAGGGCTTTCACCGCCTTGCACCTGGGCTTATAGGTCTTATTCTTGTGAACCCTACGACTCATATATTCGTCGGATCGGTTCGTATATACAGAAAGTTAGCTAAGCTCACGGCCACTTTCATTTATAAGGAAGACGAGACACTTCCTACGGCCTCGACGCGCCACAACCACTATTTTGACTCCTTTTATGCAATTATGAACTCCACGGAACTTTCTCGATTCCAATGCAACTGGTACTTTTTGAGTTGACGTAACAAACTACGCGAGCCTCCCGATGAAGCCAACAGAAATCCTATCCGAATACTAAAAAGAAAAGGCAGTTTCATTATTGTGCTTTAACCATTGATTGAAGCGGTAGACGCTAGTTGCCAGCGTCCCGTTCCCTCGAGTTGGCATAGTCCTGGACTGCCTTTTGAACGATGTGTTCAGCTGGAATAGCCAAACCTTTGCCGAGATTGCGGACCAGCTTGTCGAGGCGACTATTAGATTCGCAGAGCTCACGGAGCGTATATGAAATCATCTTGAATAATCAATTGGGATACTTCGAATAAACTGGAGTACATATAGGAGAGACCTGTGTGAAAACTTTTTTTCGAGATATCTTCCAAAGTCTTAGGGTCCTTACTCTGAATCTTGTTCTCCTAGTGCGAAAGAAGTTGGTTTCGTAGTTTGAGAATTTTGTTGATACCAAGTACTTCATCCCCATCATTGCATATAGCAATATAAAAAGTAAAGAGGATCAAGCATAACCGAAAGAATTGTGAAAAATATGTGAATTTATCTAATTGAGGCATGATTGATTAAGAAAAGAACCTTCCAGACAAAAAAAGACTCACTCCTTCCAGTACGAGTAGTAAGTTAATTTCCATTAGAGTTGGTTAATTCTTGACCAACAGAAATAAACAGGGTGTGAGGCGTCGCCGATTGAGAACACCTGAGCTTCGATTAATAATCTCAATTGCCAGGCCTCTTATTTTAAAGTTCCCCTACTCTATTTCTTGACTGAACACCTTCCCCAAACTTTATACCCGTATGTAGCGTCGCTGTTTGGTTGGAAGTCTGACCCGTACTTCTTGCCGGGTAACGACTCAAGCTCACCTTATCCGTGTCCTCGGAAGGCTGAGTCAATCATGGCCCTCTTGTCCGCCCGTTCAATGATGTCTAAATCTGAAAGCTAATCTACGGCCGTAGACCTGGCGCAGGTGACAAGTCCCACTGCATTCGGGTTCAATCATCTATAGATGGCGGGTTCGGGGATCATCTACGAAAGTTTTGTTTGATTGGGAAAGTTGTCCGTTATCAACTCAAAGACGGGTATATATCTAATCAATCTCTAACTCCCCCCTACACAAAGGCGGTGGGAAAATCGGAAGGTCGCCCAGTGGATGAGCGTTATGAGTTCAAGCCATCTGATCGTCATCAGTTTCGGCACTTTTTGGTTGCCTATAGTCCAGGGGGTATAGTTTCACTTCCCCTTCGGATGTTGTCCCGGATTTCCTGTGTCTTGTTCTCATATAGGGATGGGTTGGTTGATGCTCATCGAGTCTTGCCCTCCTGATTGGGATCATATTAAAAAAAAATTCTAATGATCTTCAGTAGAAAGACGACGAAGATGTTCCCAGACTAGTAGTATAAAGCTGGGAGCTTAAGCATTGGCTTAGCTCTGCAAGTATAACGAATGGTATACTCTCGCGAAAATGGATTTCTCTTTACCATAGATTTCTAGATTCGCCTGCTCTTTGTTTCAGGCCGGATAGGAAAGACCAACTACATCGTTTCAATAAGTATGGTCGCCTATTCCGTGCGTATGATTGTTTACGAATGCCATAGCTATTGAGCTTCGTGAAGAAAGATGGTTGATGTGGTATATGTTCGACTTTGGTTGAGGGCCTGTTCTTGGTTAGACAGGCTAACGACGACCGGATGTCAGAGAAAAGACTTCCACTGCTCACTTATCAATTGTTCTTGCTTCAAGCAAACCATAAAGGCAAGCCGAAGATTGCGAAAGGTAATGGAGCCCACTCGTCAGGCTCCGAAAGATCAGTAGCCGCCGGGGGTTGGCGAAAGTTCCCGCAGGTAGTGAGGTCGTCGAATCTCCCTTACTGGGATGGATGCTTTCACTCAATGGGCAAGGAGCTTTATGTCACCTCCACGCCGATTCAGAAGGTGTCCGGTCTACCACACCTGCCAGCCATATATCTATATATGTATATAGATAGATATATATTCTTCGATTATTTGGATTGAAGGTACTAGCGAGATAGGAAGGATAGGGTGACGGCCGCTTTCCTTGACTTTGAGTTGTTTGTCATTCTTTTTTTTTCGTGACATTCATAGTGCCGACTTCATCCGAGGCACATGGGTTCTTTTGCTTCAATCGTCTGATCGCCTCTAAAAAGAAGCGCATAGTATCCCCAATCTGCCACCTAGACCACCTCAAAGGAAGGAATTGGTCTTTGGGTTTGGGTGATCCAATCATTGGCGAATCGATGAAGTGAGGTAGAAGGAAAGGACCCTTATCGACCTGGAAAATTCAAAGTAAGAAAGACTGGCGCCGATTAGCGAAAGCGAACCCTTCACTACATCATGTTCAGCCCTCCCTCAAAATTCCATTTTTTTATTGAGGGCTTAACTGCGCCTCTAAAGGATCTTATCCGTCTATAACTCAAAGTCAATCTTTCTCTCGTGGAAGCGCTTTAGAGTGCCTAGAAGATCCAGCAAACGGAGGTGCTAGTGCTGTTCCAAGACCAGATCACGGTAGGTAGCTGCTTGAAAGAGGTTGGGAGACAGACTGGTGAACAGAACAAGATGATTTGTCGGTTTCTCTGACCTAGAGCACTCTCTTTTCAATCGTACGAAGAAACTCCGTAAAAACCCAGCTATCACTCTCATGAGACGGCTAACCCCCAACTCCCGATACATTCGTCGAGAGTCGACCGAAGGACTCGTCAGTTTGGACATAGTTTCTTGGTTACTCTGTCTCTGTTTTGTCCTCTCCCTGCTTCTATTAGTTTAGTTGGAATGGAAAGATAACTTCCTTCAGCCTTTTTGTCGCCATTCAGGCACATGTGAATGTATGCTCATTTAAAATAAAGATATATGGGATTTTGGTTATTAACGATGTGCCTGATATTTCATTAAACACTTGGAATTCACGTAACCAAACTTTTCTACTATGTTTCGTTAAATGCATGCCATTTAAACTATTTCATTAAGGAAAGTAAAAGATAGTGGAAACGTTTATTTCAACCCATTAAAATCAAATCCATGGTCATACCCTAGGCTTTGCATGATAGTAATGAAGATGCTAGTATTTTTAATTTTTCAGTTTTTATGTGGTTATGCTTTTTAGTTAGTCATAAAGGACATTTGTTGGGAATGCGCACACACATGCGGTGTATTCATTTTTCTTGGAATACAGACCCTCTCACACTTTGGTAAAAGCTGAATCCAATTATTTTTGTTGTAGATTCATACCTTTCCCTTAAGAGATATTGACCTCTGAATGCAATCACTCAACTTCTCCGTCAAAATGAAAAGAAAAGTGCCTTGGGCAAGTAAGTGCTTAATGTTGGTGTGTCCTTACATGCTAGTCCTAATTTTGAAAATTTGTCTCGCCATAGGTTGCAGTATATATATATTTTTTCCCGCATGGTTGATTTCAGGTGTCTTCTTTACTTTGCCTCATTTTCAAACTTTCGATCTAATGCATTTTCTTCTTTAACCACACTTTCTTTCATTCAGTGTTATGACAACATTGCCCTCAAACAAGGGGACAAATGGTTTCCATCCTTGGTTTCTATATGAAGGTTGCTTTCTAGTTGATTTTTCCACGACCTTTTTACGATTAAATTTCAGTTATTCAGTACTTTCTGCTGTTAGAGTTATACTTAATTATGTATGTCATTTCCAAAATATATCTAAATAGGGGTTCGATTTATTGTTTTGTCTCCCTTGTGAATGTTTTTCAGTATAGTTCATCGATAATTGCAAATATACTGTAACAAAAAAAATGTTGAACTTAACATCCTTGAATTTGTCTTACAAATGTTCTCATACATAATTTGCAGGCAAAGTTTTCTTGTGAATGCATTATATGCGGCATATAGTTCCATTACCTAAGTGCATGCCCTTCAGCACACTGATAGTAAGTATGCAGATGTTTTTATAGTGCACATTCAATCTAGCCAGTGAATAGAAATGTAAGCATTTATTTTCATTCCTATGGGCTTCAGTCTTAATGTTGGTTTTCTGGTGCAACTGTGCAAACATCTATTTTTTCATCCCTATACACTTCAAGATCATTTATATAGCATTTCAGTCAAGTGATCTTGATCCTACATGCTTGTTTCTGTTGAATTTTGAACTCTACACAACAATATGATTTTACTCATTTCTTCGTTGTAGATTTCAGCTTAATGAATTTTCTAAAACTTGCTGTTTTGAACTGGTTTATGTCCATTTTTGTTATGCCTTTGTTCCACAAATTACTCTAATCTTTTCTATATCTGTGACTTTATAACGTAATTTGAATATTTTTATCAAAGTCCTACGCTAGAAGGGTTCATGATGCATTTGAGCTTTTTAGGTCTCTTGTTATATCATCTAATTTGTGTATCTTGTGTACAACTGATATTTTTCCATGTGTTAAGTACAATTTTTCTCTTCTAATGTGGTTAAATTTGTAGTTTGAAAGGAATTTTACTAGGAATCTACACATGAACAAAGTTCATATGTTGGTCGACTAGAGGCCCGCTAACAATCTATTTCATGATTTTCTACATCCTGATTTAGCTCTACCTTTCCCCCTTATCTTTAGTTCTTCTATTTCGCTTATTTTTTCTTTTCTTTTTTCTAATTTGTTGTTTTCTTTTTTCAACATTTTTAATCTATTTTTCATTTTGTTATAATTTTGTTCTACTTTTTTTTTTTATAATTCTTTCTTTTTTCTATTCTTTCTTCTTATTTTTCCTTATTTTTTTGTTTCTTTTTTCTAATTTGTTATTTTCCTTCAACATTTTAAAACTATTTTTCATTTTCTTATAATTTTGTTCTACTTTTTTATAATTCTTTCTTTTTGCTATTTGTTTATATTTTTCCACTACTTATTTTCTTTCTTTGACCTATTGCTTATACTTTATTTCCCCATTCTTTCTGTTCGGTTTCTTATTTTTTTTCCCCTTTGGAAGATTCTTTCATTTGGTTTAATTATTTTCCATTTCTTTCAAGATTTTCTTAGTTCCTTTTTAGTGATTCATTTCTTTTCTTTTTTAATTCCTTTCTTTTTTTTCCATTACATTTTTCTAGATTTTTTCTTTCTAGATATTTTCTCTTGTTTTTTGAGCTATTTTGTCTTCCACATTTTTTCTTTTTTGTTCTTTCTTTTCATTCTTTTTTCTTTTTTTTGTTCTTCATTGATTTTTTTTCTATGTATTTAGTTATTTCTTTTTAATTCCTTTTTTCTAAAATAGCAATAACTCTGCCTTTGTTGCTTATTTTGAATAGATAGATATCAAGTTAATCCAAATAAATTATAAAATAGATATTAATATCAAATCATTAATAACTCTAATAAAAAAGAAACTTCATATGCATGAATCGTAGTGTCCGCACGTGCTAATTTACCTATGTTTTTTTATCTAGTTGTATTTTTCACTTATATTAGGAGCTCTTATGTTTTCTTTCTAATAAACTTTATCTTCTAATGAATTTTCTAATTTGCAAAATGGGGATTTCATAGCATACTTGTTTGTTCTACTTCTATGTTATGATTGTTATCCTAAGTGTGTATGTTTGGGCAATCTTTCCCTTGGTTTATCACCACATAGCTGATGATTCTAAAGACTTTTCTTGGTTATGTTTGATTTACTTGTTCAGTCCTTTCAGCCTGCAGATTTATGTTATTATGTATGTAGTTTCAAATATGCATCTCGAAGTTCTTACATTTATGGTAACTGTCTCCTTGGTGAATGATTATTTTCCTATATGGTTTGTTGATAATTGCAGTCAGGGGTATGACGAAGCTGGACTGAACGATATTGTATCCTCACGCTTGAAGGGGTGGATATAATCATTTTATTTGTATTTGGTGATGATCTCCTCTTACATAGATTTATAGCAAACTTTTGCTCTTAGTGCAGACATATATGTGGAGTATATTTCCACGAATCACACCTGTGTTGTGTGACGCTCTTTTTGCACTTTGTTGGGGAAATAGTACAGTTTGTTGCATTAGCATTTGCTCCTGTGTCTTAATAGTTTAGCATCCATCTCAACCATCTATTTTTTCAGTATAATCTGGACGAATTTGATCCTAGGGTATAGCACTGCATTCAAGTGATCTCATGTTGGCAGCGGTCACCCGCCTGCCCTTATTTATCTTAAGTTTGATTTGAGTGATGGTGAACAAAATAGTTTGATTCTATTTCTTTTCCTATAGATTTCAGGTAGCTAATTGTAAACTTATTTCTTCTACCCCTTTTGGAATTGGCTTTATTTTGTGAATCTGCAAACCATAAACTTCCAGTTCTGTAATTTTGTTTTCTGCTTTTTGTAGTTTAGTTTAAGTTATACTTCTGGTGCATCCAAGCTTTGTTTAGTCTCTGGCGATATCATCATATTTGATTGAAGCTTGATGTTTGTTATGCTTCACTGATGTCCTTGCAAAGGAAAACCTTCTCATGAATATGTCATACATGTGCTACACCATCTTTTTCAATCAACCAATTTAAGATGTTGTTAATCAATTATGCTTGGTAGTCCTTTTCATATTTTAATTTTCTTGTGTTTCTCTCTCTGCCATACTGGAAGAATCCAGTCTGGAGAACTCTAACAAATCGTACTCTTTACACTTTAAACCAAGTTGGGGTACTGAGGTAGTGAATATTTACGGGGATAGGGTATTTCATTTTTTAATGAAGTGTTTGATGCCTTTTTAATACTATTTTCCCTTTCAAATGTTTTTCTTTCTTGAACGATAGCGGTAGGTTCAGTTTGCAGCTTTTGCTGGGATCTGTTTCACCATTAGCGTTCTTAATTTATTATAAGGGCTCCCTCTCTTCAGTCCTTTTAACTTTTGCTTCTTGTAAATTGATTCATTAACTAATCTACATGAGTTTGTTATTAATGATATTCTCACCATGTACCAATTCCATTGTTCACCTTCGTTCTTTTATTCCCTTCTGCTGCGGGGCAGCATCTTTTTGCAAATCAGGTACAATTTGTGTGGACTACACATATAACAACCATCTCAAGTCATACTTTGATGGTGTTTTTATATGCAGATATTCTGTGCCTTCCTTGAGATAAACATTCAGCCATAACTATCCAATTTGTGTGGCCATTTTTATATTTGTTTGTTCTCAGTATTTTTAGTGACTAGACATTGCTGTTGAAGGTCATTTATGGCTGTAATCTACAGAGACTCCTTTTGGTTGATGCAAGATTTCTAGATCCTCTTTGTATTTGCTTGATCATCTTTCTTCTGACTGATATTGCTTGTCAGTTTTTTGTGAGGCACATTTTAGTGATTGATTCTTGTGATTCTGGATTAGCTTTTTATGATGGTAGAGTTCTGGTATCCTCTTTCAGTTTGCTTTATATCTATTTTCTTTTCTGTGGTTCAGGATTAGCTTTTATCATTGTAGATTTCTTGTATCCTCTTTAAGTTTGCTTGATATCTATTTCTTTTTGACAATTTTTTTTTTATTTTAAACATAGGTCATTGCCGGACTTGAATCTGAGACTCCCCAAACCTACTCTCAGCCCTTTACGAGTGAAGCCTGGCTCACTGGAAATGTTTCTTTTGTTAAACATTTTTCATGATCAATTTTAGTGGTTTGAATCAATGTCAGTAATTTGCAATCAACTTTGAAGTTTCTACGGATTATTAATTTTATTTTATAATGGAACCATTAAGATGATGTATTTGCAGGGACTTTATGTATCCGACTATGGTCAACCACTTATTGCATCTCATTCTATTTATTGTACAAGGATTAGCAATTTGATTTTGATGCCTGTGTACGGTATAGTCAAATCATCATTGTTATTCTTCCTGCCTGTATTTTTATCAACCACATCACTATGCGGCAATGCCAGCTGAATAGAAATTCCTTAGGCACAGAACCATGAGGGTGTTCCATTTGTATTGATTTTTTTTTTACATGCATGGTCATAATTTTAAATTCTGGTAAAACTCTCCCACATCAGTTCATGTCAGTTTTTTGTTTAGATATCGTATTTGAGGATTTTAAGGTATTCATCTCTTCACAAACTTATTTAATACTTTTATCTGTGGTTTTAAAAAGTTCCTTCAGGATTCTGTTGCCACTTTTGTGCAAAACTTATTATATGCGAATATGCTAAAGCAGCAGCCTTTTGTTTACACTTGATTAACTCTAAGTTGGCTCACCTTAGTAACAAGGTGCGGCTTCTTCGTGCATGCATTCTAATTTTACCAATTTTCCATTGTTACAGGAGAAGGATTATACCCTGTGCCTGAACTCAAGTATAAGTACCACCTACTTCTAACCATCCATTTGTCCTCCTTTCTGTTATCACCTTTTATTGCTCTCATTGGGGTCAGCTAAAGATGGATCTCTATATGGGTCTGGCTTTTGTGGACTTGTGATAGTTTAAGGTATGTATTCGATACCTTCAACTGTGCTTTTTAGAAGTTCTTTTGAGCTGTTCAACTTGATCTACGCATCATAAAGTATATGTTGACACACAACCATATGCACTGAAAGCTTTTTAGTTCTCATCCATGGATCAGTTTTTTCTACCATTAAGCTGCCATTCAATTTGCACCCAATTGATGAATGTATTGAGAAATTTTAGATACATGTACTTTATCCACAACTTGTTTGTTTTATGTAACTTACAAAATCAGTCTCCTACAAGGCTCCTTTATGTCATCACTTGATTTTTGATCTGCTATTTGAAAGATTTCTTTGAGAGTAAATATGTAAGGTAAAAGTGGCCCCGATGAATGTTCGGTTTCATTATCTTGAAGGGCTGGTACCCATCTGGTCTGACAACTAATACACATATCTATCTGTATTGTTATCCATCATTTTCCTTAGTTTATAATAGTCAGTTGCAGTTTGTTGACATCTTTTCTTAGTGTAGCCAAAATATACATTCTGTAGCTCACATGTACATACCCTGTTCATGCTTTTATGAGAGCCCAATGCAACCTGGTGATTGCAAATTCAACTTGTGACTTTCAGTAAATGACCTAGCCCCTGTTGCTCTGCTAATGGTATATGGCATGATGACTGGCTCGTTCTAGATTGTAATCTGTTTCTTATGAAATTTGAATGTGTAGCGTGTT
>JAVJIF010030462.1:0-175000 GCA_038442645.1 Agave tequilana
CCCCCCCCCCCCCCCCCCCCCCCCCCCCCCCCCCCCCCCCGCCTAGGTGTTTTTCAAGTGTATATTGCAAATAGTATCAAATGTAAACTTTAACATGGACTGGAACATAATCTTCAACTTTATTTTTCTTGGTTAGGTTCATCTTTCCAGTCGAATCTTGAAAATTGTTAATCAAAAGGGTTTCTAGGTTGGTTTGGTTGTCTCATTACAGGAAGAAGAAGAGAGAGAAATAAAGATAAAAAGAAAGAGAATTTAATTTAGAAAAAAGAGAAAAATTGAAGAGAAGAGTTGAACTTGTTAAAATATAAATACCTCAACCCTCACCTAATTGATAGTTCTCTCATAATTGATAGGTCCACTTTCCTTGCCTTACAGGGATTCGTTTTTAGCTTTTTGAAGAAAAAAATTAACTATGGTTTCAAATATCGGCCGATTCAGATTTGTATCAGCAATATCGTATCCAGTTTTGAGGTACACATATGAAATTGATCCTACTGTATCTGTCAATATTGGGGCCGATTTTTTCAATATGGCCGATATGTCCGATGTTAAGAACCAATATTGATATTAAAAACCATTGGCCGATACTGATACATATAAAGAGATTTTAAACCATGATTTTAACCTATTCGCACGATGGATTACTGGTTGTTAGTTGAATTTTCATAAACCTTTCCTCTAGTTTTGATACAACACCAATTAGATACAACTCTACATGCTGTCACTAAGAGAATTTTATCTGGCAGTTGTATTTGTGCATCCCAAGTCCTAAGAACACACGTATGTGCTCATCTATACCTGGCTTCTTTGGTCATCATAGCATTCCTAGGATATTCTTCCAAAAGCTATTTTGGGAAATGTTATGTAGAGGGGCTATAGCAAGCTTCTCCCACTTTCTCTATTAGGCAGGTATAATATAAATCTGCAGCCGTGTGCCCGATCATTAAAGTAAAAACAAATGGGTTGTTGCCTATGATTGATATTATGATAGTCATGTCACCTAACAATGAAGTTAGATGCCTGGCTCGGAGCTGTTTTCTCTGGTATTTTCTTGCATTTAAATATTTTTATTTGTTTCTAAAGAATTCACTTTCATGGAATATGTTTTATTTTTCTTCCCATGCTATAACTATCAAAAAAATCATTTTTCATTTTTCTAATATGGTCAAATGATGATAATATTGGGAACTCTGTCAATCGTGCAGTGCTATTGTTATGTATGTGATACACCTGCTCCTTGCGCGTGGTGGAAGGCATCACTTCATTCGCATTGCCATGCTTCTGACCAACAATTGTTGTGGAAGAATTTGAGGAGTGTTCATGTGAAAAGAGAAGTCAAATCAAATTCCTAAATAGGGTATGGTAATCAGATACACTATCAAAATCTTTCTGACCTATGCAGGACTACAATGATCGGTTCCATGGGGGCTCGTGAGGGTCATTTCTCATCTTTTTGTTGCTAAGGGAACCATGATAACATTTCAGGTTTTGAGG
Organism: Agave tequilana; assembly: GCA_038442645.1. Classification (NCBI taxonomy): domain Eukaryota; kingdom Viridiplantae; phylum Streptophyta; class Magnoliopsida; order Asparagales; family Asparagaceae; genus Agave; species Agave tequilana. The sequence continues at coordinate 1,495 of JAVJIF010030462.1, forward strand.
GATGTGGTAGCTTGTTGCAGATGCTGTGAGGTTCCATCTAGCTTACAGCTAGTTTAGGTCATGACCTTTTTCTGCCCTTATTCTAAGGCACCTTAAGATCTTGTATATAGAAGTTTATTCTAATATGTGTCTTTTGAGAATGTCTTCCTAGTATTTACTTAATGTTATTGTAATATAGCTCTTATGAACTCTTGTTACACTGTCAAATTTCATGATATAATTATGTTGTATAACTCCTATTGATATTTGCTTTAAAACTAGTGTTGTGTTATGGAAAAAGATATCCAATGTCTAGGTGAATAAACCCTCATTGTTTTGTTTGGGAAAGTTTTAATACACACAGGGTATAACACAAGAGTTTACATATACTTATTAAAATACACCGTAACTCATACATATCCATGATGCAAATCATTGATTATGATTTACATGTTTTAAAACTCAAATCGATCAAATTTCAGGAAAATAGATGGTCTCTAGCGGTCATAAAATTTGATTTTTTTTTTTTATTTGCTTGATTTGTGAGATAAAAAGTTTTAATTTACACGAAATTTGATTCATATGAGTTTTAGAACATGCAGATTATAATCAATAGTTTGGATCATGCATATGAATAGGTTATGATGTATTTTTGTAGGTGTCTGTAAGCTTTTACATTACACACTGTGTATTAAAACTTTTCATATTTGTGTGTATATCGTATGAACTGTTGTTATACTAATAAATTTCTAATAAGTTATGTTGCCAAACTTTTATTGATATTGCTTTAAGAAAAGTGCGGGCTTGTGGGGAAAAGAAAGATATTAGGCTGAATAAACTGCTTGTGTTTTTTTGTTTCATAATGTCTTTATGGGGTCTGTGACTAGTTGGAAGGAAGCTCTTAAATTTCTGTATATACTGAAGAAAGGGCGTGTTGAGGGAGGGGGGCTTGCATTGGTGCTTCACTCTTTCCTGTTTTTATATTCAAATATTCAAATCTTATTTTAGGATTTTTCTAGCAGATAGGTCTCAAAATATTTCTTATTTAGAAAAATAGTTTCTAAATGGTGAATATTGCTAGTTGGAGTGCTGAAATTCTGTCTACTTTTTTTTAAAAAAAAAAATTAAAAAGAGAGATTCATTCCCATTGCCCTCTATTTTCTAAAAAATGGCCACAACATTGTTGTTTGAGTAATTAAATTCCGAAGTTAAAACTTTTAAGATTCACTTCATCCTCCTTTCTCTCTTCCTTTTAGTCAGAGGTTGAAAAAGAGGGAAGAGTTCCATTCGAAATTAAGCAGCAGGAGTGAAATTTTAAGACACAAATGATTGGGGGAGTCAATTGATAATTTCAATGATTTTTTTACAAATAAGAGAAGTTTATTTTTTCTTTTAAAAAAAATATATATACATATTAGAATGGTAAATATCCCTAAAAGGCAATTACTCCAGTCAATTAAAACAATTACTTGAGAACTTTAACTACAATGGTAATTACTAATTAGTGTTTTTAGCTTTTAACCCTTCAACTCCCAATCACGCTTCAAGACAAACATCATCATCATCAACATCAAAGCCTCCAGTGAAGAGTCATGGAAGAGCAAGAGGACGACATGGCAGAAATTGTGAAGATGGACTTCAAACCAAACCTAAGTAGAGGATGACGATGATTGCTACGAGACCGATTCCATTGGTTTTCAACCGCAAGCTAATCTTCAACTCTTCAGGCAGCAACAGCGACGATGACTAGTCCAAGTTGCAGCAAGGGGACCGGTGCGTCAATGATTAGTTCAGTTAGAAACACAAAAGAAACATTAAATCAATTATTTGGATTCTGATCTCTATTCATAAACTTATTATAAGGTGACACCTGAGAGATTTCCCAGGTCCCAGCCATCTGCGCGCAAACTTCCCCTTCGACGCAACATCTCATGAGCGCTATTGCAGCAAGGTTTGTTGTTCTTTGTGCATTGCAAGTTGCAACCTTCAGTACATTATGTTTGAAGCTCTGAAGTCAATTGAAAACTGCAGATGATATCTGGAACATTTTCTTCTTCTCATCTTTGGTTGAGTGCTTCTGTCATGCGTGAGATAGCCGCGCCGTGCCTGTGCCTGCAGTGGACGGGAACATCCGAGCACTGCAATGTCGCCAAGAATCCTTCAGAAAATTAAGAACTGTAGCTATTGAAAACAGAATGCAAGCCTGCAATATATTATCATGCTTGTCACAATGTTTCTTTGATAGATTTGAGAAGTAGATTGATTAGTGTGTATACATGCTTGAAGTTTTATTCCCTGTCCAGTTGCGGTCCCAACAGCGCCTGGGAATATTACACATCAATTCTGCAAACGGCATGTTACTGAATGAAATTAGGGGACAGCCATAATAACAGGATTTTGAGCCATTTCGACGACATAGTTTTTATACAGGTTGTAATATCCATATTTTTAAAGTACGGTATTTGAATAAAATATACTGGTATTTTAAATGTGTACATGTATTAATTTTTCATGTGATATAATATTACTCGTTGTTAGAAATATCTATATTGTTACTGTTATTTATTATTATTAGATTGGTTATGTAATGTATTGGTATTATTAATATTATTATTTTGGTTAAGTAATGTTACTACTAATGTTGGATTATTATTTTGTAGAGGTGCATTTCTCATCCCTTGATTTCCATTCATGTCTTACTCCTTAACTCTACCCATTAGCAAACCCAAATATCCAACACCATTAGATCCATAACCCAATACCCATTTATCTATTTGGACTCAAACCCTCAACCCGTTAGCATACCCGCAACCCGAAACCTATCTCAACAACCCAAATCCTATCATATCTAAATCCTAACTAATCCCCTCAAAAATCTCCACCAAATCCTAATCCCATGATTTTCTCTCCCTAATCCTCTCCTCAAATCCCTAATCCTATCATCTCCTCCCAACGCAGCCGTCATCACCCAAGTATAGCCGGCCTCTTCCTTGGCTGCGCTACTAGCAAGCCCACCACCTCCACCATTGCCGCACCCCCTTGGCCGGATCCCCTTCTCTTCACCAGCAGGCCATCACTATTCAGGCCAGCTGCCCAGACCACCAGCAGCAAGGGCAGCGGCAACCAAGGCAGCCATCTCCGCCTCCTTGCAGCACGTCCACAACAGCAACAGCGAGGAACAGCCGGTCTACGACAGGCCCTTGACGCACACGACATCCTCTAACAGCGAGGACAGCCCGGATCTTCCCTTGCTGCGCCTCTCTTCGACAGTACAGCAGCCCCAACGACTTCAGCAGCACGGTAGCACCAACAACGACACGACGTCGTCCCGACAGCCCCTATGTGAGTGTTTTATTTGATTTTCAATGAAATTACATTTTATGGTTGATTATTCTTCTGTTCAATTATTGTTCGCATATGATAATTACAGTTTGTGACGCCATGATGCTATTATATTGATACATGTTAATTAGTCATTGTCACTGTTATCACATTGTCCAAGTATTTTAGGTAAAAGATATGATAGTCTCGTTTTCCTTATTTAGTAATAGTTCATTTGAGGAGTGACTAAATAAGATGTCGCTTCATTGATATATAGGGTCTTATATGTTGGGGACTGCTAGTGAATCATGTTGGGAGGAGATTTGACTTGGGGATGGTGATGATAGATTTGATTTATCGTTTATGTCTAATATATGTGGATTCAGTGTTGTCATGAAGAAGTGGATATTCCTCTTTATCACTCTTAATATTATTTGATTTATTGGATATGTATATGTTGGATCGGATAGTGAATTACAATGCAGAGGATTATAATATCATGAAAGAAGTAGGAGTACATTTGATAGAATGTGGATATGTGCGATGCTGTAAATCAGCATCAGGTTGCAGCCCTATTAGTCGACTTACCCTCTCTGTTAGTCGACTAATACCCTTATTAGTCGACTAACCAATTCCTTGTAGTCGACTAGGCCCCTTCCAGAATGGCTGTGCACTCTCTGTTTTCTGACTGTAATCACCTGTTAGTCGACTTGCCATTTTTATTAGTCGACTAATAAGTTGATTAGTCGACTACACCCTAGCTCAAGTCGACTAACTTGGATTCCTGAAAGTGTGTAGCTCTCTGTTTCTCTGTCAGTCGACTTGCCCTCCTCGTGTAGTCGACTTGGTCCACTTTGTTAGTCGACTAACCCTACCTCTAGTCGACTACTCATCTCCTCTAGTCGACTAATGTCTGCCTGACTGCTGTGTATAGTTTCTTTTAGATTGTGGATCTTACCTCTGAGTTATGTATTGACTATAGATGGTTGAATATGATTCCGAGGAATGGATATTGGTTGGAATGACTTGTCATGATGGGTCTTATATGCATGTATCGGATATGTTGCCAAGTGTTGGGATCTGATGTTGGACCTTGATAGAAATGGGAACTCTTGAGGACATGGGAATCAAATTAGATTGATAGAGTGTGAGAACTAAACTATGATTATTGATATATGTTGGAATGACAATTATTGTATCTGATTACTCGATATGTATTGGTACTTGATGATCATGGAACTATTGACATTATGAGTTGGTTGTGATGACTTGGATCTATAGTTGAGTATTTGAGATTCATTAGATAATATGTCATTGATGTTAAGTATCAAAAGTAGTTATTCTATATTGCAGTTCTTTGAGGACGTTTCCTATTCAGATATGATTGTGGTGTGTGTTGACATATTGTTCTCGAGGTTATACCTTATGGTTCATGATTAGCTATTGATTACGTCAGTTAATAGAGATTGAGTTCTTATGATGGTGATCTATTTGATGTCAGTGCTCCTGTACTCAGAGTTACTAGATAGCAGTTATCAGTTTATTAGTAGATTTGATTATCTTGTTGATGATAAAACAGGTGAGAGTTTAGTTGGATATTTGTGAGCTGAACTTGACTGGTCATGCATGGCACCTGACTGATTAACCTATTTTTCAGATTACTGGGAAATGATTATTTGACCGTAACTACGGTACAGTTCCATTATTCATCGTATACACGGTTACTGTTACTGATCACGGTTACTGATATTGTTCACCGTGTATACGATTACTAATTGACTGTTACTATACTGTTATTGTTACTGTCACCATATCGTCCCAGTGTTCTAGATAATATGGACATTGACTGGTTTAACTGAATTGAATAAATAATAATGTAAAAAGACAACTTACACTGGGATTGGGGAAATTGATGGAGGAGACAGCGTCTGTATTTTGGGTGGACCAAGGATACAGGTTGCGCAGCCGACTGAGGGTTCCACTGCAGGGTTCCTGGGGGATGACTGACATCCCATCTGTACTGTTACTGTTCCACTGTTTTCACAGTGAGATTACTGTTACTGTTACTATTACTGAGTACCTAGCGGTACGGCCTGGTTCAGCGCCAGGAAACTGAGGCCGTGGTCCCGGGTATGTACGGGACCCACCTAAAGCATGGATAATGTCTCTTCCACTAATTTCAATAACTTAGGACCCTGATTGACACATGTAGTAGGCGTAGTATGGGATGCGTCTATTACAGGTGACAATTGGTATTCGCTAACATAATAAATGATAATAAACTGTTAATGCATTGTAACTGATTGTAATCACCTGATTGTACATATATATCACTACGATAGACATATGATTGTAACCATGACCAGATTTATATACCAGCCTAGTGACATATAATAGGTTACACAACTTGACATCAGTTGCTTATTTACAGTTGTGATAATTGTCTTATATCTTTATTCGTGTTGTCATCAGTTATACTACAGTTCAGTTATTTATCTTATTATTCAGTTTCTTATATCTGCAGTTGTTCTTATTATTACTTATGCACACTGTTTATATGCACGAGCTTTTCCCTTTACACACACTCATCAGGTCGCGTTCTGACGACCCTGGATTTGCACGTCCAGATATTGGACGTTTGTTTCTATTGTGCAGGCGATCGATGAGACTGTACGCTTTGCAAGGAGCTGGATTCTCCCTCCCTTTTTATTCTGGTATTCTTACTCTTTCTTATTCCTGCTATTATTCTTTGATTCCTGTATATCACACTTAGCTTCTATTTCATTCCTTACTTCATTTGAGATCATGTGTAACCTTTATATGTATTATTGCAGTGATCGTTGATTATTATGGTTCAGATTTATAACTTGTTCAGGTTAATTTAGGCTTAGCGTGTATACGTGGGGTATTTTCCTTGCGTATATACGTCGCCGACTCTCGTCGCGACTCCGTTTCCTCGTATTTTGGGAAGCGGGGCGTGACACAGGTGATTCTGCATTTCTTCCAAATTTACAAGATTAACAGCTCGCACAGATCTCAATTCAACGAATTCGGATTTGGAGGGCTTAGTCATCATCATATGAGACGTGAAAATCATAAAATAATCACAGAAGCGCTTTGCTTTTCTACCTTGTGCTGTGTGCTAAACCTGTGCAGAAAGAAATGCCACTGCAATATTTGAAAAAACAACGCATAATGTATGCATGCAACCTCTCCAAAACACCAAATGTGCAAAATGGGGCAAATAGGATGGTTTACTCAAATCATACTTACAAAAGAAAGCATACATAGTTGGCAACCTTGAAGTTTTTTTTTCTTCTTTTAACACTGAAAGGAGAATTCTTTCCAAAACATTAGTATCTTAAGTTGATTAAAGAATAATTGAGAAATTCTACTTGTGTTATCAATAGGATCAAATTTTATGATTGGTTGTCAACCTTAATTGAATCCCTCATAGAAAATGCTGGTTTCTCTGATCTGGTGCCAGCATGTGTAAGTCCAATTTGTACCAATTTCTTAAACCCTATGTAATACCAACAACTATATAGTCCAATGTTCAAAATAACGATAACGTAACGATAACGTTTTTCTTTTGTTATGTTATGATAGTTTATAACATAATGCATAACGTAGGTTACGTGATTTAATATTTATTTAATAAAAATAAATATATATACTATATTTAAGAATTTTAATAAGTAAAAAATAATTTTAAAAAATCTAAAAAAAAATCAAAACAAATATATAACACATTTATCAAGTCTCACAATAAATTTTTGGAAGTATCGCAATAATATTTCACATTCACAAGTTATAACAAGTTCACAAACATAACAAATTTAAAAAAGCGTTTGCTAACATAAGTCTTAGTCATACAAAACAAAGCAGTCATAATATCCTGTAATAATATCATGCCCTAATCTCATCTACTATGACTAAATCATCCTCCTCTAAGATGTACTCAGCATCCTCCGGATCGATATCGTCCCTGGTCTCATTCACATCATCGATGACAGGTCCTTTCCCTTTGTCTATGGAAGAACAACTATCTAGCCTTTGTCTCTTTTCTCTAGACTCACTATCAACCGCAATGCTAGGTGCCTTCATTATCAAGTGCGGTGATATCTAGAAAATCTCTGTCCTCGTCTTCCCTTACCTCATCTTCTTCCCTTACCTCATCTAACCATGCAATATCATCTATAAGACAAGGCTCTTCAGTTTCTACAAGCCACTCATCATCGCTAGCAGGCTCCTCTATCAAAATCGGATCAATATGCAATCGCCTCCTACGAATATTCCTCTCTCGAAGCTTGATGTTGTACATAACATAAACGAGGGATTGCAGACGTAATTGCTCCAAGCGGCATCTTTTCTTTGAATGTACCTTCAACAAAAAAATTTATTTATTAAAATTAAGTCATTTCTTATTTATTATAAAGAAAGTTATAACTTATAAGTTGTAGGTTTTAACTTTTCTTACTTGCTCAAAAGTGCTCCAGTTGCGTTCACATTCGGAAGCACTAGTAGTAAGAGATAGAATTCGAACTGCGAACTTTTGAAGTGTAGAAACTTCATCTCCAAATCTCTCCCACCAAGCATCTAAAAGATTAAGCGTTAGACATCGCATGACTAAACAAAGAATCAAAGAATCAAAGATATTCACTAAATTATACCTGGACTACGAGCGTTTAAGGTCATTTGAGCTAACTGGCTTCCAAGTCATTTGAGCTGTAACGGTCCCAGTTTTCAAAATTTTTCCATATATATAAACATTAAATTGATCCACAGATTATCATAATGATCTCCAAATTTCTTAAAATTTTCGGCAGCACTTCCTTTGAAAATACGAAGTTTACTCTGATACATAGATACATACAATTCCAAATTTCTCATTAATCGTATATGTATATACGAAACATCCCATGCAGTAGTATATATCACAATTTCGGCTTGACATCGCCTACTTAAATTCTCACACGTTTATTTTAGGGATACAACACAAGATAACAATTCAAGAATTTGCTTAAGGATAATCTCCTTGTATCACCATCTAACATAAGCCAACCCAAGATACTACCCATTAAGAGTTCCTACACAAATCTACATATATATACATCATCTCCATGTACATGTATATAACTACATTACTTAATTACAATCAATAAAGAAGTTTGATAGGCCCACATAATGAATGTTGTGCACCCTTTCAGTACCCTATTCTTGCCTTTAGCTGCTATTTATCCCTGGCTTGCCCTGAAAAATCATGAAGCTATAGGGGGGTGAGCTCGACAGCTCAGTGAGTGGAGTCAAATTTCATTCATAATTGTAGCATGGCATTAACAATGTATATTATTCATGATACATGAAAATAAGATGAGTGTGGCACATAAAGTATGTGATACCGAATGCTTCTACTTGATTTTCATTTACTTCCAGTTAATAATCAATTTATGCTGATAACTGTACACATGACCAGTGTCAGATGTATTCACTATCATATACAATAACACATCTAACATACCGTTAGTGTCACACACACACACATACATATCTGTCACACATAGCCATTCATTTTCAATCATTTGAACGTTGTATATATATATATATATATATATATATATATATATATATATATATATATATATATATATATATATATATATATATATATATATATATATCTTAGCACCGTCTTCGCACTCCGCCCTGCATACGGGTCCCTTCCTCCATATACATACACATATTTTTATATAGCACCGTCTTCGCACTCCGCCCTACATACGGGTCCCTTCCTCCATATACATACACATATTTTATATATAGCACCGTCTTCGCACTCCGCCCAGCATACGGGTCCCTTCCTCCTCAATAAGACATATATGTACACATACATCCAAATACCCACAAGATCGGCACAAATTTCATAAGGCTCATGTACAAAGCACATCATTTCATATATGGAGTGATACTCTAAATGAGTACTTGCCCATTACCATGTATTCTTATGCAAAATTAGTATCCTTGTCTTAACCAAACATATCACATATACATATATGTACAAAATCAAATAACATACACTAATCACATTCATGTTACCCATAATGAATTCTATTCCGTAACATGCATGACAATGCCATTGTGAACTATACTTCGAAATGCAAGCCGCATATGAAATTTGGCAAAATGCTAAATCAACAAATTACTAACATATTTGCAATTTAGTATAAAGCGGTCCAATTTATTTAAAAAGCCCACTCACCTTCAAGTTGATCGTTCTACAAGGGAGGTTCGTACCGAGCATCGCCTCGTGTTTCCTTTCCAAATGATCACATCGGACTTCGATATGCCAATCCCCCTATTTGATAGTAGCAACAACGTCACACATATAACTCTTAGATGAATATCAAGTAAATTACAATGTTCTCGTAGGGGATACTTATTTGGTAATTACGTATTGCTAGCCTCTTACCCTTGAAATTATACCAACAAGATTATTATGGCTATATCATTCTTTCTAACACAATAATATATTTCTAATTAATACTTACATGGAGTCCAATACCCCAACCCCAATTCTTACTATTAAAACAATATCACATGGCCATATTCTATTAAAATATTCTTGCCCACAATATTCATTTAATTAATAACCTAACCCAACAAATTCTCACCTTCATTCGGAGAGTTCTTCGCAAATCTTTTAGCTTCCACATGAACCCAAACCATGATCCTATTCAAGAGATCAAAAAGATATCTTTTAGTATTAGATTCACCAATAACCTTGAAGGTTAATACCTATTTCACACACTAATTCTCTGTTAAACTTAAATCAGAATTTATTGAGGTATTAGATGAATTCACCACAAAAAAAATCAGATCTAGGGCAGAATTTACCTTTAAAAACTTGTCTTTTTTTTATAGAGAAAACTTCCCTTTTCCCCCTCCTCGATCACCCCTAGCTTGGAGGCCGCCGCCGGCGGCCCGCACGCCGCGGCGGCGGCCCGCGCGCCGCGGCCAGGCAGGGCTGGCCGCCCCCCTTTCTCCACTCCTCGAGGTCTCTCTCTCTCTCTCTCTAGAAGCTTAAGGATGGGGAAAAAAAAAGAGGAGATAAGTTTGAGGGTTCATCTAGGAGAGAAATGGGTTCTAGGGTTTCAAGAATTGAGAGGTTGAAGAAGATGTGAGGTGAGAAATTTTGGGCTGAAAATTAGTGATTTCAGTTCCTTCCTATTTACAAGTTTGCCACACTCCATCTCTTGCCAAGTGTCCTTATACAAATCAAGGGCATCCTAGCCCTTCATCCATTGCTCACATGCTCACCTACCCCCTCCACTAACTAGTATTTTTATTAAACTAAGGGGGTATGGTTGGTGGGGGGTATGTATATACATCATGTATAAATATTTTCAAGTATAAGAATATGTGACACCTTGTATATACATGGTTATCCCTTACATACATCTATGATATATTTACATCTCACATATTTGTGATAATTTATTAACACCAATTTCTCCTTTGATTATCCAGAAAATTTAATTATAGATATATAAATTACAATTTGCATTGTAACACTAATTCAAGATTAAAGTGTGCCGAAGATTATAGTTATCAGTCCCAATTATCCACCGTTAACTCATGGCTGAGAATTAAAATATTCTTTAGGAAAAGAAATAAATATTAAAAATTCCGGGATGTTACATTCTACCCTCCTTAAGAAAGTTTCGTCCTCGAAACTTATTGCCATTGGAATAAGGTAGGGTTAAATATTTGTAATTCATCTTCCGGTTCCATGTAACGTTTACAATTTACACTTGACTTAAAATCTGCACAGGTTTCTAACTATAGAATATATCCCTTTCGAATTTCAGCTCACCTCTGTTTGTATGAACTTTGGCAGCTCAACTTCCAGGTTATGCAAGGAATATATAAAAATTCTATGCTGAAATATAACAAGGATTCAATCCTTCACACGCGGATGTTGCTGATTGCCTCCATGCTTGATATAATAATTTTACTTCATAACCAATGATAGTTCCTTTAAAATAATTTCCCACTTTATTTAAAGTCAAATCCCTTCTTAACATCAATCTTGCCCTCAGAGCTTTGTAACTTTGAATGTTTTTCCGGCGGTGAAGTCAGTCGGTAAAAACAGATCCAATTTAAACTCAGATATTCGATTGGTCTAAAGTGTTATGGATTCAAACTACTTTTCTGTCTGATTGTGTCACAATTATATCGGATATGCCTTAACAACAACTGAAATTTCTAGAGAACTCCCATATAAAATCCTGTGTCATGAGAAGTGGTTTACATTTTAATTACTTTAATTGTAGACTAGAACTTGCATCAGTTCCTCAAAAAATATCTGTCATGATCCAACAAAATAGATAACAAAATTCAAACTCTCAATGGCTTTTATTTACTACTGTCTATCATTTAATACTTTATTGACTGGACGAAGTTAATTCAATCAAAGAATGCTAAAATCATGCCTTTCATCCACTTATTCATGATGCGATGAGTACACTAGTATCTGATCATCCTCCTTTCCGAGTTAGTTTCCCACCACAATTTACCAATTATAGGCAAGTTAGCAATCCTTCTATTACAGTTGACACAGAGTTTTTTTTTTTTTAATATTGCAATAACTGTAACACTTTACTTATGCTCGTTGTTTTCTAAATAACAAGAATTTGTTCAAAGTCATGATAAATCCCAATTCTAACATAAATATACATTACTATTACCAAGGTTTCATTACTCTGATCAATACTTCTGGTGGTAAAGTTAATTGATATTCAACAAATTCAAGTTGATTTGTAGTATCCAATAGTTAAAGGCATCAGAGATCCAAATTTGCTTTTCACTGCAACTTGAGTTGCCCCAAGAATGTTTTGAGAATTGCCAGAGTCATTATTTCATATCATTCTTATCTGTCATGAGAAATTTTCATTCTTCACAATTATTCACTTCCTTCAACAATTTCCCGAACTATTACGATTGTGGTTTTGAGACCTTAACTATTAAAGGATTTTTACATGCTTCCCATTATAATCTATCGTATTAACATCTTTTCTACATTACGAAGCTATCCCTCTTTACTCGCAAGAGGTGAGAAGTTGACTCAAATTATCTCTTAACTATATATTTAACTTCATTACAAAATCGACAGCTTAGGTTTTATACCCTATCATATGCTCGACGAATAAGTTATAATCACTGATATCATTATCCACATTTAGATGTCATAATGTATCAAATTTTTAATTTCCCTAATTTCGAAAGGATTACTCTGTGTAAATAGTGACTACCCATACCACAGGTACATCTTTGCATAAAATTCACAATAATTTATAATTATTGTTCTCATGAATGTTGTTACTTGATCAGGTTTCGTCTAGTGAATCCGAACGCTATTTCATGTTATTAGACATGATGGAACTTAGCGTAATATCTACGATAGTTGCAACTTGCGGTGAGCACCTGACTTGAGTCTGTATACAATAATTGGTTGAGACAGAAGATAAGGGTTTCTTATTTATCAATATGATTCACCCACTGAAAAGCCTCTTACAAAAGTGCGAAATTTTTAAAATCTTTGATAAGGATCTGCATAATATTACCATGCAAGATTGTCTCACAATGTAACTTGCTTCTCAAATTTCACATACAATGATCATGCCACTGTACATACAAAACAAATGACATTCATACCATCAGTCCCTCAGCATACTGGTGGACTCACAATTATATACACAAGTATGCATTAACCGACTTATTAAACACTAGGGTACCTATGATTATGTCCCTAGATTCTCCAACCATGTCATCCTCTCCTCATTCCATATTCACATAGTATTAATTATCCCTATATAAGGATGCTTCTTCAAAGAGTAGCAATTTCATAATCCTTTCAGTATGACATATCCCTTACATTCTTGTATCTGAGACTTTGGTTATCCCACAATCCAGATTCTTAATAAGGTTCTTCTGTTCCGATTTATCTTGATTTGCCTGATATTTCAATTACTTTCATATTCCAGTGTCCCATATCACTGGCAGCTCATACTGAGGGCCCGCACCCCCAATAGAACGCATTCGAATCAAGACACGCGGGTATGCCCTCATTCGAACGTATGAAAATAATCAATATCCTGCACTTCGAGATAAATCATATACGTCAGAACCGACTATCCCCCTTGGAAATTCTCATATACTTTCACGCTATCAATCAAACAATGTACACATACATACATATTAGTCTTATAGATCAATCCCAATGTGTAAATAACAATTCTAGATCACATTCCTATGCCTACACTTTCTAGGCCCTATGTCTTAGCCTTACTCCTCATTTCTAAACCTTTGCTCTGATACCAACTGTAACGGTCTCAGTTTTCAAAATTTTTCCATATATATAAACATTAAATTGATCCACAGATTATCATAATGATCTCCAAATTTCTTAAAATTTTCGGCAGCACTTCCTTTGAAAATACGAAGTTTACTCTGATACATAGATACATACAATTCCAAATTTCTCATTAATCGTATATGTATATACGAAACATCCCATGCAGTAGTATATATCACAATTTCGGCTTGACATCGCCTACTTAAATTCTCACACGTTTATTTTAGGGGTACAACACAAGATAACAATTCAAGAATTTGCTTAAGGATAATCTCCTTGTATCACCATCTAACATAAGCCAACCCAAGATACTACCCATTAAGAGTTCCTACACAAATCTACATATATATACATCATCTCCATGTACATGTATATAACTACATTACTTAATTACAATCAATAAAGAAGTTTGATAGGCCCACATAATGAATGTTGTGCACCCTTTCAGTACCCTATTCTTGCCTTTAGCTGCTATTTATCCCTGGCTTGCCCTGAAAAATCATGAAGCTATAGGGGGTGAGCTCGACAGCTCAGTGTGAAAAACACCTAGAGGGGGGGTGAATAGGTGTAAATGCTAATCTAAGAAACTTAATGCAAACTAAGTGCGCTAAATGCGGAAGCTAATGCAAATTATGCACAAACTAATACAATACAACAAGTGTAGCTGAATTCCCCTTGCGAGGCTCTGGACTAACTCCCCTTGATTCCCCTTTAAATGGGTTGAGGTGCTATGTGAAGCTCTTGTTGGATGAGTATAAGTTAGGCACACACACACAAGCAATCCAAGCAATATAAAATACAAACAATCAAGCCAAGCATATAAGAATGAATAGCAATATGAATAAATGCAAGGCAATATGAAATATGCACAACACAAGCAAATATGATATGATATGAATATGATGCTTTGCACAAATATAAGAGAGAGAGTTAGAGAGACAATGGATCAATACGCAAACACCAAGATTTGTTTCGAGGTTCGAGCACCTTACTCTACATCCCCGCCTACACCACCGTGTAGGATTTCCACTATCTCAACTCCCACCGAGGGAACCTCTACCAAAGAGGATTTCTTACAACTCTAGGAGTACCTAACTCCTCTCTCAATACAACCTCCACCGAGGCCAACAACAACCAACAACAACACCTCTACCAAAGAGGCTCACAACCAACACTATCACCTCACACTTGAGGGATACAACTCAATCACCCGATCACCTCTACCGAAGAGGGATTCACAAATAAAGGGTGTTTACAACAAAGAGGTTTACAACAAACAACCTCAAACTCTTCTCTTTCTTTTTCTCTTTTCTTTTCCACAAAACAAGATCCTAATAGTCTAGGATAGAAGATAGCTCAAGTGTGGAAACAAGTGTTTTTGGAAACAAGCAACAAAGAAAAATCTTTGGGAAAATACTTGCAATATGATAGAATTGAAGATCTAAGCAAAAATCCCAAAATCCTATTTTTCTTTGATTTTCCAAAAACCCAAAACAAATAAAGATGAGATCTTTTTGACTTAAAAACTCTTTTAAAAACTCTTTTAAACTCTTCAGAAAACTGAAAATTTTTAGCTCAAAAATTCTTGTTCAAAACAATGGAGAAATGGGGTATATATAGCCCCTAGGAAAAACTAGCCGTTAGGCTGATGTGGCAGTCTGACCAGCTGCCGGTCGACCGGCCCGGTCGACCGCCAACGGTCAAAAATGTGACCGTTGGGCAGCAGCGGTCGACCGGTCCGGTCGACCGAAAATTCCCGAGAGCAGAGCTCTCAACCCGGTCGACCGGTCCGGTCGACCGTCCACTGTGCCTAACAGACGTGCACGTCTGTGCACATCGGTCGACCGGCCCGGTCGACCGGCCCTTGGTGCGGTCGACCGGTCCGGTCGACCGTACTGGCCTGACAGGCACAGTGCAGAACTGCACAGATACGGGATTTGAAAATAGGTCTTTTCACTCAATAAAAATCCCATAAATTCACAGTAAATCCACTAAATAGTTTTAATCACAATAAAAACTGTTTTTCTAAAAATATGTTTTTCTAAAACTTATTTTTCCATAACTTCACAAAGTACAAAAACAAGATATTTTGAACTTATTAAAGCATAGTGTGTATGGATATGATCCACTACACAATCATAATGAAATATCTATGTTTTTGATATCTAGCATATAACAAGGTTTTGGTTTAAAGGATATGCATGATAGAAATACCAAAAACCAACTCTTGTATTTTTATCATAAACAAAACTTGTATTTTATCATACTAGATTTTTTCAAAACATGAATAGGATAGTCAAAATAAGTTTGTCTATAAGTTAAGCATGTATGTATAAATAGAAAACATCTACTATACATATAATATATGTAAACTTGTTTTGATCAACTATTCATAAAAACCAAATATCAAATTATAAAACGTGTGTGTTTTGTGCACTTGAGCATATCAACTATACTAAGCTTTACAAATGGATCTAAAACTCACAATCTAAACTAGGATACCTAAGTCTTCTCTTGAGGAACTTCATCTTCAAGTAGACTTGCTCCAAAACTCCGTGATTCTCCAAGTGCAAAGGTATGATCTTTAAGCTTTGGCACCGGAATCACCATGATAAGCTTCTAATCATCTTGTTGAAGCTAATCACCAACTAATATCCTGTTAATGATCTGAAACTTAGAAACACAAGAATATTAGTAGACATAACTACATGAGTGTTGATCATCATCAAAACTAGAGTGGAAGGCCATTGGGCCAACAATCTCCCCCTTTTTGATGATGACAAAACTCATGGAGTTATATATGCATGGATTAAAGATAAGCTTCAAGGAAGCTCCCCCTTAACTCATGCATAAACAAATAAACAATAATATGCAATGCATGACAAATGCATATAAACATGGTGCTCTAGTACCAATGGAATATTCAACATAAAATATGCTCTAGATACCAATTACAAAGCAAACTCTATAAATCAATCAAACTTACTATTCTTGAGATTAAAACATAATATATGCATATAAAACATAAGCATGCATATAAAAAACATGTACCAATCATGCATAGAAGTAATTTGAGTTTTATGTATGCATGTTAAACTCTCAAATAATTCTCCCCCTTTTTGTCAATCATCAACAAAGGGGTAAACAATCAAAACCATAGATAAAATGAGGGGTAAAAATCTTTCTCCCCCTTTTTGTCAATCAAAACAATGCAAACAATGTTCTCCCCCTTTTTGTCTAAAACAAAAAACAAAAACAAAATCAATAAGGGGTGACTACAAACATGATATCAATTAAAAATATGTCAATGAAGCATCTTGATACCAATAAACAAGAATCAATATATGTTATATGCTATATACATTCATGAAGAGGAAGACGCTAAGTTAGCTTCCCTACACATATGCATTACATGAAGAAGGGATGACAAGCCCCAATTCACATAACACATATTATGTAATGCATAAGAGGAGATGTGAAGCTTGTTGGCCCAAGGTTACAATCAACCCATGTTTAGTGTATTTTGATGATTACAAAACATATTAGTTATTGGTACTAATATTATTTGTTGTTTAAGTGTGTTTCAGGTTTATTATCATACTAGAAGTACTCTCACTCATATACAAAGATCTTGGACTCAAATACAAGCTATTGGATTCAAGACAAGTCAAATTGGGCTCAAAGTGCAATATTGAAGATCAAGTGAAGATTGCCCATGTTGAAGTCTTGAAGACCTAGAAGCTTGTAAGTGTAGTTTTTGTTAAAGATAGAATATGTAAATTTTGGCTCTAGGATTTGCACACACATGTGTTTTGAATATGTCTATGTTTTTTTGAAAATGGTGTTTCTAAGTTTATGCCTTAGTTTAATACATACATGTACCCAAAGCCTTATATCTTCAAAACTTGTTTAAATACATGTATATAAACTATTTTCAGCATAACACTTAGCTTAAGATTTTTAAAGGAATTTTTACAAATTTTTCTAACTCAAAAATCTGCCCAGAAAACTGTTTTCCAGGCAGACCGGTCGACCGACCCTAAATATCAGTCGACCGGCTGCTGTGGCCAGACATGCACGAGGCTGTGCATGTCTGCCGGTCGACCGACCCTAAATATCGGTCGACTGATTTTTTGTGGCCTGCTCTCTGTATTTTTCGGTCGACTGGGTCGGTCGACCGATAGAAGGAAACTGTGTTTCCTTCTGTGAGATCGGTCGACCGACAGTCGACCGGAGCCCTAACGGCTCTTTTGCCAGCAGAGACCCGGTCGACCGGCAGTCGACCGGTAAGCCTGCAACAAGCCCAACGGCTCTTTCCTCTTTGGGCATTTCTGAAAAACTGTTTTTGGTTTCTCTTTAACAGAGTTTTTAGGAGTTGTTGGGGTGCTTTTGCAGAAGATTTTAGCAGGAAAAATCAGGGTTTTTAACCTATTCTCTCCCTATAAATAGTGGAGAATAGGCCTTAGTTATTTACCAAGAAAAAATTACAAGTTTTCATTGTTTTCAAGAGAAAGAGAAAAATAGTTTAAAGCTTTCATTTCCATTCTTTCAATTTGGTTTTTCAGTTGTTGTTTGATCTCTAATATCACTCTACAACTGAAGCTTTTCTCACCACACTTCATAGTGCCAAAAATTTCATATTCTCTCTATAGGTGAAGTTGTAAAAGTGTGAGAGTGTTTTGTAAAAGAGAAAGAGTGTTGTGGTCTAGTTGAGATCACAAATTTGTAATCTTTTGTTCTTGTGGAGACAAGTTCCTAAGGGGAACTTCTTTGTAAGGTGAAGCTACGGGCTTGAGGTCTTTGGAGGCCTTTCTTGTACGGGATCCTACGGGGATAGTGGAAACCCTTCACGGAGGTGAAGGCGGGGACTAGAGCTACGGGCTCGAACCTCGAAACAAATCACTTTGTTTGCGATTGGCTTGGCGTTCCTCTTGCTTAATTTCTTGCTTTAAATTACTTCCAATTTATTGCTTGTGAACTAACTTTTATTTGTGCTATCCTTACTTGTTTATTTTACTTGCCTTCAATATTCCTTGCTACTATACTTGTGTGCATTTCATCATCGCATTTCATACTTGGAATTGTTCGATCACACCTCAATACAACACGGTTGCATTGCGCACCTCTAACCCATTTAAGGGGAATTGGGAGGAAGGAGTTCAGAACCTCGCAAGGGGTATTCGGCTCTTAGTCGTGTTTTGAGAGATCGTTGCATCACTCACTTAAGTAAAATTTGAAAAGAGCATTAGATTAGCAATTACACCTATTCACCCCCCCCTCTAGGTGTATTTCAATTGGTATCAGAGCTTGGACTCTAGGATTTGGCTTAACAACCTTAGAGAGATCCTTTTATTGCTAATCACTTCATTCATTTCCACATAGTAAACATGGCCGATGGAATTAAGACCCCACCTAAGTTTGATGGACTTAACTTTCCCATATGGAAGGTTAAGATGACCGTGTTCTTGCAATCTCTAGGTAGTCGAGTTGCAAAGGCCGTGACTAAACAATTTAGTGTACCCCCCGGTGATGAATCCACTTGGTCCGAAATTGAGACCAAGGAGTTTGATGCCAATGCTAGGGCTCATTATGCACTCCTACAAGCCCTCAATGATGATGACATAGCTAGAGTCATCCATTGCAAATCCGCCTATGAGATTTGGACCCATTTGCTAGTAACACATGAGGGGACATCACAAGTGAAGAGGGCCAAGATAGACCTTCTTCGGTCCCAATATGAAAATTTTTGCATGCAAGAGAATGATACCATAGATGATATGGTTACTAAGTTTACAAAGATTACTAATGGTCTTGCTTCTCTAGGTGAAGAAATCAACAATGACCAAAGGGTGAGAAAGATCATCCGGGCTCTCCCTCCATCATGGGAAGTGAAAGCTACAACATTGAAGGAACTCAATGACAAAGATGAGATTGAGCTCATTGGACTCATTGGTAACTTGAAGACCCATGAGATGGAGAGAAAGGCAAGAGAGGACATGGCACCTACCAAAAGAAGACCATTGCCTTCAAAAGTCATGCTACCTACTCCGACGAAGATGACGAAGAAGAAGATGACGAGGAGCTCTCACTTCTAGTCAAAAATGTCCGGAGGATGTACAACAAGGCAAAGTTCCAAGGAAGGAGGAGATGGCAAGGAGGCAAGGAAGAAAGGAAGATCACTTGCTTTAATTGCCAAAAGCCGGGACACATAGTAGCGGAGTGTCCGGACCAAGTGAAGCCATCTTCATCCAAGAAGCCATACAAGAAGAAGGCTATGAAAGCAACATGGGATGACGAAAGTGAATCCGAGGAGGAGATCGACACCGCCAACATGTGCTTCATGGCAAATGAGAGCACAAGCAAGGTATCCCCCTCAACTCTTCTTGATGATGATTTATCCATGGATGAGCTAGGAGAAGCTTTTATGGAACTTTCTAGCAATTATGATTTCTTAAAGAAGAAATATTTAAAATGAAAAAGGATAATGAATCTCTTAATATTCAAATTGTAAATCTTTCTAAAGAAAATAATGATTTACATTCTTCTTTAGTTTCCACTAAAAATGATTTTGAAAAATATAAGATTGCTTGTAAAGGAAAGACCCCATTTGTAGATTCTAATGAGATTGCCATGCTTAAGGAAAGATTAGACTCATTAGATGTTGTTTTGAAAAAGTGTAGTGAGTTTGATAAAAAGAAGATGGAGAATATGTTTCCTAAGAAACAAGCTCCCAAGAAAAATGTTCATCATGCTCATGTTCATGTTCATGCTACACAACCTAAACAACATGGTAAACCCCCAAAGCATGCTCACACTTCACATACACACCATGCATTTATGTATAGGAAAGTGTACTCATGTTCACATTGTGGACGGAAAGGACACTTAGCTAACTTTTGCTATGATAGACTAAGTGCATCATCTCATAATGTTTGGGTTCGTAACACTAACTTTCAAGGACCCAAGAAAGTTTGGGTACCAAAGTCAACCATTGTTTTAAATGATGTAGGTACTTTCCAAAGCCCAACGACGTAGAGGTTTGTGGTATCTTGATAGCGGTTGCTCAAGGCACATGACTTGGGACATCAACAACTTTGCAACCCTATCAAGATATCATGAAGGTGGCACCGTCACCTTCGGAGATGACGCCAAGGGTAAAATCATCGGTATTGGTAATGTAAAACTTGGCACCTCTCCTTTAATTGAAAATGTTGTTTTAGTTGATGGCCTCAAGCATAATCTCTTGAGTGTTAGTCAACTTTGTGATAAAGGTTTTGATGTTGTTTTTGATAATCTTTCTTGTAAAGTGATTGATAGAACTTCTAATGTTTGTGTATTTTCCGGTTTTCGTGAAAGCAATGTTTATATGATTGATATGTTAAATATGTCTTGCAATATAACATGTTTAAAAGCCCTCGATGACGACTCTTGGTTGTGGCATAGGAGATTAGGCCACGTTTCATTTGACCATATTTCTAGGCTTAACTCTAAGGAAATGGTGAAGGGTATTCCTTCATTGAACTTTGAAAAGGACCGAGTTTGTGACGCATGTCAATTTGGGAAACAAACTAAGTCCTCATTCAAATCAATTAAGGATATCATGTCATCACGTCCATTAGAGCTAATCCACATGGATTTATTCGGCCCAACACAAACCAAAAGTTTAAGTGGGAGTAGATTTGCTTTTGTTTTAGTAGATGATTTTTCGCGTTTTACTTGGGTTTATTTTCTTGAACATAAAAGTCAAACCTTTTCATATTTTCAAGCCTTTAAGAAAAGAGTTGAAAAGGAAAATGACTCCTCAATAATTAAAATAAGAAGTGATAGAGGAGGTGAGTTCATTAACCTTCCCTTTACCGCTTTTTGTGAGGAACATGGAATAAAACATGAACTTTCTTGTCCTAGAACTCCACAACAAAATGGAGTAGTTGAGCGGAAAAATCGTACTTTGCAAGAGATGGCTAGGACTATGTTAAATGAATATGGTCTACCACATTATTTGTGGGCCGAGGCCGTTCATACTTCATGTTACATTGCAAATCGTGTTTTCCTATGTAAAAATACTACTAAGACTTCTTATGAGATGTATTTTTCTAGAAAACCTAATGTTTCTTATTTCAAAGTGTTTGGTTGCAAATGTTTTGTTTTAAATACAAATATTAATTTGGGAAAATTTGATGCTAGATCATATGAGGCTATTTTTGTAGGTTACTCAAATACTAGTAAGGCTTATAGAGTCTTCAATAGGTCAACTTTGACTATTGAGGAATCTATTCATGTTAAATTTGAGGAATCTAACAAGTTTGTTAAGAATTGTGTAGAAATTGATGCCTTAGATGAAGGCTTGGAGAAAGTGACCTTGGAGGATGCTTCTACCATGGGAGACAAGCCAAAGGATGGTGATGGAAGTGAAACCAAAGTGGAAGAGGCTCAAGGAAATGAACATCAAGCAAATGAAGAGGAGCCCTCTCAACCACTACCAAAGGATTGGAGATTCAATCCTCATCATCCCAAGGACCTCGTCATAGGTGAAGTATCAAAAGGGGTAACCACTCGCTCTAAGATTCAAGATTTTTGTGGTAATTTTGCTTTTATTTCACACATAGAACCTAAAAATGTCCTCGAGGCCGAGGCCGATTCATATTGGTTGCTTGCAATGCAAGAGGAGCTCAATCAATTTGAGCGCAATCAAGTTTGGCACCTTGTTCCTAGGCCCCAAGATAGACCAACTATTGGCACTAAATGGATCTTTAAGAACAAGTTGGATGAATCGGGTAATGTAGTTAGAAACAAGGCTAGGTTAGTTGCCCAAGGTTACACTCAAATCGAAGGGATCGATTTTGAAGAAACCTTTGCACCCGTAGCACGGCTCGAAGCCATACGGATGACCTTAGCATATGCCTCATTTAAAGATTTTAAGTTATTTCAAATGGATGTAAAAAGTGCTTTTCTTAATGGTTATATTGATGAGGAGGTGTATGTTGAACAACCCCCCGGTTTGTTGATCCTACACACCCTAATTATGTTTATAAATTAGATAAAGCATTATATGGTTTGAAACAAGCCCCTAGGGCTTGGTATGAAAGATTGTCTTCATTTTTGCTTTCAAATAATTTTAAGAAAGGAAAAGTAGATAAAACATTATTTACCAAACATGTAGATCAAGATATCCTCATAGTTCAAATTTATGTTGATGACATTATTTTTGGATCTACTAATGTTTCTCTTTGCAAGAATTTTGAATCATGCATGAAAGGGAATTTGAGATGTCTATGATGGGGGAGCTCAACTTCTTTCTTGGACTTCAAATCAAGCAACGTAGTGATGGGACATTCATCAACCAAGCCAAGTACACCAAAGAACTCATCAAGAGGTTCGGGCTTGAAGGATCCAAAGTAGCAAAGACTCCCATGGCAACCACTACAAAACTTGACAAGGATGAACAAGGTAAGGAAGTAGACATCAAATTATTTCGTAGCATGATTGGTAGTTTACTTTATCTTACGGCTAGTAGGCCGGATATAATGTTTTCCGTATGTTTATGTGCACGTTTTCAATCTTGTCCTAAGGAATCACACTTAATTGCGGTAAAACGCATAATTAGGTATCTTAAGGGCACAATTGATTTAGGTTTATGGTACCCGAAAACTAACCAATTTACCATGACTAGTTATTCGGATGCCGACTATGCCGGTTGTAGGGTAGATAGGAAGAGCACAAGTGGCACTTGCCAATTCTTGGGCAATTGTCTTGTGTCTTGGTCTTCCAAAAAGCAAAATAGTGTAGCCCTTTCAACCGCCGAGGCGGAGTATGTAGCAGCCGGAGCTTGTTGTGCACAAGTTCTTTGGATGCAACATACTCTTCTCGACTTTGATTTACATTTTGATCATGTTAAGATTTATTGTGATAATACTAGTGCTATTCACATGACCAAAAATGCTAATCAACATAGTAAAACCAAACATATAGACATTAGATATCATTTTCTTAGAGATCACTTTGAAAAAGGTGACATTGATATCGATTTTGTTTCTACCGATTTTCAACTTGCGGATATTTTCACAAAACCTTTGGATTATGCACGATTTTCTTTTATTTGTGGTGAATTAAATGTTTGTAAGATTGATACTTAAAATATTTTGTTTGTTTTGTTTTGGTTTCTAATATGTGTGTTTTGTTTTGTTTTGACTTCAAATTTTTTTAACCCTTTTTGATGTATGACAAAAAGGGGAGAAATATAAGTTTGGGAGAAAATATATGAAGAAAAATATATGAGTTTGAAGAAAAATGATTACTTAGATTTGTTTCATATTGTTTCTTGTTTAAGTTTTTATATGGTGATGACCTTGTTGAAAAATGATTTTTGTATGCTTACATAGTTTTTGAAAAATGATTTTATATTCTTGTCAATATATAGCATTGTTTAAGGGGGAGCTTTTCAAGCTTTTCCTCTTTTATTTGTTTAATAACTCATATGTTTTGTCATCATCAAAAAGGGGGAGATTGTTGGCCCAAGGTTACAATCAACCCATGTTTAGTGTATTTTGATGATTACAAAACATATTAGTTATTGGTACTAATATTATTTGTTGTTTAAGTGTGTTTCAGGTTTATTATCATACTAGAAGTACTCTCACTCATATACAAAGATCTTGGACTCAAATACAAGCTATTGGATTCAAGACAAGTCAAATTGGGCTCAAAGTGCAATATTGAAGATCAAGTGAAGATTGCCCATGTTGAAGTCTTGAAGACCTAGAAGCTTGTAAGTGTAGTTTTTGTTAAAGATAGAATATGTAAATTTTGGCTCTAGGATTTGCACACACATGTGTTTTGAATATGTCTATGTTTTTTTGAAAATGGTGTTTCTAAGTTTATGCCTTAGTTTAATACATACATGTACCCAAAGCCTTATATCTTCAAAACTTGTTTAAATACATGTATATAAACTATTTTCAGCATAACACTTAGCTTAAGATTTTTAAAGGAATTTTTACAAATTTTTCTAACTCAAAAATCTGCCCAGAAAACTGTTTTCCAGGCAGACCGGTCGACCGACCCTAAATATCAGTCGACCGGCTGCTGTGGCCAGACATGCACGAGGCTGTGCATGTCTGCCGGTCGACCGACCCTAAATATCGGTCGACTGATTTTTTGTGGCCTGCTCTCTGTATTTTTCGGTCGACTGGGTCGGTCGACCGATAGAAGGAAACTGTGTTTCCTTCTGTGAGATCGGTCGACCGACAGTCGACCGGAGCCCTAACGGCTCTTTTGCCAGCAGAGACCCGGTCGACCGGCAGTCGACCGGTAAGCCTGCAACAAGCCCAACGGCTCTTTCCTCTTTGGGCATTTCTGAAAAACTGTTTTTGGGTTTCTCTTTAACAGAGTTTTTAGGAGTTGTTGGGGTGCTTTTGCAGAAGATTTTAGCAGGAAAAATCAGGGTTTTTTAACCTATTCTCTCCCTATAAATAGTGGAGAATAGGCCTTAGTTATTTACCAAGAAAAAATTACAAGTTTTCATTGTTTTCAAGAGAAGAGAAAATAGTTTAAAGCTTTCATTTCCATTCTTTCAATTTGGTTTTTCAGTTGTTGTTTGATCTCTAATATCACTCTACAACTGAAGCTTTTCTCACCACACTTCATAGTGCCAAAAATTTCATATTCTCTCTATAGGTGAAGTTGTAAAAGTGTGAGAGTGTTTGTAAAAGAGAAAGAGTGTTGTGGTCTAGTTGAGATCACAAATTTGTAATCTTTTGTTCTTGTGGAGACAAGTTCCTAAGGGGAACTTCTTTGTAAGGTGAAGCTACGGGCTTGAGGTCTTTGGAGGCCTTTCTTGTACGGGATCCTACGGGGATAGTGGAAACCCTTCACGGAGGTGAAGGCGGGGACTAGAGCTACGGGCTCGAACCTCGAAACAAATCACTTTGTTTGCGATTGGCTTGGCGTTCCTCTTGCTTAATTTCTTGCTTTAAATTACTTCCAATTTATTGCTTGTGAACTAACTTTTATTTGTGCTATCCTTACTTGTTTATTTTACTTGCCTTCAATATTCCTTGCTACTATACTTGTGTGCATTTCATCATCGCATTTCATACTTGGAATTGTTCGATCACACCTCAATACAACACGGTTGCATTGCGCACCTCTAACCCATTTAAGGGGAATTGGGAGGAAGGAGTTCAGAACCTCGCAAGGGGTATTCGGCTCTTAGTCGTGTTTTGAGAGATCGTTGCATCACTCACTTAAGTAAAATTTGAAAAGAGCATTAGATTAGCAATTACACCTATTCACCCCCCCTCTAGGTGTATTTCAAAGCTCCCCCTACACACGTATATCATATAAAGAAGAGTTGTCAAGCTCCTCAATTTATAATATACTCAACATGAATCTATATGTAAGAGAGATGTTAAGCTCTCCTTGCATATAGGAAATACAAATCAAAACTTTGAATATATTCTTTAAACAACATATGAGATACCAATTGTAATTAAACATAAATCTTGAATTCCTAAAACATGAATCTTGATACTAAATGTATTCAAATTTTGAATTTCTTAAATATGATACCAATTGTAAATATTTTACCAATTGTAATAATTGTTCATTTTAAAACATATAAACAACTTTTAATCATAAAGTGTGGGAGTACAAATACCAATTGAAATACAAAATCATATTTTCTCCCCCTTTATGAAATACAAACTAAAGTCATGCATAGTCTTGATAACAATTTAAAAGTAATCAATTTAAAGAAAATTGAAACTCAAGCACTAGCATAAACACAAACATATATATGTATGAAAATAGATACCAATTGAAAGAGTTCAATGATACCAATTGACATAACAATAAGTTCAAGTGTATACATCATATTCTCTACCACCCAATCATAATTCAAGTTTTAAAGATTTTCAATTTAGGGCATACATGAACATGATCTCCCATCCTACCGCCCTTTGGAAGGTAGGGGTTTTCAAAGATAGATTTGAAATGTAGTTTTGTTTGAAAATCACTACCAAAATGAAGAACGCCGCAACTAGTTAAATGGAAAATTTGTTAACTAGCACGAAATCCTTCAAGCAAGGAATAAAACAAAATTGAAATTCACATGATAATCATCACTCTAACCAATAAAGCATAACTCATGAGAAACAAAACATGAGCAATAGATATGAGTGTACAAATAATATGTGAAGAACATAATTATGAAAAATATTTCATTAAGCTCAATTATTCCTTAAAACATAATTCTATCAAAAACATGAAAAATCATATAAAACTCCTTATTTAATCTTCAAGGCATATGTATGTCTAATACAAACTAAGATATACATACATATCCAAAACACAACGAGTCCACAAAATATATGCATTAAGGCACGTGGCTCAAAGGATACTCATGTATAGTCAATAGTTTGGATAAGATGTACATATACATGAAGTTAAATATTGACACAAAATCAAGAGAAACTAAATCTTCATCAAGACAAATTTCATTTCAAGGTGTATGTATGAATTGTCAACACAAGAAGTATACATACATATCCCTTAAACACACTTTGAGTCCATAATAGATATTTGCATGAAAGGCAAATGACTCAAGGGGTATACATGTATATCTTCAAGTTTGGCAAAATACACATATACATGAAGTGAAACACACAAACATAAAACAAATCCAAAAATGGAATACAAGTTTGAAATGTATGAATCATCAAAACTAGACTATACTAGCACATCTAATGGGAACAAACAAGCATTCAATCCCAAACATATATAGATTTGTTTGTAGCCCATCATATGTACAAATATATAACTAGTCTTAATGAAAACTAACATCTAAACTTATATTCAAAACATGAAGCATCAAAACAAATATAAAAGTCATCATGATAAAACTAAAACATGATTACTATGTAAATTCACATGTATTAAATTCATGATGTACATTATAGCTTAAACAAAAGTGAGAACACTAAATATGGGTTCATATAAGCATATGTGTCTCAAATACTATACATGTATGTCAAGGATCTAATAAACATGGAATGAACATACTAATCCATAGACATCAAAAACATGCTATAAACATTAAAACATGGAAAGCATGTAAACAATAAATGGGAGTAAAGGATTGTTACCAAAACCGAAGAAGCAACTCTCCTTGTCTCCAAAACATGGTGGTCATCTCCACCAAATCTTCCCTTGAAAGTGATGCATCCAATTTGATTTCCATGAAGTCTGGAACGCATCCACTCCAAGGTGCTATCACTCTCACGTCATGTGAGAGCCCACACCTACATCAAAAATAATAGGAGGGGTGGTCTTTGGTACCCATACTCTTTTGGGTCCATGGGGGTTAGTCCCTTCTCTAACCCAAACAAACTTCTTGGCTAAATTTTCAACATGTAAACGATCATAGCAAAATTTAGCAAGATGGCCTTTTCGGCCACAATGTGTACATGTGTACACATGAGCATACTTGTGTTGATGGTGTCCGTGTGAAGCATGTGTATGCCGTGATGGGTGTGCATGCATAATAGATGGAACTTGTTTCTTTCGAAACAAAGTTTCCAAACGTGTGTGGTTCATGGCACATTGGCTCATAGTGGAGCCCAAACAATCAATCTTCTTCTTAATCAAACAAATATCATCATTAATTTTAGAAGAAGTAGTGTGGCATGCAATAGGTGAAGTGTGTGATACTACCCTAGCATGGCAAACATGTGCATCAATTTTATTTTGTAAAACATTGTTTTTATCTAAACAAACATTCAACTCATTTGAAATAGAAATAATCTTATTTTTCAAAGCAACATTCTCCTTTAAAACAAAATCAATTTTTGAAGTCAAATTTTCATTCTTCTTCAAAATAGCATGGCAATCATTTTTAGATTTTAAAAATTCATTTTCATTAAGTGCAAGATCAAGTTGAGATTTTAATGAGTCCCTCTCATTATAGACCTCAACCTTTTCTTGCAAAACACAATCAAGTCTAGAATGCAAATACTTATTTTCTTTTTCAATTTCTAGACTTTTCTTTTTCAAAATCTTATATTTTTCTATCAATTTTTCACACACAATAGATAGTTCTTCATTCAAGGCATGGGGATCAACATAATCATTTGAAGAACTAGCACAATCATTACTATCTAGGTGGGATTCTGAATGTACCTCAAGGGAGTCATTCCCTTGGACCATGAAGCATTGTGAATCGGATTCTCCACTAGATTCCTCTTCTTGGATTGGCAATTGAAGCTTGGAGGTGGTGGTTGTTGTCAATAGATTCCATACTGCAAAAGCGGAATCAAAGTTAGAAACACGTAAAAGATAATCTTTAGATAAAGTGCTTCTAATGGCCTCTAGGGCTTGTGCATTGGCCCCTATATGATTGCAATCACCAAGATAACATCTCTTGGTGGCCGCAAGGAAAACATGCAAACCTAGGGTCTTTAGGTACATGGACATCCTATACTTCCAAACATCAATGTTGGAAGGGTCAAAGCTAGGAGGGGTCATGAAGTCCATGGTAAACTATATATGAATGTGCAAACAAACAAATGCAAATGAGATTAGCAAGCAAAAAGGATCACTCCTAGGATGTTAAGCCTAAGTATCAGGAGCACTAGCTCTGATACCAATTGAAAAACACCTAGAGGGGGGTGAATAGGTGTAAATGCTAATCTAAGAAACTTAATGCAAACTAAGTGCGCTAAATGCGGAAGCTAATGCAAATTATGCACAAACTAATACAATACAACAAGTGTAGCTGAATTCCCCTTGCGAGGCTCTGGACTAACTCCCCTTGATTCCCCTTTAAATGGGTTGAGGTGCTATGTGAAGCTCTTGTTGGATGAGTATAAGTTAGGCACACACACACAAGCAATCCAAGCAATATAAAATACAAACAATCAAGCCAAGCATATAAGAATGAATAGCAATATGAATAAATGCAAGGCAATATGAAATATGCACAACACAAGCAAATATGATATGATATGAATATGATGCTTTGCACAAATATAAGAGAGAGAGTTAGAGAGACAATGGATCAATACGCAAACACCAAGATTTGTTTCGAGGTTCGAGCACCTTGCTCTACATCCCCGCCTACACCACCGTGTAGGATTTCCACTATCTCAACTCCCACCGAGGGAACCTCTACCAAAGAGGATTTCTTACAACTCTAGGAGTACCTAACTCCTCTCTCAATACAACCTCCACCGAGGCCAACAACAACCAACAACAACACCTCTACCAAAGAGGCTCACAACCAACACTATCACCTCACACTTGAGGGATACAACTCAATCACCCGATCACCTCTACCGAAGAGGGATTCACAAATAAAAGGGTGTTTACAACAAAGAGGTTTACAACAAACAACCTCAAACTCTTCTCTTTCTTTTTCTCTTTTCTTTTTCCACAAAAACAAGATCCTAATAGTCTAGGATAGAAGATAGCTCAAGTGTGGAAACAAGTGTTTTTGGAAACAAGCAACAAAGAAAAATCTTTGGGAAAATACTTGCAATATGATAGAATTGAAGATCTAAGCAAAAATCCCAAAAACCTATTTTTCTTTGATTTTCCAAAAACCCAAACAAATAAAGATGAGATCTTTTTGACTTAAAAACTCTTTTAAAAACTCTTTTAAACTCTTCAGAAAACTGAAAATTTTTAGCTCAAAAATTCTTATTCAAAACAATGGAGAAATGGGGTATATATAGCCCCTAGGAAAAACTAGCCGTTAGGCTGATGTGGCAGTCTGACCAGCTGCCGGTCGACCGGCCCGGTCGACCGCCAACGGTCAAAAATGTGACCGTTGGGCAGCAGCGGTCGACCGGTCCGGTCGACCGAAAATTCCCGAGAGCAGAGCTCTCAACCCGGTCGACCGGTCCGGTCGACCGTCCACTGTGCCTAACAGACGTGCACGTCTGTGCACATCGGTCGACCGGCCCGGTCGACCGGCCCTTGGTGCGGTCGACCGGTCCGGTCGACCGTACTAGCCTGACAGGCACAGTGCAGAACTGCACAGATACGGGATTTGAAAATAGGTCTTTTCACTCAATAAAAATCCCATAAATTCACAGTAAATCCACTAAATAGTTTTAATCACAATAAAAACTGTTTTTCTAAAAATATGTTTTTCTAAAACTTATTTTTCCATAACTTCACAAAGTACAAAAACAAGATATTTTGAACTTATTAAAGCATAGTGTGTATGGATATGATCCACTACACAATCATAATGAAATATCTATGTTTTTGATATCTAGCATATAACAAGGTTTTGGTTTAAAGGATATGCATGATAGAAATACCAAAAATCAACTCTTGTATTTTTATCATAAACAAAACTTGTATTTTATCATACTAGATTTTTTCAAAACATGAATAGGATAGTCAAAATAAGTTTGTTTATAAGTTAAGCATGTATGTATAAATAGAAAACATCTACTATACATATAATATATGTAAACTTGTTTTGATCAACTATTCATAAAAACCAAATATTAAATCATAAAACGTGTGTGTTTTGTGCACTTGAGCATATCAACTATACTAAGCTTTACAAATGGATCTAAAACTCACAATCTAAACTAGGATACCTAAGTCTTCTCTTGAGGAACTTCATCTTCAAGTAGACTTGCTCCAAAACTCCGTGATTCTCCAAGTGCAAAGGTATGATCTTTAAGCTTTGGCACCGGAATCACCATGATAAGCTTCTAATCATCTTGTTGAAGCTAATCACCAACTAATATCCAGTTAATGATCTGAAACTTAGAAACACAAGAATATTAGTAGACATAACTACATGAGTGTTGATCATCATCAAAACTAGAGTGGAAGGCCATTGGGCCAACACAGTGAGTGGAGTCAAATTTCATTCATAATTGTAGCATGGCATTAACAATGTATATTATTCATGATACATGAAAATAAGATGAGTGTGGCACATAAAGTATGTGATACCGAATGCTTCTACTTGATTTTCATTTACTTCCAGTTAATAATCAATTTATGCTGATAACTGTACACATGACCAGTATCAGATGTATTCACTATCATATACAATAACACATCTAACATACCGTTAGTGTCACACACACACACACACATACATATCTGTCACACATAGCCATTCATTTTCAATCATTTGAACGTTGCATATATATATATATATATATATATATATATATATATATATATATATATATATATATATATATATATATATATATCTTTGCACCGTCTTCGCACTCCGCCCTGCATACGGGTCCCTTCCTCCATATACATACACATATTTTTATATAGCACCGTCTTCGCACTCCGCCCTGCATACGGGTCCCTTCCTCCATATACATACACATATTTTTATATATAGCACCGTCTTCGCACTCCGCCCAGCATACGGGTCCCTTCCTCCTCAATAAGACATATATGTACACATACATCCAAATACCCACAAGATCGGCACATTCAATTTCATAAGGCTCATGTACAAAGCACATCATTTCATATATGGAGTGATACTCTAAATGAGTACTTGCCCATTACCATGTATTCTTATGCAAAATTAGTATCCTTGTCTTAACCAAACATATCACATATACATATATGTACAAAATCAAATAACATACACTAATCACATTCATGTCACCCATAATGAATTCTATTCCGTAACATGCATGACAATGCCATTGTGAACTATACTTCGAAATGCAAGCCGCATATGAAATTTGGCAAAATGCTAAATCAACAAATTACTAACATATTTGCAATTTAGTATAAAGCGGTCCAATTTATTTAAAAACCCCACTCACCTTCAAGTTGATCGTTCTACAAGGGAGGTTCGTACCGAGCATCGCCTCGTGTTTCCTTTCCGAATGATCACATCGGACTTCGATATGCCAATCCCCCTATTTGATAGTAGCAACAACGTCACACATATAACTCTTAGATGAATATCAAGTAAATTACAATGTTCTCGTAGGGGATACTTATTTGGTAATTACGTATTGCTAGCCTCTTACCCTTGAAATTATACCAACAAAATTATTATGGCTATATCATTCTTTCTAACACAATAATATATTTCTAATTAATACTTACATGGAGTCCAATACCCCAATCCCAATTCTTACTATTAAAACAATATCACATGGCCATATTCTATTAAAATATTCTTGCCCACAATATTCATTTAATTAATAACCTAACCCAACAAATTCTCACCTTCATTCGGAGAGTTCTTCGCAAATCTTTTAGCTTCCACATGAACCCAAACCATGATCCTATTCAAGAGATCAACAAGATATCTTTTAGTATTAGATTCACCAATAACCTTGAAGGTTAATACCTATTTCACACACTAATTCTCTGTTAAACTTAAATCAGAATTTATTGAGGTATTAGATGAATTCACCACAAAAAAATCAGATCTAGGGCAGAATTTACCTTTAAAAACTTGTCTTTTTTTTATAGAGAAAACTTCCCTTTTCCCCCTCCTCGATCACCCCTAGCTTGGAGGCCGCCGCCAGCGGCCCGCGCGCCGCGGCCGGCGGCCCGCGCGCCGCGGCCAGGCAGGGCTGGCCGCCCCCCTTTCTCCACTCCTCGAGGTCTCTCTCTCTCTCTCTAGAAGCTTAAGGATGGGAAAAAAAAAGAGGAGATAAGTTTGAGGGTTCATCTAGGAGAGAAATGGGTTCTAGGGTTTCAAGAATTGAGAGGTTGAAGAAGATGTGAGGTGAGAAATTTTGGGCTGAAAATTAGTGATTTCAGTTCCTTCCTATTTACAAGTTTGCCACACTCCATCTCTTGCCAAGTGTCCTTGTACAAATCAAGGCATCCTAGCCCTTCATCCATTGCTCACATGCTCACCTACCCCCTCCACTAACTAGTATTTTTATTAAACTAAGGGGTATGGTTGGTGGGGGGTATGTATATACATCATGTATAAATATTTTCAAGTATAAGAATATGTGACACCTTATATATACATGGTTATCCCTTACATACATCTATGATATATTTACCTCTCACATATTTGTGATAATTTATTAACACCAATTTCTCCTTTGATTATCCAGAAAATTTAATTATAGATATATAAATTACAATTTGCATTGTAACACTAATTCAAGATTAAAGTGTGCCGAAGATTATAGTTATCAGTCCCAATTATCCACCGTTAACTCATGGCTGAGAATTAAAATATTCTTTAGGAAAAGAAATAAATATTAAAAATTCCGGATGTTACATGAGCTAACTGGCTTCTAAATTCTCCAAGTTTCTGTTTATAACTATCTAACTCCACATCAGCCTGTGCATACTCACGAATGTCAGGGATCATGCGCTGCATGCACTCACGAAAGCCTCTTCTTACCTCAGCATCATTACTAAAATTCTCGCTATAGAAACATCTTGGGTTTAGGAAGTACGCTGCCGCATGAAGAGGCCTATGCAACATATCTGTCCACTTCTGGTCAATCATATTCCAGTAAGACATGTACTTCATACTGCCACCACACACATCCCGTATCTTCTCCTTTGCAGTATCAATCATATCATAAAGAAAAGACATAGATGGCCTCACATCCGAATCCACCTCCCGTAGAACATATACTAGTGGAAGTGTGTTGCTAAAGCAAAACAAAACTTTGGCTCAAAAACTTCTAGTAGAAATCACCGCTCTTTTTACTTTCACTCCATTTGATTTTTTTGCCCAAGTACTCCTATTGAATTCTTCGGATGCAAACATCTTTCTCAAAGGTTGTCTTAATTGGTACAACCTTTGTAGAGTCAAGAAGGAAGTAGCAAATCGTGTAATGGCATTTGAGTGGGTTAAATTCTTTGAAATGAACAACTCTTTTTTTTAAAACTCTCCTCAACTTTTTCCTTTTCCTACTTGTATGTATCATGAACATTTTATGATTTTGTGCAAAACTATCTTTCGTGACCCCCTCCGTTCAAAGTCATGTGTGACTACTTAATGACAAAATATCTTTAGGTTAACAATTAACCTAGTAAACTATTTTTTGAGCAAAAAATAAAATTATTTAAAAGACTTAAGACACCTTTAGGAATAAACTATATAATTATTTAATCTGTAGTATTTTTATTCAAAAATCCATTTATTACAAAACCATAGGATGAAATCATTATTTAACTATGAAACATTAAAATATATTCTCTTTTAAAAGATTCATAACCATGTGAAAAACTATTCTAAACGTATTTATTAGATAATCTAAATGTAACCATTAATAAGTAAATTATTACAAGTTAGTTTCTCATGAAATTTGATAAAATTATTAAAAATAATTATCTTTGGTACGAAAATTTAATTATCCTTTTACTTTATTTTCTTTGTTAGTTTTAATATATTTTTTTTAAATTCTTGACAAAAGTTATAAGACTTAAATCATAATCCTAACTCTAAAAACTATAATCTTAATTAATCTTTATACCAAACTTGGTCCTAACCTTAATGTTAACTTTAATCCTAACTCATAATCTCTATTCTAACCCCAGCTAACGTGTAATAAAAAACAACAGAGTTTTTTCTTTTTGTAGTTTTTCTTTCACTTAAAAAATTTGTTTTTGAAGAACTGCGGCGGGCATTTAGGACTTTTTGCTGCGCCTTGACGGCTTTAGGGGATTCTCAACAAAAACCAATACAAGTATAAAAGAAGCTAAGAACTGTTTTAAGCAAAACGCTGATAGTTCATGATAGTTCCGAAACATAGAGCTTACATAAACTATATGAAAATAAGTAGCTAAACACAGTACATGGTGCTCCCAATTCCTGCACCTGCTTCTCTCTCTCTCTCTCTCTCTCTCTCTCTTAGAAAAGAGAGAGGAACTATGATTTCAATTTACTATTAACCAAATATACAGAAAACTACCCAGACCTCTTGCTTACATTGCAAAAATATCCCCAATACAGAGTGCCATTTAAATTAGGGGTTGTCAAATAGGTTTGGCTGCACAGGCTTTTGAGCATAAAGCAGTTGCCTGTTATTGGCAACTCTAGGTTCTTCCTTGTCCATCAAATGAAGTTTTCGCAAATGATGGAAGATCAATGAGCAGAAGGGTTGTTGGAGTACAGACTACATTTTTTGCCCAACTGCTTTACAATTGAGTGTAAATGATAACACCTCAGCAGGTCTTAAAAAAAAATAGAGCTGCTAGCAGAGGTTGAATCAGTGACTAGGCTTGACCCCAACAATTAGAGGGGCAGCCCCTCTGGTCATCTTCACATATGAAACATAGTCATTGTAATGCATCGTGTAGAGAGTGCTCTGGTAGCGTGTGATGCGGAGTCTATTGCGGAGTGCCTCGTTGATGGGGCCATCATATCCTGCTTTTCTCATCAATGAATCAATAGTTTCAATCTTTGTCCAACCTGTTTCAAGACGACGAAAGATGCACGATTCAGGAAGCTCTTGGGAACGCAAGATAAATTAAAATAACAAAATTTCCCAACAATTTAGACTATCACCAGGATTGGCACGTACTTTGGACACACATACCAAGTAGGACTGAAAAAAACCTAGCCTAATCAATATAAATCACAGAAATTGAACTGCACAGAAGAACAGATTTGATATCACTCATTTTAATATATGCTAACATAAGCACTGTATTTCCTCTTTCTTTATTTTTTCTTCTTTTTCCTTTTTCTTTTTTTCCAGAGCACTATACTTGGTATCACTGCTACTCATTCTTCATTAGACATATTTGGGCTTGAAACATTGGATCCAAGATAATAAAAGTATGGTATTTCCACCGTGATGAGATGAGTTTCCATAGGGAAACCAGCTAAAAGAATATACATAATGGAAGATTTCTCTGACAGGGCTTTCCTTTTAGGCCCCGTTTCCCCCTAAAAATAAAAAAATAAAAAAAATGGAAGATTTCTGGTTATAGATTTGAAAATTAAACTATCACAAGAATGCTAATTTCTACCACCATTCATACTCTTATAGAAAGAGCTCTACTTTACAAACAAAATTTATTTATGGAAACACTAAAAGGGAAATCAACCTAAAGAATTACTATAAAACTATTTAACATGCAACAGTTGATCAGGATCAAAGGAGCTACAATAAGATCCTGTTTCACATAGCCTTCTTTTTTCTTTTTTAAGGTTTAGATTCTGATTTTGAATGGATCCAACAGTTTTACATCAGCAAAGGCAATGGAAAGGACAAGTTTACTAAATTTTATAACTTCAAAATTCG
The DNA here is from genome assembly GCA_038442645.1 of Agave tequilana. Classification (NCBI taxonomy): domain Eukaryota; kingdom Viridiplantae; phylum Streptophyta; class Magnoliopsida; order Asparagales; family Asparagaceae; genus Agave; species Agave tequilana. Next base: position 38,452 of record JAVJIF010030462.1, read on the forward strand.
AATAAAGCAGGACAAGAAAACTAAGGAGAGCCCTGTGCACAAAAAAAGTATAGGATGTACCTTCATGGGCAGCCACATCTGGCAAGTAAGTTGCACTGCGCCTTGTACAGTAATCAGGGTCAGTAAATTCAATGATTAGGCCATGCTTTTCGACCTGCAAGATAGAAATAATATTTACAGTATATAAAAGAAAGATATGCCAACTTGTAAACAACTAAAAAAAATTAAGTGAAAGTGGCAACACTTGCCCATATCTAAAAGTATAAAACAAGGGAAAAATTCCCTAGAATAAAATGTCTTAGCAAACAAGTAAAAAAAAAAAACTGGGATATCTTAAAATCAAAGAATTGTTAGAATTATTGCAATTATTGGAATTACTTCCTCATACAAACAAATCATACAAATTTATACATTATAGTTCCATTTAAGGAAACAGACCTGGCTATGCACACTAAGGCCAGACTCTCAAAAATTAGAAAGCATGATATTATCTTACATCGCAACGTTGCAAGCATTAAAAAACTGTTCCCTTCAACTTCTGAAGTTTTGCATTAGTTATTATCTACATCTACATCTAAATGGTGTGATCATAAAAGCAATTTGGTCAAGTACTTCCTTTTAAGACATTATATATAAATTTGGGTTCTTAAAAGCCAAACCTCCCAATCAAGGTAGTGGAGAGCAGGCTCATAATTAGTTAGTATAGAAACTGTGCATTCCAGAAATGGCAGTTCTTTAGCCTGTATTGGAGGGAAACGGCAGTCCCTCAGAGCACTGCAAGAAGGGAAAATGAATGTAGATTAGCTAAGCCTTACAAGAAGCTTAAAGCAAAACAAGACTAGGATCTAAAAAAACATTTGTGTCACAAGACACCTGTACAAATTAACATGTGAATGCACTTACAAGGATGATTTCAAACAAAACACTAGGTATAGTAGCTTGACCTTAAGTAGAAAGTTACAACATCCGTTACCCCAGAAAATATGCATATATTTGAAATTCAACACAGAAAAAAATCTAGAATTAAACATATACACATTTTTAAAATGATCAACCACATTTGTAAGATAGAAAGCAGCAACACCTTCAGACAACTAAAAAACTAGTTGTTCACATAATAACATATGAACTCAAACAGAGAAAATGTTTTATCATCACCATAAACAGAATGCAAGTCAATAAAGTTTTACTTAGATCTAAAATTTTGGCCAAAGGCTCCTGGGCGTTGCGTGTTCGGCAGAGAGTCGGATCAAACTCTTATGAAGATAACATACATTGTATACTAATTGAGAAATAGTTTGCAAAGTTAGATTTTTATTTTACAAAAATGAGCATTGATATTCTGAATATATTCCATAAGAGGTGATAGACTGGTTAGTAAGACTTCCAAACACATGCAACCTAAAGGTTTAGCGTTGTTTACATCAGCGATCCAGATTTATTTAACTCATTTCATCATCCTTGCAAGTTTGCAGGTCGCAACTCATTGCCATGGCAAAATCTTAATTTTGGAGTAACTTGAGTTGCTCGCTTGTGTTCCAGCCTCCAGCAAAATTAGATTTTGTTCCATCTCGGCTTGTATGCAGTCAACCCTGAGCAACCACAGGCACCCTTGGCTCCAAAAGTCCCAAAAGTCCCAAACCCCAACCCCCCCCCCCCCCCCCCCCAAAAAAAAAAAAAAAAAAAAAAAAGACGACAACAACAACAAAGAATAAAGAAAAAAAATAATAAAGAAAACAACTTCTTGCTGCAGTATCGTGAGTCTTCGTCTCAGAGCACCCACCAAACAGAAAAAAAATATAAGAAAAAGAAAAACACACCACCCACCCCCAAGACATAGAGCAGATACCTCAATAACCAATCAATATATATATATATATATATATATATATATATATATATATATATATATATATATATATATAATATATATATATAGAGAGAGAGAGAGAGAGAGAGAGAGAGAGAGAGAGAGAATGTATATCAGCCGACGGCTGAGAGACCCTCTCAGCCTGCGGTGACGTGACACATTATTAGTCACACTAGAAAGGACGGTCGGCCTATCGAAATAGTTGAAATTACTAAATAGCCCTGCTGTAAAAGACAGTAGATATGTATAGTTTATTATATTTTTATATTTGCTGACGTTACTCAATTTTGTCACAATTATCTTTTATAACTGCGGCCAAACTGCAAACATTTTTTTATCAAATCACGAAACTAATTTGAATGCTTCTTTATTATTTTTTTTGTTATCTGATTTGAAATTTAATGATTTTTTAATATAGTCGCAGTTTACTTTTTTTTCGCATGTAATGTATAAATTATTATTATTTTTTACATATTGAATTCGGACAAGGACTGCGACTATGATCGCAGTGCTTAACGAGAGCAAGTCGTGGACGTTTTTTTTTTGCTTGGTTAAATGTAATAAAGGTGACTAATAACTGATAGTATAATCGCAGTTTACGTATTATTTTATATATTTTTGTTCTTCATTGTGACTGTTGTCTGATCCGCCTATGAACTATTAAATTGATTTTTACGTATAGCATGCGATCAAGGACTGCGACTATGGTCGCAGTACTCACGACAGCATTTTTTTTTGGGTGAGTTTTTTTGCTAAGTTAAATGTAATAACGGTGTCTAAGGACTATACTATAGTCGCAGTTTACGTATGGTTTTATATGTTTGATCTTCACTTTACTTTATTGCATGCGAAGTAGGACTGCGACTATGGTCGCAGTGTTTAAGAACAGCGGTCACAATTTTCTAATTTGTGATATACAGTGAAATATACTGATTTGAGAGGATTGCGATGATGTTCGCAGTATTATCTGTTTATATAATTTATTTTTGGACTGTTTATAACTTTATTGAATGCAAAATGATCAAACTGTTTATGACTGGACAGCGACCGTGGTCGCAGTTTCATATGTAATTATTATATAAGCACTGCGACCATTATCTCAGATAAGATGCAGAATTAATACCTATACGGTATAATTTATATGTATTTTAAAAATGTGAAAGATTATTTTACAGATATAAGTTTATTTTATTTATAACATAATATGGTGAGAAAGAGACCTTACAAAAAAGAACATTAAAAGCTTTTAAGAGAAGACAAAATAACGTTGAATATCAGAAAATCAGGAAATCTTAATCCTCGTCATCATCACCATCATAAACAGATTCGTCTTCTTCATTCTCCTGGTCTTCCTGTTCATCACTTATTTCCTCATCATCTTCCTGTTTTTGAGGTATTTTTGGTTCATCGATAAACTCCCAGAATGAATCGTCTCTATCAAGCTCTTCGTCCGATCCGTTGCAAGAAAACGAGCCTATAGCATCAGAGGACATGCTTTCATCAAGCATGCCTCCGTCAAGTGGCAGAGGAATAATGTCCTCCTCACTAACCCACATGAAAACTTCATCATCGTCATGAATAGGAGGATCAGTTAAAATATTATTTGATGTAGTGAGATAGTCAAAAGGAGTGAAGTCCAGACTGGTATCAGATTCACTAGAATACCCTGAAGAAAGAGAACCGGCGGGGGATTGATTGAAGTTGAATTCTGAGTGTTCAGAGGAAGAAGATGGGGAAGACATGATTCAAGAATGAATTGTTTTTCTGAAAGTTTTTGAAATCAAATTGAAAAGGAGCAAAAATATAGTTTTTAGATATGAGGTAATATATTAGTTACAAGCACTATATAAAGGTCAATAATGTGAAAGAACATGAATAGTAATAATAATTGTTATAAGTGACGGTTGAGTATGATTAGAAGTGATAAAAAAAATTAAATATTTAATTGAAGAGTTATGGCTGGAGAATCCGAAGAGTTCCTTTTTTCCAGAGGTTTATTACGTGAAGTACAAATAAACTTGTTATAGAATGTTTTGCCTATATCTTTAGATTACGTATGGTGCACATCTTTCCTTTATCGTGATTAACATTAGTGCATCTCTTTTTTCTAGACTGTTGCTGTATCACGGTAGATAGATTATTAATTACTTCATTAAATTCAGTGTAATTAATATAGTATTTTTATAAGATGTGATATACGCGAACTGATCTCAGGGTCGCATGGCTAAACTACCTTGCAAAATTATAAAAAATCTTTTACATAAGGCATGCGAAAAAAGATTGCGACTTTGGTCGCAGTGCTGAAGGAGGTCGCAGTGCTGTACGATAACATGTTTTCGTCTGTTATTTTTTATGTTATAAGAATGCGACTATGGTCGCATACGTGATATAAAAAAGTTTTTGTTATACTATGACTGCGACTAGTGTCGCAGTCATTTAAAATTGAAAGTTATTTTGTATTAAGTCTGCGACCATGGTGCAATGATTGAAAGTTTTATTATATTATGACTGCGACTATGATCGTGAAATTTGTAAAACGGTGAGAATTCTGTTATAGAAGGCATGTGAAAAAAGATAGCCTCTGTCGTTGGAGTGCTGAAGGATATCTTGTTTTTTTATGTTTCAAACATGTTTTTTTACTTTTCAATGCTTCTGTTTATTTCACATTATGTTCATCTAATTTTTTTCTATTATATTTTCGATGTAGTAGAATTACGAATTTTATAACTGTAGATATATTCAACTGAAAATTATTTTAGGTAATTTTTGTTTGTGGATGAGTTTATAACAGTTTAGAAGTAAAAAGGGGTATTTTTGTCATTTTGATTCGAATGTTTAGGCGGGATTTTTTTGTTTTTTTTGGCGCCTACACTCTGCGGCCGATCTGTGACATATATTCAGCCACGTCACCGCGGGCTGAGAAACTCTCTCAGCCGTCGGCTGAGGTACAGTAACCCCATATATATATATATATATATATATATATATATATATCTATCCAAATTTGCTTTAAATTCTGAAAAAATGGTATCTGTATTTGAATTTGGCAGGCATTATCTGAACAAAAAAAATATCTAAATCTGCCAAAATATAAAACATATCAAGAATTTCTATGTACTCATCAAACTTGATACTTACAACACCAAATTCAAAAAAATATAGTTGCTAATTGACAAAGAAGAAGCACTCATACATAACTCTTTACATATATATAGTAGTAATAAAATAATGTGTATCAAAAAAGTATAGTGGAACGGAACTAAACAGCACAAATATGAGAATATTTGTACTCACTCTTTTTAGTTTTTACAAGCATATACTATTGGTGCATATTCTGATTGTCACTATCCCTATTTTCTTAAACGGGTGTGGATATGAAGAGGATTCAGATATTTTGAATATCCATTTACACACCTACCAGCTGGAGGTAATCCACTCGTTAATAGGGCTGGGACTCCTTCGAACCAAGAGGGCATAGTTTATTTTACCCGCCAAGCCAATTTAAAAGAAAAACTCATTTTGATTAACCTGAGTTGTCAAATCCCATTTCAATCTGTTCAAGAGTATTTTAGTAATGGTACAAATCTCTTGTATAAATAAACCAACAGCCGCCGCTCAGGGTCAAAGCGCTGCTCCTTGATCTACCACAAAAGAAAATATTTCATTGATTTGCTGGAGGCTCCAATGGATCCTTATCATTCATTTTGATAAGAATGCAGAACAACCTCTTCTTGGTCCAAAAAAACACAGGAACTTGTTGGGAGGTTAATTTATTTAATAGTGGCTTGTCCGTATTCTTTTGGAAAAGAAACTGAGATGTTTGTGTGTAAACAATAATTAATTAATCCAACTGAAATAAATCACAAAAAAAAAAAAAACAAGTCACAAGCAGAGCACACCAAGAATTTATGTAAAAAACCCCTCCAATGTGAAAGGAAAATTCATGGAGCAAGTCCGATCAAAACTACTATTTGAGAAAAATAGTACAATTAGTAGCAACCTTCTCAAGTCCTCTACCCCAAGACTTGAGAAATCCAATAATTCAATCGATTCAAACTCCTCCCCCACTTTCCCAATCGGAATAGGAGAGTAGGCTTGGGCTTCATGTTGGCAGGCCCGATTTGGGCTGGCCCACCCAAAAATCTCCCCCTCCAGCTCGAAGTGGTGGAAGTCTCCATGCTCCTTACGTGGAGTCCATGTCGGCCACCTTCCGGCAAAACTCATACTTCTCTCGAGGTAGCCTTTTTGTTAACGGAGCACTGTTCTTATCTGTGTATTTCACAAGCTTCAATAATTCATTCTCAAGCACGTCCCGTATCCAATGATATCTCACATCAATATGCTTGGATTTGATATGAAACTTGGATTCTTACACAAATGAATTGAACCCTAACTATCACAAATGACAACACTATGCTTCTTATGCATACCTAATTCTTTGAAGACTCACCTCATCCATGGCATCTCCTTGCAAGCTTCCACATGAGCAATATACTCTCCTTTTGTAGTAGATAGAGCAACATACTTCTGCAATTTAGATTGCTAAGAAACAACTCCCTCTGCAAAGGTAACCAAGTAACGTGAAATAGACTTTCTCAAATCAATATCACCTCCCATATTTCCATTAGTATATCCAACTAATACTGGCTTACCACCTCCAAAATGTAAACACAACTCAGAAGTTTCTCGGAGATGCATGTATATCCATTTCACTGCTGCCCAATGATCTCTACCTAGAGTAGAAAGAAACCTGCTCATCATACCATGTGCTAAATCTAGCCTCAGGCATACCATGGCGTACATCAAACTTATTGGCCCATGGATACAATCACTCTTTATTTTGATAATTCTAAAACTCATGTAGTTTGTGATACTAATTATCTTAAAAGTATTTTTTAGTACACAGGTTTTCCAAGAGTGGGATGTTCAGCTTCAAAAAGAGATATTGAAGCATTCAAAGTTCAAGTATTAGATTCAAACTTAAAGAAGACAACTTTTTAGAGAAATCAACTTTAAGACGTTGGAGAATGAATCTACTCTTGTACATGATTTGTAAGATATTTAGTTTGTTAAATCTTAGTGTAGAAAATTGATGCTCAAGAAAACACACACAAAAGATTTTTTTCAAAATAATTTTCATGATCTTTAAGTTATGGATTTATGATTGAAAAATCAAGTTTAAATAATTTTTAATAGTATCAAAATGGTTTTAACATACATATTTTTACTTAATATATATTTAAAATAATATAGTTTTTTATTTTACAAAAAATATTTTAAAAATAAAGTTTATACTGTCCTGTACAGTCGACAGCTTTCTATAGTTGTTGACTACTGTGATACATGTGCACAGCCTGAAGACAACTCAGCTGTCGACAGGTAAGTCCATCAAAGACCTGCTCTGAGCTCAGTCCATCGACAACCAAGTGTAGCTGTCGACAGCTGGGTCAACAAAGACCGAGGATGTCTCAGTCTATCGATAACCAGACTCTGCTGTCGATACTTATTATGTAAGTTTTTGAAAAATCTGACCGTTGGAGCATGCCTGCCCAGACCCATATAGTTGTCAACAGCCAGGTAGGCAACTTGCAAGTTTTGTCTCCCAACGGCTATTCTTTTATTTAAACATGTCCAGATTCATTTCTAATGTGGTTTTTATGTTTTTAACATATTTTTAGTGTTTGGGTTTACTGATTAGTCACTACTCTTGTCCTATAAATAGGAATGATTAGAGATTATTTTATAACAAGTTTTACATCAAGAATTTCAAGTAAATCAAGTTTTTCTAAGTATTCAAAGCTTCTTGTGCTTCTAATATTCTATTTCCTTCAATTTTCTCACACTTTTCTTGAGCCATCATTTTCTATACTCTGAGCTATAAGAAAAAGTGTAAAAAGAGTGTTTGTGATTGTGAGTAGATCACCAATTATTATATTCTTTGCTCTTAAGAGAGTTCCTCTTGGAAGGATAGTAGTGAGGTGGAGTTGCGGCGCTGGATGTTACGGGATCATGATAGAGTTGTAATCAAAGTTGATTATAGTGAAATCTTTTATTGTGGTGAAGGTAGAGACGTAAAGCAAGTGGCTCGAACCTCAATAATAATTCTGTGTTTGTGATTAGCATCTCATTTGATCTCTCTAAATCGCACTCCTTTATTTGTTGCAATTATTAGTATACTTCTTGTTTATACTTGTTGTTTTGATTAATATTGTTATAGTATTTGAACTCTCTATATTTGTTTGAATTCTCTAAATATCAAGAAAGCAATTGTGTACCTCAACTCTTATTTATGAGGGATCACGATGAGAAATTCAGAGCCCTCACAGGTATACGGCTTCATTTCTTGATAATTAAGGTTAACTAAGTGTTAGTTATTTGTAGTTCATTGTGATTGTTTTAATTCCGCTTTATTTTAGTGTACACCTATTCACCCTCCTCTAGGTGATTTCAAAACTGTCAACTGCTGAAACATAAGGAACTTTCTCCATATTATATCTTTTCTTCTCACTTGAGGAACTTTGCTTTGAGCTCAACTTGAAGTGATTTGCAAGAGGAGTACTAACCAGCTTCACCTTTTCCATGTTAAATCTTTTAGGCAAATTTTCAACATAGCTTTCCTATGGCAAACACAACTTAGCATTTCTATCGCATGAGATTCTCATGCCCAGAGTATGTTGGGCTGGACCCAAATCCTTTATAGCAAAAGAATTTGCTTAGTTCTTTTCTTCAACCTGTCAGTCTTAAGACATATATTGTCCCACAATTAACATATCAACATAAAAGGAATAAAATTATAAAATCACCATTAAACCTCTTGATGTACACCCAATGATCCGATCTCGTCATCTTGTAGCCATGATCTATCATGAAAGAATCAAATTATCTATACCATTGTCGAGACGCGTGTTTGAGTCCATACAAGCACTTTTTCAATTGACACACTATGTCCTCTTTACCTTTGACCATGAAGCCTTTAGGTTGCTTCATGTAAATCTCCTCATGCAAATCACCATGCAGAAATATTCTCTTCACATCAAGTTGTCATACCAAGAATAATCTGAATCAATGACATATTCACAATTGGTAAGAAAACTTCTTCAAAGTCAACTCCCCTTTTCTAGCCGAAACCTTGCACAACCAACCTTACCTTGTACCTTTACTGTGATTTATTATCTCAAGTCCTCAACCTGATACCACTAATTCTTCAAAGCCTTCTTACCCTCTGGTAGCATCACCAAATCATAGGTGTGGTTCCGCAACACATCCATTTCCTCGTGCTAGCTTACAACCACTCTCTTTTATGCTCATCCTCCTGAACTTTATATGGCTCCCTGGACCACCTGCATCGATAATCATAACATCTCGTGTAGAGAATTATCTTTGAAGACTAGTGCTACCTGATGGGCCATCTCAACTGATGAACTATTAGTGGCTCTGTAATGGGCTGCTTCTCCTGTTCTCCTTGCTCAACAACAATAGTAGGAATATATGTACCAATATCATAATGATCTTGCACTTCTTCGACATCACCATGTGTGTAACATCCCGACTCTTTACTAAATAAGTTGTCTGTATTTGATAAATAATATGCCTAAATGCATATGGATAATTGGAGATTAATTGGAGAAGTGTACTTTGGAATGGGTTAATTAATACTTGAATGCTCATATGACATGTTGCTTGTAATTATCAAGAAGAATGAAATATTAAGAAATAGTGAATTATGTTATTTGGAAGGACTAGTTGAGTATTAGTGGTTTAATTAGTGATATTATCTTAACTATCATCAATGAATAAAAGAAAGTATTTATATATATTAAAAAATATTAAAATAAATGAGTGGTGGAGAGAGCCACCAAAGAAACCATGTACCATTACAAGAGAAGAAACATCCCAAGTGGAAAGAGGATGTGGACAGATGTATTACTAGGCTTTAAAGCCCCTCCACCTCCTCATTTTCTAATTATCATTTTTCATTTTTATGGTTTCCCCAAGCTCCTGCTGCCGTACCTAGCAAGAGGAAGGAGTAAATGGAAGAGAATTGGAAGAAGGAAAAGAGACAGCCTACCAGTAAGGCGATAGGAACAAGATCAAGGGGAAGACTGAAGCAATAATATAGGATCTTGTTGTTTCCATTTCAATATAAAGCTGTAATTACCCTTAGGGTCACAATAATATGCTTTGTCTTGTAAGTGTGCAAGCATATGTAGGAACTTATATATTTACGCAAAGAAAAATTATATACTCGATTATTTGTAGTTTGGTGATGAATTCTGTGGACAAGCATGTAGTATAACTGTCGTGAACTATGACTTTATCTAGTCTAAATATAAAATGGAGTTAAATAATAAAATAAAGTTGAATATTTGAGGTGTTACAATTGGTATTAGAGCCTAGGTTGTCAGCGTCGTGAGGCCATACTAGTACACTGATTGTCATGGGCTTTGAGAAAGGAATTATAAGTAAATTGGTGGGATTCATTTGTTATGACCAACCATAAGTTATGAAAGATTTGATCAGCCTTTCATCATCGTACAACATTACTTGGTGTAATACAACCATGTCTTATCTATCTTATGGGCACTGGATTGAAAGTTTGACATTGTAGTACACTTGAAAATTTCTTTATAACTCACAAGGGACATTCAAAATTTAGAAACGTGTAACATGCTTGCATACCACATTAAGGAAGTGGCAGTGGTAAAGAATATAACAATATAAGTATGCTTGTTAGTACCTATTATATTACTATTTTCTTTGTGGGTAACTTGTCGTAATGGAGTTTGCTTTTTATTATTGTGGATTGTATCGCTATGTGGGAGTATGAATAATTAATTTATTTCTTGCGTGAGAGGACAGAGAACTATTGTAATTCCCTGTGTGGAAGAATGGAGGGAGGATGAAGAATTACGGTAATTCCTTGTGTGGGAGGACGAATAATTATTATACCCCATGTGTGGAAGGACTGATAAGTATTGTAATTCCCAGTGTGGGAGAATGGAGAACGATTGTCATTCCCAGTGTGGGAGGATGGAAAGTTACGGTAATTCCCTGCGCGGGAGAGTGAATAATTATTTTACCCTGGGAGGACAGAGAACTGTGCGGTTTCTTATATTTGCCATGAGATTGTTTGTAAATGAATTTGATAAAGATTATAGCATAGATGTCTAATTGAACTTTTTTTATTTGTGAGGTGTATGCAAGTTTATTAGCACCCCTTCCTATTTGAGCTCATTGTTAGTAGTTACTTAACATGCCTTTGAGACAAAAGGAGTCATGCTTACAATTTCTTATACATTGTTAGAATTTTATTTGGTTATGTAAGTCTCATAGATTTGAAGAGTTTCTTATTGACTTGTGGACTGTTGATTGATTCGCTATGATTAGTCATATTCCTGAGATTTATCACTATAAATATTCGGGGTGTAATAATTGAGACCTTACTTTCTTGTGGATTAACATATTTTATTTGTTATGCTTTTATTTTTTTCCTTCTGAACTAAGTGTTCAACTTGCATGCAAACTAAATGTTGTATTTTCCATTTGGGAGTTGGTATAACAACCCTTCATGGGTCATGATATATGTTCAACATCCCTTTTTGTCTTAACCTTGTGATTCTAGGCTATAGAGTTCATAACTGTGTGTGGCTACAACTTTGCAGGACGCACGTACAAGATTAAAGCAAGTTAAGAGTAGAAGAGTGAAACGGAAACCTTGGACACATGGCAAAAGGAAAAAACATCCCAGGTGGAAAGAGGATGCGGACACATGTATTACTAGGCTTTAAAGCCCCCCCCCCCCCCCCATTTCCTAAATTTCATGTTTCATTTTTATGGTTTTACCAAGTTCTTGCTGCCATACGTAGGAAGAGGAAGGAGTAAATGGAAAGAAAGGAAGAAAATTGGACGAAGGAAAAGAGACTAAGCCTACTAGTAAGGCAATAGGAACAAGATTAAAGGGGAAACAAGGGAAAAGAAGACTAAAGCAATAATATAGGTTCTTGTTGTTTATATTTCAATATAAAGCTGTAATTACCCTTGAGGGTCACAAGAATATGTTTTGTCCTGTAAGTGGGCAAGTACATGTAGGAACTTATATATTTACGCAAAGAAAATTTATATACTCGATTATTTGCATTTTGGTGATGCATTCTGTGGACAGGCATATAGTAGAACTGTTTAGTGAACTATGATTTTATCTAGTCTCTATATAAAATGGAGTTAAATATTTGGGGTGTTACAATGTGTCACTAAAGGGGGCACTGGATCGAAATCAACAATACCATTTATAGAAAATTTCTTAACGTGAAATGTTTCCTTCTTGATATGCCCAAACTTTCCTAAAAATCATCTATAAAAGTAGCATAAAAAGAGTGTTAGGATTTTGCTTTGTTTTCAAGAGGAGATGATAGTCCAACAAAAATCCAATTGCGTTGGAGAAAATGATGGCTTGAAGCAGAAGAAGCAAATCAAGGTGGAATAGTTTTCTTTTCAGGCGCTTACGAGTTTTCTTTTCTGGAGGAGTACGAATAGAATTCAAATTCTATTCAATGAAAGTTTGTTTCTAAAGATTGAAGGATTTAGAATTTTTCTAGACCAAGAGGTCAACTCCAAGTAGGATTGATCAAGATTCTTCAAGAATTCAATAGCCAAGATCATCTCATAGTCCAAATAGGCGTTGTATTGTAAAATCCTATAAATAAAGGTTGTAATCCAGTATTATAAATCGATCTCAAGCAAAATAGATTAAAAGAAGCCAAAAAAGAGAGGAGCAAGATGAAGGTGCATAGAGAGAAGATATACTCTTGTAATATAGATTCAAGGGAAAGGTGAATACTCTTGTGGGATCAAGAGAAAGGTTAGATATCTTTGTATCAAGTTTATTAATAAAACTCTCTCGAGTTCTCTCCCCGTGGACGTAGGCCAAGTTTGAGTCGAACCATGTTAAATGCTCGTGTTATTTCTTATTACTCTTTTGTCTAAATATTGCTAGTTTGTTTTACAATAATTTTCTTTTTGCAAGTATCATCATATTGCCAAGTTCCGTAAATATCGATCACAGGAGTAACAATTAGTATCATAGCGCCAATTTGTTACAACAATTAATATCAGAGCTAAACATTGACGAAGGGTGATATGTCGAAAGTAGGGAGTTCTCCAACAAAGTTCGAGATTGAGAACTTCAATGACAAAAGAAACTTCAGTTTATGGTAAAAGAGGGTGAAAGTGTTGCTAGTGCAACATGGTCTTCACAAGACCTTACAGGAAAAGTCAATAAAACCTGCAGTTACGTTAAACAAGAATTGAGAGAAGATAGCTCTAAAGGCGGCAAGCACGATCCAACTATGTCTCAAAGACGAGGTTATGTATAACGTGATGGATGAAAAAATGGCTATATGATTGTGGTCAAGATTAGAGACATTGTATATGACAAAAAGCCTCCAACAAGTTGTATCTCAAGAAACAACTATATGATTACGCATGAAGGAAGGGATAACGGTGTTAGAGCATCTAAACTTCTTCAATAAGGTCACCAGCGAGCTTTTAACTGTTGATGGCAAGATCAATAAGGATAAAGTGTTGATACTTCTCAGTTCGCTTTCACAGTCATACGATCATATTGTCACCACCATGCTCTACGGTAAGGAAACTCTCATCCTGGAGGAGGTCATGTTAACTCTCTTATCTAATAAGATCAGAAAAAGATCAAATCAAAAGGAGCATGAAGGATCGGATTTGGTGATCATGAGAAGGAAAGAAGAGGAGAAAGAAAGAAAAGTCTAGACTCATAGAAGGCATGTCACTTTTGTCACAAAGAAGGTCATTGGAAGAATGACTGCAAGCATCGACAAGAGTGGCTGAAGAAGGGACAAGATGCGAAGGCAAACGTAGCAAACGGTGTTGACACCGAAGTATTAATGGCTTCTTATGTTGAAAACAATACTTCTCAAGATAAAGGTTGGATATTTGATTCGAATAGTACGGTTCATGTATGTTCCCATAAAGAGTTGTTCAACAACTCCTTGGTTGCAAAGGAGGAAGGAATTGTCAAGATGGTGGATGGCTTGGCTTGTGAGGTCATTGACACTTGGACAGTAAAGTTTACAAAAAATGGGATGGTGAGTGCTTTGAAGGCGGTCCGGTATGTTCCGAAAGCATGGTATTATCTAATATCCATAAGGGTGCTCGACAAAAAAGAATGTCGGATCCAAGTGCAACAAGGCGTCATCACAATTAGCCAAGGAGAGAGTAATTCTAAAAAGAGAAGTGTAGAGGGTTATACAAGTTGAAGGAAACTCGGTTCGAGATAAAGTTTCAGGGATAAGCTTAAAAAAGAGCTCATCGCGAGGTGGAGCTTCAAAAAAAGACTACAACGGAACGTGAACCGGATCAAAGTGTTGCGGGAAAGAAAAAGGGTGCATTCGGGCAAGGCCCAAGATGGCCCAAGCTATGACGGTAAATCCGCTAAAGGCCTCGGGAAGAGGGCAAGAGTTAAAGGCTCACGGTATGATTACAACCAAGGAAAAAATCAAGGATCCAAAATCTCAAGGTGTTTTGCTAAAAGCTTGAAAAGCAAGTTAAGGTGGAGATTGTTAGAATTTTGTCTTATTTTCAAGAGGAGATGATGGTCCAAGAAAATCGAATTGGTTGAAGAAGACGATGGCTTGAAACAAAAAAAGCAAATCAAGGTGCAGTAGTTTTCTTTTCAGGTACTTACGAGTTCCCTTTTCTGGAGGAGTACGGATAAGATTCAGATTCTATTCAATGAAGCTTTGTTTCTAAAGATTGAAGAATTTAGAATTCTTCTAAATCAAGGAGATCAACTCCAAATAGGATTGATCAAGATTCTTTCTACATCCAATGACCAAGATCATCTCATAGACCAAATAGGAGTTGTATTGTAAAATTCTATAAATAAAAATTGTAATCCAACACTGTAAATCATCTCAAACAAAGAGATCAGAAGAAGTCAAGAAAGATAGGAGCAAAGGTGAAAATGCATAGAGAGAAGATATAAGTAATCTAGAGGGTTGTTTGGTTAGGGGTGGAAGTGAGGAAGTGAGAAAATGTGAAAGTAGTAATAGTTCCCTTTGAAACTTGAGAATTATTTAGTAAGTTTTTCAGTACTTAGATGTTGTTGGGAAGTGTGAATTAGAAAATGTTATGTCTTTTCTGGTGTTTGAATGGTAATGTGAAAGTGAAAGTGGAAAAGTTGACCACAATCGCAAAATAATATTAAAATAAAAATTAATTATGAAAAAAATTGGACTGTAATTAGAATGTAAGTAAGATTTACATGACCACAAAATTAATTGTTTTGAGTTATAACTTATTACAAATGAGATTTACATGACCACAAAATTAACTGTAACACCTTGAAAGTAGAAAAATGGTTGTGTAAAAGAGTGTAAAAGGAAAAGGGGAAAGGAAAGAGGTTTTCCATTTTTTTTTTCTGGTGTTTGGATGGACAATGGAAGTGGGAAATGAGGCCTCCCACTTTCTCACTTCCTCACTTCCTATGCATCCAAACAACCCCTAGATATAGATTCAAGAGGAAGGTGAATACTCTTGTGAGATCAAAAGGAAGGTTGATCTTTTTGTATCAAGTTTATTAATAAAGCTCTCTCAAGTTCTCTCTCCGTGAATGTAGGCCAAGTTTGGGCTGAACCACGTTAAATCCTCGTGTTATTTCTTATTACTCTTTTGTCTAGGTATTGTTAATTTGCTTTACAACAGTTTTCTTTTTGCAAATATCATCATATTGTCAAGCTCTGCAGACGTCGATTCCGGGAGTAACAATTGGTATCATAGCGCCGATTTGTTACAACAAAGAGAATCACCACAAGTTTTAATTTTCATAGGACCACAACATCAGTATGAATCAAACCAGAATATGTGATTTTCTATGCAAGAGATTTCTACTAAAGGAAACTCGATGTTGCTTGCCAACTGAACAATGCACATAAACTAGGTAGGTGATTTTCCTTGGAAAGCATATGCAATCCCTTCTAACTCATATGTCCGAGCCTCCTGTGCCATAACTCCAAAGAAGAATCTTGTTCTCGCCTATGCACTTGTCTTTCATCCTGTATAAAGTGCAAGGCCTTTTTCCTCACGCTGTCATAAAAGATCTTTTAGTACGATTCCACTAAGCATTACCAAAGTTATTATTGTAGCCTTCCTCATCCAAGTTCTCTATTGATATGAGGTTCAATCAAAAATTTTAAAACATGTCTCACATCCTTGAGCACTAGCTTACACCCAGACTAGTCTCAAAATGAATATCATCTATATTGATAACCTGCGATATGTCTTTATTTCCCATCATTGGAGTATTGCAGTCACCACGATGTTAAGATGCAAAGAAATCCCTCCGATAGGTAACACGTAAGATGCACCTGTGTTGTAACCAATCTGTATCCCGACACGCAACACAAAAACAAGGCTCCATATCAATAGCAACATAAATCAAATCACCTTCAACTATGGCAGTAGTGTTCTACTTAGTTCAGATTTTCTCTCTCTCTTTCTGCTTGTTCCTTCTTTAGCTTTCTGCAATCACTCCTTGACCTGAAGTTGCCTCTAGTTTTCCTCCCCTCGATTATGACCTTCCTCCCACTTTAAAAAATGAGTACCTTCGACTCTGATATGCCCAGATTTTTCCTCCTGAATTCATCGTTCAGCCTGCTTCTTATAAGTAGACTCATGATAACAACTCCATCTGGCATAGAATTATTGATGGACACCACAGGTAAAGAACTAGGCTTACAACCCATAATCAAGTGTCATTTTCATAGATAAATGTTTATTAATAACACATTACAACTCATTTAAATGTTGAACCTCCTCTGTATTTCAAATTAACAAGCTTTCTAAAATAAAAAGGCTTTGTAACCGACTATCTTCCTTTTGTAACCGGCTCTTCAATTTCTTCCACAGGGAATATGTTGAAGTCTTTGCTGAGACACGATGACTGTATCGTTCAACCACTGACGAATAAACCAGATCGCCTTCCGGTCAAGCTTCTTCCAATCTTCATCACTCATGTCCTTCAACTTTGCCACATCACCTTCCAACAATGCATGTGTATCTTTGTAGTACAAAAGATCCTCTATCCTTGGCTTCTAGATAAGTTAGTCCCACTCAGAGTAATCATGCGGCCTGTGATTCCATCCATTGTTCACAGACGACGATAAAATTTGCTCAGATATCACTTTTCTTGAGAAAAAGAAACGTGTCTATGTGTGATCAATAATTATAAATCGCAAAAAATAAAGAACCAAGCCATAAGCAAAGCACACCAAGAATTTACGTGGAAAACCCCTCTAATGTGAAGGAAAATAGTACTAGTAGCAACCCTTCCAAGTCCCCTCCCCTCTCAAGAGAAAAATACAACAATACATCCAAGATCAAATATGACAAGATCTCCACACAAAATACCTCTCAACCTAGTTGGAGATAAACTCGACTTTGAAGAATCAACCCCGTAATGAGATCCATCACATGTGAAGGGGAAAAAATCAAGGAGCATGTCTGATCAAATCCACATTTTCAACAAAATAGTACTAGTAGCGACCCTCTCTAAACCCCTACCAAAGACTTGAGACATCCAATAAACAAGAGGAAAATACAATGTTACCAAATCCAATAACCAAGGAGAAAATTACAGTGTTACATCCAAGATCAAATTCGACAGAATCTCCACACAAAATATCTCTCAACCTCGTCGGAGATAAACCCACTCTGAAGAATCAACCCAACTCTGAAGAATCAACCCTGTGATGAGATCTATTGAAAGAAATCAGTGACAATTTATTCTTTTTATCGCCAACAATTTTAATTTGTTTATGGGAAGACTAAACATATCGAGCATACTACCGCTTTTTTAGGAACATGGTCGTGTGAACGAAAATAGTCATTTCATATGCTAATTTTAGGAATTAGATTGGAATTATTTTGACAAAAACGTTGCAAAGAAGTTTTTCTCTAGTTTCTATAACAAGTTGGCATGATTAATATCTATGCACCACCTTGAAGGAAGTGTTCAAAGGTATTTTAGTCATGTACAAATCCGTCTCATCAAAGATATGTTAGTCATGTACAAATCTATCTTATATAAAACAACCCCCCCCCCCCCCACCCAAAAAAAAAAAAAAAAAAAATTAGGGGAAGTTGCTCCTCTTTTCCATATGCAGATATAACCGTTCATCAAACTCTTTGTACAATCCACCTCTATCTTGTTTGATCAAAAAGATGTTAGCCTCTCATGACTACAATGACGCTCTGGCAAAGACACTTAACTCTCCTAAAGCACTAATGAGAATATTTTTGAATCTACATCTTATGTGATATCAAGTAAAAAAATTCATGTTTCGTGTATTCTATCAGCTTTTCCTTCTAACTTCCATCTATGTTGCTATTGTTTCCTATTTCAAGATTTGTGAGTGTGACTTTTAGGTCTCATTTGGTAACATGTGCAAGAGTGTAGCGGAAAGAATTTTGAGAGAGGTGCAGGGGGTTTGATGGGATTAGCAGCTACATTGGGTGTTAGCTTACACCCACTTTGTTTAGGTGTTGGAGTTAAAGGTTTGGAAAAAAAACGTAAGGGCAAAATGCTTAAATTTTTTCAAAATGCTAATTTTATCCTTTGTACCGCCAGTAATCATTAACCTTGCGCCTCTTCATTTTTGGCAGATTTAGTAGGGTTACGAGCTTAACCTTTGGTAACCCATGTTGCAGAATGAGGCCTTTGGGATTTGGTTTTCTATGGTTCTTTTTTGGGGATTGTAGGGTTTAATTAATTTTTATTGTGCTTCGTAGCACTTACAATTTGTTTGAATTCTTCCTAAATTTATGGTTTTATGAGAACCATTTTTTTCTTGCTTTTTTCTTGCTGGTTTATTACAAAGTCATAGTGTACAATTTACATTAACATTGTACGGGCAACTGATCACTCCTTATCTTGCTTTTATTTACCTTACATGCGAGTTTCCCATTTGGGGAATGACAACTAATCACTCCTCATTCTGGTCTGAAGGCTCCCTCTGTTTGAGATGGACACGTCAGAGTCGACAACAAAGGCCCCGGTAGTCGCCACACTGGAAGCACCTGTGTAGTAGGGACCAAAAATGAGTGTCTGCAAAGATACTGTGTCAGCTGAGAGTAATTGTCTCCTAAGAGAAACTCCTATTGTTACCTTCCCTCCATAGATCCCAACATAGGCGTCGACTACAACATCCTAAAATATGTGATTTTTGGCCTAAACATTGTTAGATTTCCAATTGGACGTGCACGAAGCTATAATGTCCCAAGCTAAGGCTATATTCAAGCGTTGCCTAATGGATTTCAATACTGCTTGGGCATATTCACAATGCAAAAGAATGTGACCAACAATCTCAGCATCAACATTGCTAGGACACAGTTTGTGATCTTGCCATTTCCTTTTGTGGAGGTTATATCTAGTAAGTATGCATTCCTAACCATAAGAAAGTTCATACTTTAAAAAGTGGCTTGGATTTCCAAATGACATTTGCTGCCAAGGAAACAAGGGCCCCATTATTAAGATAGTTGTAAGTGAACTTGACCGAAAACTGATTGCAGGACTCAGAGCCGGAGCCAAGATTCTAAGTTTTAGAGGGGGGGGGCTATGAAAATGTGCACTTGCATAAATTTCTCCCTTTTTTTGCTTCCTATGAGAATGGCTGACAGGGAAAGAAAAAAAAAAAGAGCAAAATTTATGCTCCCTCTAAGACTTTTCACTTAAGTTATAGCTGTTCTTCTTTAACAGAAACTTAAAGTTATAATGTTGCGCATAAATTATTTAAGTTTAAAAAATAAGATATAATTCAGATAGGATCAACTCGAGGCTAATTTCAAAGAATGGTGCTAGTAGGTTGAAATAATTAGGCAAACTAATGGGAGATTGATTACATACCTCACTATTAATTCTTTTCCCTTGCCTTTTACATTAATAAAAGAACAATTGGTTCTCTCTTCAATCGTTCTGTGAGTAATAAAAGTTTGATAGCTATTGCTATCTTCAAGAAAAGGGAGTACAACCAAGAAATAAGAGACAAAAATAAGCGTACTAATTTGTGAACAATATATTTCGGTTCTTTTTTTATTTTTTGTGATAACTATATATCCATATAGATTTAATTGATAGAGCTTTATTTCAGATAGATATAATTAAACTAGAGTTCTATTTATTAGGATAACTAGAAAGATTTATAAAAACTTAAAGACAGTTTAATTTTCAAAGGAGGGAGGAAATGCTATATTTTATATTATAAGATCTCTAGATAATTTTTCTGTTAAAGAAGTATAACTCCAGATAGTTTTAAATTTGAATGATAGAATTAATTAAAGAAGTCATCTATCTTAAATTATCAAATTTTAATTTTGAGTAGATAAATTACGAAACTTATCTATTTAGCAATATTTCTTCTTATCTTTTATTTTATTTTCTTTCCAATTTCTTCTACGGTTAGGGGGCGGATTTCATTAAAAAAAGGGTCTCACAAGAATTCTCAAAAAGCTGGGCCCCCCATCTGTGGCTAGCCTCCCATCTCGACTCAGCAACATCATTATCCTCTTCCTCTGTTTACTCTCAGTAGCGCAAGAAGATCCATGTTTTCTTTTCTCATGTTGACATCGAAGGGCATTTGAGGTGTCAGGTGTAATGCTGCCTTTGTTAATAGTGAGGTCATTTTCATCATAAACCTTTGTAAACCTATTGGGAAAGTCATCTTCGAGGGTTGTCATTCAACCACTTGTCCTTCAAAAAGTACGTCAGGTGACAACTCCCCACCTAACTTTGACGTTGGCAAAGAAAATTCCCTAGACCATATCATCCTTTTTCACAATAAGGAAGTCATGGCGAGGTTTTTGGTTGCTAGTTTTCAGCCCTCTTCCCGGAGTCTGTACCTGACATAGTTTTGCTGCACTTTGATTCAAGCTGTTTAAGTAATTTCCACCACCATTTCTTGAGAAGGGCTTGGTTCATTATCCCTCAGGTCGATGATGCTCAAGCCCTCCCATTTTACTAGTAAGTACCCTTCTTTCTCTTGAACAAACGTGCTAAAGGAATCTTCGTAGTATTGAGTTCACTCTCTTCTCCACCTAAGTCGGCATGAAAAAAAAATAAGAGAGGAAATAGATTGGGATGGAGGAAAGAACCAAATTCATAAGAGTGATGTAATACCCATATCTTACAATACATAAACTAATAGTGAAAAATAATACGTATAAAGTGTATGTGTATTTTGTTTTAAAAAAATTGTCATTTTTAAATTTAGATATTATTTTAATTATTATTAATTAATTCTTGATCATGATTAATTGTTTTTATTATCCCATTTTACCTTATTCTTACTTCCTTTGTTTCAAGCCCAAGCCCATCATATCATTGTCCTCCTTTTCTTTATTTTCCAACTTGAGCCCAAGCCCACTAACAGGCCAAAATCACCTTCAAAAAAAAATAAATAAATAAATAAATTTTCTCAGTTTGCATACACCAGGAATCGAACTCACAACCGCATGCCTTTTGATCCCTAGTCAAAACCACCATGCCACTTTTAGATGCCTTCAAGTTGGGAACCAAATTTATTTAACATACAATTATCCTGATAGCATCTTTTTACCTTTAACCCACCTGTTAGTTTAGTTATAACAAGTTTCGAACCTTAAGTCCCCAGCATATGAATTGTATGCTCTCACCACTTAGCCACTCTAGCTTTTGTTGCAAAAGGGCACCCACCATTTTATTTAACCTTTATTACCCTTTTACTTATCTCATAACCCATCAATCTTTTATCCATGTTCCAACCCGAAACCCGAAACCCACAACACTATTACACCCTCTATATAATCCTAAACCTAACCCTAAGTTCTCTAATCCCACAATCTCTCCATCTCTCAACCGCCGCAAACCCCATGGTCGAGATCCCCCACCTAATCTTTTCCCCATCAACCGACTTCGCCGGCCATCTCTAGGTCGCCTCCTCCTCCAGCCCGGATCCGGCGAGCTCCAGGCCGAGCCTCCCTGCGCAACCAACAGGGAATCCCCCTTGAGGTGAGTTTCTCAACCCCGGACTCAGTTTGCTTAGATCTACTCATTAGTAGGATTTTAGGAATTTAGGTTTTAGATCTAGGGTTAAATGTTTAGAGAACAGGGCATTAAATTCAAAACAAGATCTGGACATCCTTGCTGCCCTGAAGAAATGAAATCATTGAAGGTATGGACCTGTTAAATTTCTATGCATTTTTAGTGCATTGTTCTTGTCATCCAGTAGGTACAATAAGAAGATTGGTCTTTATCTTCTTGATATTTTACACTAAGCTAAGTAATTCATCTTTATTCTCTGTATATATATATATATATATATATATATATATATATATATATATATATATATATATATATATATATATATTTGATTGCTTAAACTGTGAACATTTTGTGCTGTTAATTATGGGTGTGCTTCATTTCCTTGTGCTGTAAAAGATAGGTGGGTTTTTCACATTTTGTGCTGTGGATCCATTTCTGTATGTGTGTGCGAGTGAGCCCCTCCCCTCTCTTCATATAATTTATATACATGGTGTTCAATTTTGTGTGTCCTGCAAACATGCCTATGTGGTGATTTTGATTGGTTGATATTAAAATATGTAGGCATGTGCTATAAATTAATTAGTGTGTGTTTTGTTTCATGTGCGGCAAAATCCTACTCCGAACCACTTTCGGGCTCTCTGCGGGACGCCGTCGATCACCGTCGTCGAGTGCGAGCGCACCCCACGCCCTTCACGGCGAATTGCTCTATCCAACGACACCCTCCGCGGCCCCGTACGCCTCCATCGGAGCCTCCGTCGGCGTGCCGCAAATCACTCGGTTGTGTGAGTAATTTTCCCCCTTTCTATTTATTTCCTTTTTCATATATTATATTGTGAATGCCTTTTTACATGTATGGGTGGAATTTAATTAATGTATAGATATTTATAATTAATAATAGGTAATTATTAATTTGGATATTTATGCATGGTATATATTTATGCATGAATTTATTCTTTAATCATTTATGTGTATATTTAGTGATTAATAAATGGGACTTAATTAAATTGGATATGTATGCATTAAATTAAATAACGTATAGGTATATTTATTAATTTGGATGCATGCATGTGTCTATGTATAATCATGTATATGTATGCATGATTTATATACATGTGTTTCTATTTATTAGTATAGATGGGTGTGTTGCATTGGCGTACGCAAGTTCAGGCGAGCGGCAATTCCAGGCCCTTCCGGCGAGCGCGAGATCACCAGCTTGCAGCCAGGCCTTCCCCAGTACCCTGGCTACCTTCCTATGCAGTTCAACAGCGAAGAGCCGCACCACCAGCGACCGTAACGGCGACCAGATTCCCCAAGGTGAGTGTTTTAATTGATTTTCAATTATGATTGATTATTCTCCTATTCAATTATTGCTGTTTATAATTATTACCGTTGTGACATCATGATACCATTATACTGATGCATGTTATTTAGTTATCGTCATTGTTATCGTGTTGTCTAAGTATTTTAGGTTAAGAATATGATAGTCTCGTTCATATGAGGATTGATTAAATAAGAATGTTGCTTCATTGATATATAGGATCTTATATGTTGGGGCCTGCTAGTGAACTATATGGGAAGGAGATTTGACTTGGGAATGGTAATGATAGATTTGATATATCATTTACGTTTAATATATGTGGATACAATGTTGTCATGAAGAAGTAGATATTCCCCTTTCTCACTTTTAACATTATTTGATTTATTGGATATGTATATGTTGGATCGGATAATGAATTACAGAGGATTATAATATCATGAGAGGAGTATGGGTGCATTTGATAGAATGGGGATATGTGTTATGGTGCATTTCAGTATTAGGTTGCAGCTTGATTAGTCGACTTACCCTGTTAGTCGACTTAGTCAACTTGTTAGTCGACTAGTGCATGTCTAGCTGCTGTGTATAGTTTCTTTATTTGATGGAGACTTGCCCTTAAATCATGTATTGACTATAGATGAGTGAGTATGATTTCGAGAATGGATATTAGTTGGATTGACTTGTCATGATGGGTCTTATATGCATGTATCGGATATGTTGCCAAGTGTTGGGGTCTGATGTTCGACATTAATAGAAATGTGAACTCTTGAGGATTTGAGATTTAGAGTTGTATGTTAGAGTGAGGGGATTAGTGCTGATATTGATATATGTTGGAATGACAATTATTATATCAAATTCATTGATGTATATTGATACTTGACGATCATGTAACTGTTGGGAATGTAAGTTAGATAGGATGACTTTGGATTGATCTGGGACTTATGCTATTTACATTGTATGATGATCAGTAATTAGACCTGACTTTATTAGTTGAGTATTGAGGACATATCAGATATGACTGGATTAGTTGAGTTGTGACTTAAATTGATCTTGAGTTAGAGGTTATCCAGGATCTATATTCCTTTTTATTGGAGCCTGTCTTGTATTGTGGTGAGATTGACGTTGCAGGCATTTGGGATCTGTTAGATGCTATGTTGTTGATGTTGATTATCAAGAGTAGATATTCTAGATTACTTATTGAGGATGTTGACTGTTTAGATATAATTCAATATGTATTGACTTGTTGATCTCGAGGACATACCATATACTTCATGATTGGTTATTGATTATTTCAGTTAACAGAGATGACTTATTATGATGGTGATCTACATCTTGGAGTTTGATAATAGTTATTATTTGATCTCAGTTATTGAGGGTTATAGGATTAGGACATATTGGTATTGAGGAGAGGACTAATTACAGATTCATTGATATAGTAGTTACCGGTTTGGATTACACTGATACGGACTGATACTTAATGACTCATGAGAATTGTATTGGGACTATAAGTTGATGGATTAGTTACCGATATCTCTTTAGTATGAATGGATGAGATTATGATCAGCTTTAGTTGAGACTGTTTATTGAGCAGTAGCTAGACTGTTACTGTTATTTTATCCATGTTATTGAAGTTACTGGAAATGATTGTTTGACCGTAACCACGGTACAGTCCTATTGTTCATCGTATACACGGTTACCGTTACTGTTCACTGTTACTGATATTGTTTACCGTGTATACGATCACTGATTGACTGTTACTGTACTGTTATTGTTACTGTCACCGTATCGTCCTAGTACTCTGGATAATATTGTCATTGACTGGTTTAACTGAATTGAATAAATAATAATATAAATGGACAACTTACACTGGGATTGGGGAAATTGATGGAGGAGACAGCGTCTGTATTTTGGGTGGACCTAGGATACAGGTTGCGCAGCCGACTGAGGGTTCCACTGCAGGGTTCCACTGCAGGGTTCCTGGGGATGACTGACATCCCATCTGTATTGTTACTGTTCCACTGTTTTCACAGTGAGATTACTGTTACTGTTACTGTTACTGAGTACCTAGCGGTACGGCCTGGTTCAGCGCCAAGAAACTGAGGCCGTGGTCCCGGGTATGTACGGGACCCACCTAAAACATGGACAACGTCTCCAACCAATCAGTTTCAATAACTTAGGACTCTGGTTGACACATGTAGTAGGCGTAGTATGGGATGCGTCTATTACAGGTGGCAATTGGTATTCGCTGACATAATAAATGAAAATAAACTGTTAATGTATTGTGACTGACTATATCACCTGACTGTACATTTATATTACTGTGATAAACATATAACTATAACCCTGACCAGACTTGGATACCAGCCTAGTGACATATGATAGGTTACCTATTGAGACATCAGTTGCTTGCTTATTATTGATCAGTTGTTGCCTATCTTTATTCGTGTTGTTATTATGTTTATTACAGTTCTTTTATTTATCTGTTATATGGTCTCTTTTATCTGTAGTTGCTCTTATTACTAATTATGCACATTGTTTCTTCTGTACGAGCTGTTTTCCCTTTACACACACACTCATTATGGTCGCGTTCTGACGACCCTGGGTTTGCACGTCCAGCTATTGGACGATTGTTTCTAATGTGCAGGTTTTCGATGAGACGGCACGCCTTGCGAGGAGCTTGGGTCCTCTCCCTTTGATTCTGATATACTTGCATTTTATTCTTGTTATTATTCCTTGATTCTTGTATATCACCTTTGACTTCTATTCAGCTGTCATTTTCTTCCTGTTATTCATTGCTATCATGTGTAGTCTCATATGTATTATTGCAGTGATCCTTGCTTATTATAGTTCTGATTTATAGCTTGTTCAGGTTATTTACGTGGGGTATTTCCCTTGCGTATATACGTCGCCGACTCTCGTCGCGACTCCGTTTCCGCGTATTTTGGGAAGCGGGGCGTGACAAGTGATCCCAAGGATAGAAGCTTGTTCTTCTAACTATCTAGAAGGCAGTTAAACTTATCAATCATAGGTAACAAGTCCGATCTCTTCGGTGCTCTGGTCGAAGAGGGAGCCCCAAGTTATTAATAGGAAACTTATCCACCTTGCCATTAAAGATCATAGGGATCAGTAGGGTAGCAGGTTACTGGTCATAACCAGGGAGCTTTCCTGGAAATTGATCCTGCCTCTCGGGAACATTTAAGCCCCATGCTATTTCCTTGAAGTATTTACAGTTTGCCCCAACTCCAGAATTTTCCCATTGAGGAGTTCATACGTTTAGTTAACTACATTAAAATTTGAAGGCACTAGAATTCCTTAGGTAGCACAATTAAGGATAAAATGGAGAATCATAGTAGGTGGTTTGGATACGTGTAGTGGAGACTTCTAAGGCACCAATTAGGATTCTTGCATTCGAAACCAAACAATTAGAAGAAGAGGGGAATATTCATTGTTTCTTTCGGGGTTGCCCCCAACTCACCAGGGACATTCCAGATAAGCCCTTTGACTGTTAAGGGAAAGGTTGATGGGGACTATCCTAGGGGATTTAACAAACCAAATGGACTTAGAAATGAGAGGGCATCCTTGTTTAACCAAGGATATCCTAGCCTTTGACTACTGCATTTTGTTTTATACCCTCTTTAACCCTAAAATGCTTAAAATCAGCAAGGATATCCCTAAAGAAGTGTTAAAAATCAACGGAGGGGATATTCTTGGTTGAAGGGCTTAGCATCCGGAGGGTTGGGGTAGCCCAAAGCAAACAATATTAATACATGTATATTCTTTTTTAAATTTTTAGGGTCGTTCTGTATATTCAGTTACACAGAAAAGCAGGTGTTATTAGTGACTAATGAAGCATCTCAACACATCAAAAATAATTAATAAGAAATCAAATATAATGCCTACTTATTGGTTAGTCAAACTGAAAGCCCTGGATTGACTTAAGAAACTCAGCAAGAACTGGCAGTTGTATTTTTCAAAACCCTGAAAGTTGCAAAAACTCTTGTGAACCACTGAGCTTGCAATGCAAACATCTCTATTTTACGCTACTTTAAAGAACAAATGAGTTAGGGGAGTTAATACCTACCATAAAGATTATCAGCAAACAACTACAACAGTTCCACAAATAACTAAGTTTTAAACTACTATACATTTACATTGATCTACCATATATCAGCACAATGGATGTACAGTATGATTGGCTATCAATATGACCAATTGGATGATATGAGTGAGGCAGTTAACTTTCCGCCATGTATTCTTACATTTATCTAACCTTAGCATTTCATTTCCCTTTTACACTCAAAAACATACGGAGAACAGGTAAGCACATACAGGACATACTTGAAGCAATGAATAAATTGATGACTTCACACTTGAAATTTTCACTTTGATGAGGAGAATATGCAAGCGAGTGGGATGGTACACCCAAGGATACACGTTGATATATTCTTGTGGTCTGCTAATCCATATAGATTATACTTATCTCTAATTAAGAAACATATATGTGTGCTGACATAATAAAATAAAAGCATGAGATATTCAATGTTAACATGTGTTTACTGCCACTGAGATACTCAAAAGCATATGACATCGTGATTGTGATGTATGCATTTATACTACTTTCCAACATAATATCAAATAGACTACTAATAAATCCAGCGATTGTCTTATTTTCACTTATAGCCATTCTCGTTCTTTGCAGTCTTCTAACAAAAACATGTTTCTCCAGTGAGTAATCACATAAAATGACAAGAAAAGAAAATGGAAACAGATTCAAAAGCAATAATATACTGCTAATACAGTAAGAAAACTAATCAATGAAGAAATAAAATTCAGAACAATGCACAAAAAAACATGTCTTACAGAAATACCTAGTTAAAGCATAATCCTTAAAACCATTGATCAGGCATCGAGCTTCAAGTGTCCCAATACAACCCCTCAACCGTGGCTCTGCACCATTGGCAGCTTTCTTCCAAGTAACAAACAATGGACTGAAATCAGAAATTATTCATGTGAGATTGACAGTTCACAACGCAGTGATCAACTATAGTGACAGAAAAATCACAAAACATATAATAAAAAAGAACACGTAAAGGCTTGCTACCAAATGTTTCTACAATTTTTGAAGGTAGAGTCAATTGATGTGATACATGACATCAATTAAAACAATAAATGCATTAAAAGAATTAAGGATGTACAAAAACCACAACAATGAGTCCACGATTTAAGTAAATTAGTAGCTGCAAGCAAAATATCAATAATAGGCATGGATTCAAAATTGATTATTGCAAGAATTGAGCAAATGATTACTTATGATGCCTCAAAGGGAACAGTACAAAATAATCTTCAGTCAGAAGATGCTGCCCGGAAAGATTATATCAATTCATAAGCTTAAATTAGCTCCAGTAGGGAACTCCATACCTAACAACAGACATCTCTTTATACTATGTTTCAGGTGAGAAAATCATCATGATAATTTTGGCGGATTTTTCTGTTAAGATGAGACTCAAGCAACAAGATTGGAATAAAAGAAAGAAACAGAAAGAAGACAGTTGGAGCAGAAATAACAAAAATGAAAAGAAACATGAAAA
Source organism: Agave tequilana (assembly GCA_038442645.1). Taxonomy (NCBI): domain Eukaryota; kingdom Viridiplantae; phylum Streptophyta; class Magnoliopsida; order Asparagales; family Asparagaceae; genus Agave; species Agave tequilana. The sequence goes on from JAVJIF010030462.1 coordinate 67,335, forward strand.
ATAAATAATGGGCAAAAAGAAAAGAAGGGTGGAAATGAAAGAGAACCCTTGTGGCAATTATGAGGTACAAGTTGGTATCCATGAAATACATCTTGCACAGTTATAACAAGTGTCCATCTCAACCCACAATCTGATAAAGAGATTACACCATTTTCTCCACACTCGTGACATTTGCATGCGCGAGATGGAAAACTAACACATCTACGATGAAGCAAGTAATGATAGGTAATACAATTCGAGGTCTCTCCACTTGTAAATATCCATGGTGAATTTGAAGGCTCAGTTCCGGCAATAGCACATAAACAGGAGGGACAAACATATAAACAGGAGGCTCAGGTCCCATAAGATACAAAGTGAATATGAAGGTTCAAATTACACATAAACAGCAAGGAAAAAGATGAATTAATGGTGGTTCGTATCCACATGGAGTTCCCCCCTCACGCACTAAACACTTGCCATGGAAAATTTGTTCACGGTTTCCTGACAAGGAGGTGGAGTGACTTGAAACCAAATGGTCATACTTTGAGTAGTGACCCAGACATCTTACGAACCCCCCAAATTGGTTTCTGGAAAACAAATGAGTGAGAGAGAGAGAGAGAGAGCAGAAAACTATCATCCATGGAAAACATAAAGATACAGTATTTTCTGGATTTTAACATAATATGACAAACAAGAGTAACAACAATAAGAAAACCTTCATCCCAAATTATAGGGTCAGTTATATGATCCCTTTCTTTTTCCATTCAGAACTATTAAGGGACCAAATACTCTTTACACTCTTTTCCCCCAATTAAACCCTAGTAAGGGTCATCTCTCCATGCAAATTACAACTATCGTGTATTTTCTTATTTCTAGTATTACCTGGATGTTCCAAAACTAGACATTTTTCACATTCTTAAGAAGTTGGAACTTACTTGATGAACTTTTGGGCCACTCCAATGGTACTTCAAGTCATAAAACTTTGAGATTAAAATCATCATTTTATAGAATTATTGAGAAATAATTATTTAGTTGAACTATAGACCAATTATATAGGCAGAGTACTCACTAGATGCATAGGCATACACATAATTGCTTGTGCATTTTTATAAAATTAAGTGCGTCCTGGACTTTGTTGGAAGGATCCCATTTTGGACACTTCAAAGGCTTAAAACACCCATGTTCTATGTCCAACTAACAACTTCTCAACTACTAGTTCTTTGGCCAATCATATAAAAAAAAAAAATGGTACAAATTCAAAACAACAAAGTGTCGAATTTCCATCCAGGATAACAAGTAGAGGGAAAATACCTAGTTAATCACATTTTCATAAGGGAAAACAAAACATCCGAAATTCATCTGATGCCAGGACGCCAAAGTATCTAAAGTCTCATTGTCTGATTGCAACAATGGACCCAAAAAAAGGGAGAAATCACCAAAAGACATGACCCGAATACACCAGAAGCTCAAGCAAGGGGTATTGAGATCATATCAATCAAGAGCAAACATTATGCTGAAAAATTCTTTACCTACTCAGTCTACTTCAAATCAAATCCGTGAATAAAATAAAACAACCAAAAATCAAAGACTTCAGCTTTAAGTACATCCATATCCATTATATTTGTAGCAGTCGAGGCACACAACGAAAAAGAGGAGCCATCAACAATCGATTCAGTTGCAATCGAATTCTACGTTCTGTTAAAGAGATAAAACATTTCTCCCGATCACCATACCAAAATAGAATATCAAGAAAAGCAAAACTAGACCAATTTCAGAAGAATTTACCAACTGAAATCCTCAAGAACAGCCCAAAACCGAAAGGAACACTCACGAGCAATCAATGTAGACAGAATTCAAGAACAAACCTTAACGATCGCAACACAGCAATCAAAACCCGCTATTTTCTTTAAATAGAAGTGAATTGGGTCCAGTAATGATCAAACCAGGAAAAGAAACAATCAAGAACCAAGAAGTCGAATGATTCTTACTGCTCGCCCGCCTCGAAGGCAGGAGGCGGCGCCTGCTCGCTGTTGTAGTGAGCGACGAGGGTGTCGAAGCAGTAGACCGCCATTTCGCGATTGGCCGACACCATATTGAACTGGGCGCGCTATCGGGTGCCGATTGAGGGATCCGAGACCCGCACCGGAGTTGTGGAGAGCTCCGGGCTTTGGATCGGGGATCTCGAGAGCAGAGAAAGATCCGTTCGTTTGAGCGACGAGAAAGAAGAAAGAACGACGACGAAAAAAAGGTAAGAGACCAACAGAGTTAGCTTTCCGACCACGATGAGGAGGATACTCACCCGAGTGCGGATAAAGGCGCCAGCCAAATTGATCAAGCACCCATCAAATTAATTATAGTAATAATTATAATAATAACTAGATTCCTGCTTGCATTTCTGTGGGTTTTTTTTTTTTTTTTTTTTTTTTAAAGGACGGACAAAATGCAAGAAGGAGTCACAGGAGAAACCTCACTTCGCTCGATTTGATTATAGTAATTATAATAATTATATTCTATTGAAGCGAGGTTTTTTTTTCGTGACTTTTTTTATAAAAGTTGTCTGTCTGTCTGTCTATCCGTTCTCATCCGCACGAGAAAGAGAGGGAGGTGCCAGTGTTCTTCTTCTTCCCCCTTCTCCTCCTCCTCTCCCCTATAGCCTTCTTCCTCTTCCCCCAGTCTCTTCCTCCTCCCCTCTCCCTCTAGCCCCCGTCTCCTCTTACTTTCTCGTCGTCATCGCTTGGTTTCTCACCGCTAAGAGCGGTATACTAGTAATTATAACTAGTATACTGCCACTGTCGGTGAGAAACCGATCGATCGGTCAGGAGGAGGAGGGGAAGAGGAAGAAGAATAAGAAAGAAAGAGGGGGAGCTGAGAGAGGAAAAGGAGGGGTCGATGTTACTCTCTCGGATGAAGACGGACGGATGGACAAAGTTTCTATATGATTCATGGGGGAAAACCTCCTTCAATCGGTTTTGATTATTACTAGTATACCACCGCTGTCGGTGAAAAATTGGCCGATCGGTCACATCAAGGTGGAGGAAAGAGGAAGGAGGAAGAAGAAGGAAAGGGTCGATGCTGCTCTCACTCTCGCAGATAAAGACGGGCAGACGGACCGACGGACGAACAAAGTTGCTATATGAGTAACGGGAGAAAACCTCGTTTTAGTCAGTTTTGACAAGAGTGCCCTTATTTTTTCGAACACATTTACCCTCAAGGAAAGTCCTAAATGCCCATGTTCAACCAGCAATGACCGAACAGTTACAATCTTATTTGGTCGGCCACGGCTGACCAAACACGATCATAAATTTTCAGCCATGGCTGGCTGAAAAGAGCTAAACTGTTCGGCCAACCATGATCGAACAGTGCCACGAGGGGAGGTCGGAGGGGAGGGGAGGTCGACGGAGCAGGGAAGAAGGGAGGTCGCTGGAGGATGAGGTTGGGGGTGATGGACAACGAGCGAGGAGAAGGGTCGTTAGGGGCGTCAATAGGGAGGGGGACGAGGGCGAGGATGGCGGGGGAGGGTGATAGACGACTGGGGGGGCGGCGGCAGCGGCGAATGGGAAGGAGAGGGGAGGAGGAGAAGGGTGATTTGGGTATTTTGAAAATTTTGGGGGTGCCTTGATCAATTTGGTGGGTCCATTTATCCGCACCCTACTTGTTCTTGTATGTTATGAAAAATGAAAATATCAGCTTTGTTCCTAAATTGCCCCAAAAGGTGATCTTTTTCCGGTTGTGTCCCTTGGTGGTAATTTGGTAAATAGGGGAGGTAAATAATTCAGGTATGTAGGAAGAGACCCACATCTTTGACTTATATTTAATAAATAATTTCAAAAATCAACCTCCACCCAAACTTATTCAAAAAATAGACATCTGTCATGTCACATCGATAGCGAGGCGGTTGGCCCGGCCAGCATGGCGCCCGCACTGTCAACTTTGATTTTTTTCTTCGATCATGTTTGTCAACCTCGGAAGAAGCAATATTATTGTTTTTCTAAATTTTTCCCTTGTCTAGGGTTACCACCCCTAGACAAGTGAAAATTCTTTTTTTAAAAAAAATTTCGTTTGTCCGGGATTGCCAATCCTTGACAAGCGAAAATTCTTTTTTTTAAAATTTTAGCTTGTCCAGGGTTGCCAACCTCAGACAAAGCAATAGAATTTGTTTTAGCTTTTTCCTTATCCGAACAAAGAAATAAAATTAAGAGAAAGTTATTGTCGTTAGGTCATTATAGTAGAGTATTGGACATGGTGGATTGATAGGATGTTGCTTCATTAATACCTTGGATCTTTTATACTTGGATTTGTCAGTGGATTGTATTAGAGTAGAGTTCGACTTGGGGTTAAGGAATAGGTGTAGATTGAATTGGCCTGAACTAGTGGATTACTCACATATACAGTTGGGTCATTGCCTTGATTTTTGAATCGATGATTGAGTTCGATTTAAGTGGGGGTGGGTTGATGATCTTGATCTGAGTGGATAATGAGGATTTGATTAGATGTAGCTGAGTATTTATTTTAATATATTGAGACTTAGATACACTGATGGATATAGAGGATTAAAGTAGATTTATAGGAAGGAGAGAAGTACCTTATTGGTCAATTGACCTTATAGTGACAATGAATTTAATATTTGACATCTATGGTGACTGTATGATATCAAAAGTTTAGAAGCATGCTATTGTTATACCTAGTACATATGGATAGGATCCTGATTAGTTTTGGATAAGACTGCATGTTATAAATATGTACGTATCATGTTATTGATCGAAGGGGAACCGTGCACGAAAACGTGTGTTTTAGAAATAAGTGAAAGTATGCGTGTTTCTGCTTCCTCGATACTTTCGTTATAGCATATAGGCTATACGGGTCGAATCCACAGAGATAGAAGGCGATAGAAGCATTAACAGTTCGTATTCACGTTGGTTGTTAACAGGTTCTTCTTTGTTAAAGAAAGCGAAAAGAAAAAGGAAAAAAAAAGCTAGAAGTATAAATCACATAGAGGGGGGGTGAATAGGTGATTATTATACTAAATGACAAATAATGCGGAATTAAAATTTACTTACGAGCAACCTAGCAAATACTAATCACAACACAAGGAATACTTGCAAATAAGTAAACAAGATAAGTGTGCAAGTAAGCAAAGAGAGAGCAGACTGAAGAGAGAAAGAGTAAGCAATCGCAAACAAGGTGATATGTTCCGAAGTTCAAACTACTGCTCTACATTCCCGTCTTCAACACTATGAAGGATTTCACTATGACCGATCTCACTAAATCATCAACATTACAAGTTCTCACTAGGACTCTATGGACACACAAGTCCTCTCTCCGGTGCCGTAACACCAACAACAAAGCTCACTAGCTCACTTGAGGTCGCAACCTCTACAACTTCAAAATAGAAGAAAATCAGTAATCTTCTCTTGATCACAAAAGGATCACAAGCACAATCCTATAAACAAGATGAGGAGGTGAAACTCTTTGGGATTGTATAGTGGAAATAACTTGTAAAGATGTAGAGGGTAGGTTCAAGCTAAAAATCAAGTATATGGAATTTTGGTTCAAATGGAAATCTTTTAAGAAAAAGAACTAAAACTTGATTTCGGGGATATTTGTTTCATTGTAAAAGTCATAAAACTCCATTATTCGTTAATGACTTACAACCCAATGACAATTACAGCGTTTGTTTGGACCGTAATTCATAAAAGACTTCGCAACTCAATTACCACTCACTTGCAACCCAATTACCACCACTTACAGTCCACTTACAGTTAATTTTATGGTCATGCAAATTTGTATTATTTTTTATGTTAATATTATTTTTTTAATATTTAGTATTTTTATATTTATTTGCATTTTAAAACTTTTTAAATCACCAAATAGTTAATTTTGTGGTCAATTTTTTCTCTTACGACTTACACATTATGACAACCAAACACCGTAAAACACAATACACTTTCCCACTTACAACTTTATATTATCAACCAAATACCGTAAAACTTACATGCATATAACTCATTTACAACTGTAAAGACTTTACCAATTACGACTTCTGAATTACGGCCAATTACGACAACCAAACAGACCCTTTGATGATTAAATCTTATTGTAAACTTGTAAAAACTTGTTCATGGGTTTTTTCTACAATCCCACTATTTATAGGAGATGAAAACATGGGGATAAAACCCAATAGAGTCGTTGGGAAAAATCCAGAAAAAGACAAACAGAAAACTAGCCGTTGGGAAAAAATCAGAAGAAAATCCTTCTATCGGTCGATTGCCAACAGTCAGATTCTGAATGTTGGGGATAGCGGTCGACCGTTTGTCCCAACCAGAGAGCAAAGCTCTCTGTCGGTCGACCGTGACCAAACCGAGTGCAAAGCTCTTGCAGTCAGTCAACCGAACAGTCGACCGAAGTGCACATAAAACACTTGAGGAAATTTTGAATAGCTCTGTCTACGGTCGACCGGCGCTGGGCTAGAAACATGTTTTGAAGATTTTTTTGAAACCAATTTTTTTCTACAAAAATATACTTTGATCTTAAACATAAAATAGAGTTCTTAGGACTAGATAGAATCAGTGTGTGATCATGGATCAACACAAAATAAAGTTAGAACTTATTTTGTAAAAATACTTTTCTAAATTGAAAAGTGATTTTTCCGAAACTCGTTTTTTGAAACTTGATTTTGAAAACGGAAAAGAGAAATGTTTTGAACTCTTTTCAAAAACACATCAGGATAGGAATGAAGTGTGTGTGTGTGTGTGTGTGTGTGACAATCTTAAGAGCTATCAACCCATATCATCTTGGTCTTAACAATGACTATAAATCCTATCTAAAATGCAAAAAGTAAAAATACAAATCTTGTACGGTCATCACTTTCAAACTTGATCCTTGAGCTCTTCTATGTGCTTAGGCTCTGGGATGACATCTTTTATGGCTTCAAAAGGTGTGAGTCTTATGGTGAAGCCATGGTGCAACATGGTGTTAACTTAAAACTTATTTAAATAAAATTATTAGAAACATAACTACATATATTTTGTTATCATCAAAACTAGAGCAAATAGCCTTTGGGCCAACAATCTTCTCCTTTTAATGATGACAAAACACATGGATTTATCACAAATAATTTGGGAAGAGACTTCAAGCGAAGCTCCCTCTAAACACGTACATATATCAAATGTGACATATAAACAAGATGCATTGATAATAGCATAAAAATACGATGTATCAAAAAAGCTCTATGCAACCCATCTATGCATACCAAGAATACATAATTACAAAGGTGTATGCGCAAACGATTTCATCCAACCAACCAATAACCACCAACCTCCAAAACAAGTAGTAAATGGTTGGTTTACAAAGGATACTCAAGAACACAAACACACCACATATCACATATAAAAAGATATGTATCAAATATTAACCATAAAAAGAGATACATAACTTCCCAAACAGTGATATCATAAAAGAAATTATCCATACAAAGGTTCATGCCAACCTCAAAGTAAGTTCCAAACCATAAAATAAGTTCCTCAACAGAACCATGTCCAAACCAAGTACACCAAATACATGTCCAAATAAATGGGTACATAAATAAAGACACGAAAACATAAAAATCTCCTAGATAACTCCAAAATCTTTCTCTTCTTTTTTGTCATTAACACAAAAGAGGTCACTCTTCCTAAAAGTCTGGATTTCCAGGAGGAGCTAGTGCCTCGGAAGGAGCTGGAGGATGTACCCAAGGGTCAAATGGAGGACCCGATGCAGAAAGAGGCTACGCGTAACCTCTCGGAAGAGGAACAAGCCAAGCGTGCCTACTATACCTCTCGTCGAGCACGTCTGAAGATAGCGAATGGATGAGCAGATATATTGCAGGTCGTTCTGAATTCCATGCTCAATCCTTTCAAGATGTGAAGTCATCTTCAGATCATGTTCACGAAGCTGAGCAGAGAGAGCAGTGTATGGGTCAATAGAGGCTGCGAAGGCTGAAGAGGATCAAGGGGCAACAACAGGAATGCTAGGAGGGGGCTGAGAAGCAGAAGCACGCTCCCCAGCACACATCCTCTTGAGGAGAGTGTTGTTGATGTCAACAGATTGGTTCGATGGATCGTTCAGTAGAAAGATCAAATTTTAAGAGTTTGAGAAGTTGGGTAATGAGCATCCCAAAAGGTAAGTGCCAGTTTGGGATCAGGAGGTGCTTAGAAAGCATGAAATTGATGATGAGCTTAGGAAAGTTTACTCTAATACCTTTCAAAAGCCAATAAATCAAGAGAGATGCAGAATCCCGAGCATGACTATATTCTTCTGATTTTGACAAGAGATTATAGAACACTATCTTAGTTAGGACTTGGGCGGTGAGTGTGTAATACTTCACCTCCTCGTTCCTGACTAAAGCCAGGTTATCATCATCATGAAGTAAGAGAGATGTGGTGAGGGAAGATTCACCGTCAGGATATTCAAATCATGTAAATCAATATTATATATATATCTACACCCTCACAGGGGAGATTTAATAGACAGGCAAATTTATCTTAAGAAATGTTAATTTCTTTACCCAGAACCGTAGATCTGATATGATTGTCTTAAAAAGTCAGATTAGAGTATAAATAATGCGCAAGCTCAGGGTGGACAGGTTCCTTGATGGTGACTAGGTATTCTAGAGAGCTTGTGTTCAAAATATTTGCAAGATTTAAGTGCTTAAAATCAGCAAGCACTACAGTTCTACCAGAAATCACATGTTTATTATGGATAGTAGAAACCTATGTGATGCATTCTGAGAAACAAAAAGGTTGGTGAGGATTCGGGTTGTTTACCCTTCTCAGATTTAAGCTTCTTAAACATGCTAATGATAGAAAGATGATAAACAAGATTATGACACGAATTAAAAAGAGATTGCAAGAAATATTATGAAACAAGAGATTAGATAGATTTAGGGTTTAAACCATAAGGAAACTAAATTTTTCTTTGAAATCAAGTGAATCTGAAGCCTAAAAATGAAATCCAACAACTTAGGGACCAATTTGAGTTTTCATGGGGTTTGGAGAGAGGGGATGAAGGAAATTAGGGAGGAGAAGAAGAAAGAGTCGGTGGAGGAAGAAAATGAGAGAGAGAGAGAGAGATTGAGAATTTAGGGTTTTAAAACTGAGTAAGAACACAGCAGACCCGACACTCGGTCGACCGGGGCTTAACTGAGAGCATCTCGGTTTCAGTCGGTCGACCGGCTTAAGCCAAATTTTTTTTGTTACAGGTTTCCTCGGTCGACCGGCCCTATTCCAGGCCAACTCAGCCGACCGTTGCTCGACCGGGACTACCCAAAAAAATAATATTTAAAAAAAATAAAATGAGGGTTTTGAAAAATATTTAACTTGGATATTTTTATACATAAAGCAGAGATATAATACCAGAAATCTTATAGGCATGGAAAACACAAAAATGATATCAAAACAATTTTATTTTATTTAAAATATTTTTTCAATAATTAACTCATATATTAAGCAATTAAAAAAAGATATTGAAGCCGAATACCCTTAACGAGTTCTGAACTTCTCCTCGGCATTTCTTTAGATAAGAGTTGAGGTGCGCAATTGCTATCTTGATTTATTTCTTAAACATGGTTTAAATAGGATACCCAACCGCAAGATGGATATACAATACACACACATACACGTATATGAGCAATAAATTAATCTATGTACACATATATGTAAAGATATCTATCAAACAAGTGAGCATGGGTAAACACCATAAACATGGGCAAGCAATCCATGGCTAGTACATAGAGCAAAAGTAATATCAAAGGACTAGCTCAAGTATAAGCAACCCAAACAAAGATCATGTAAACATAACGTAAAATATATTATCAAACATGAAAGGCTAGTTATTCTTATGCATATATAGATCTAGCTAGAATTAAAATTTTTAAGTGGAGAAGTTACCGAATCATGGCACTCTCCAAATTAGGTGCTTCTTGATAGCGTTACAATATGACGGTTGATCCTTTGAACTTCGATGCATCCATCACAAAGGCACCATCTTCCGCTATGTCTTGGAGGAGGACGACACACCTACATCAATCAAATTGGGTGTGTTCTTTGGTATCCAAATCTTTTAGGTCCTGTAGGGTTAGTACTTTCTCGAACCCAAACATTTTTGTTTAATATGTTTAACTTTGCATAACAAAATTTTACTAAACGGCCTTTGCGGCCGCATTGTGTACATGTGTATATTTTGTCATACATGAAAGCATACTTATGTTGATGTGTATGTGCATATTGTGCATGTTTTTCATGGCGTGTGTGAGATGAATGAGATGTATGCTTTCTTTGGGTTTTTCACTTTGGAAACATAGAATTAAATTTGTTCATATCAAATGCACACTTTTTTAAAGTGGTATCCAAAACATTAATACGTTTTTGAATATCCAAAAAATTCATTTATGTTAAAAGCAATCTTAGGGCTTTTGTCCTTACAAACAAGTTTATATTTATCAAAATCCTTTTTCGTTTTCTCAAAGAAATAGATAGTTCATTTTTCTCTTTAAAAATAATTTCTAACTTATTCTTTAAAAAGTCATTTTCCTTTTTTAATTTTTTATTTTGTGCAAGAGAAATTTCATATCTATTTTGTAATTCTTCAAAAACTTGTGCAAGTTCATCCATAGTTAAATCTTCATATTCTAGAGAGGTTTCGAGATTTACCATGGAAGTTTCCTCTTCATTGACATGAAGCAAACGTATGCGACATCAATCTTCTCTTCGGAATCCGTCTCCAAATCATCCCAAGTGGCTATCATCGCCTTCTTCTTTTTATGCACGTTCTTGGAGGTAGTGGCTTGAAGTGAGGGGCAATCTGCAATGAGATGACCCGTCTTCTTATAATGAAAGTAAGGACCCGTCTCCTCCTTTTCTTTTCAAATCTTCCTCGAGGTCTTCCTCTTCGGAAGTTGCTTTATCTTTCTTTCTTATAAAATTGTAACGCCCCGATCCTAAAGATACGGAGACGTTATGGCGACGTATATACGCGAGGATAATACCCCACGTATATACGCTAAGCCTAAGTTAACCTGAACAAGTTATAAATCAGAACTATAATAATCAAGGATCACTGCAATAATACATATAAGACTACACATGATAGCAATGAATAACAGGGAGAAAATGACAGCTGAATAGAAGTCAAAGGTGATATACAGGAATCAAAGAATCATAACAAGAATAAAATGCAAGTATACCAGAATTAAAGGGAGAGGGCCCAAGCTCCTCGCAAGGCAAACCGTCTCGTCGAACCCTGCACATTAGAACAACCGTCCAATAGCTGGACGTGCAAACCCAGGGTCGTCAGAACGCGACCATAATGAGTGTGTGTGTAAAGGGGAAACAGCTCGTGCAGAAGAAACAATGTGCATAAATAATAATAAGAACAATTGCAATTATAAGAGACCATATAACAGATAAATAACGGGACTGTAATAACATAATAACAACACGAATAAAGATAGGCAGCAACTGATCAATAGTAAGCAAGCAACTGATGTCACAATAGGTAACCTATCACATGTCACTAGGCTGGTATACAATCCGGTCATGGTTATAGTTACATGTCTATCACAGTGATATAAATGTACAATCAGGTGGTATAGTCAGTCACAATACATTAACAGTTTATTTTCATTTATTATGTCAGCGAACACCAATTGCCACCTGTAATAGATGCATCCCATACTACGCCTACTACATGTGTCAACCGGAGTCCTAAGTTATTGAAACTGATTGGTTGGAGACATTGTCCATGTTTTAGGTGGGTCCCGTACATACCCGGGACCACGGCCTCAGTTTCCTGGCGCTGAACCAGGCCGTACCGCTAGGTACTCAGTAACAGTAACAGTAACAGTAATCTCACTGTGAAACAGTGGAACAGTAAACAGTACAGATGGGATGCCAGTCATCCCCCAGGAACCCTGCAGTGGAACCCTCAGTCGGCTGCGCGACCTGTATCCTAGGTCCACCCAAAATACAGACGCTGTCTCCTCCATTAATTTCCCCAATCCCAGTGTAAGTTGTCCATTAACATTATTATTTATTCAATTCAGTTAAATCAGTCAATGTCAACATTATCTAGAATTCTGGGACGATACGGTGACAGTAACAATAACAGTACAGTAACAGTCAATCAGTAATCGTATACACGGTGAACAATATCAGTAACAGTGAACAGTAACAGTAACCGTGTATACGATGAACAATAGGACTGTACCGTGGTTACGGTCAATGATACTTTCCCAGTAACTCTCAATAACATGAACATAAAAACAGTAACAGTCTAGACACTGATCCTCAAGTCACCAATAACAGAGATCAAATAGTAAAAGCTATCAAACTCTGAATATATATAAAATCACCGACATCGCTAAATTCACTCTCACAATAATTCTATCCATATCACTGAGTAACCCAGTCTCTAACATCATAACAAGTCCTCATCAATACCAGAATGAATCATCACTTAAATCATCACCAATAAATTAATAACAAGTCAACACATACTGAATCATATCAAGGTAAGGGAATCATCCTCAAATAACTTATGGTCTAAACTATCTACTCTTGGCACTCAACATCATCCATATATCATCTAACAGATCCCAAGTGTCAACAACATCAATCTCATCTCAATACCAGTCAGGCTCCAATAAAAGGAATATAGATTCTGGATAACTTCTAACTCAAGATCAGTCTAAGTCACACTCAACCAATTCAGTCATATCTGATATGTCCTCAATACTCAACTAATAAGGTCATGTCTAATTACTGATCATCATTCAATGTAAAAAGCATAAGTCCCAGATCAATCCAGAGTCATCATATTCAACTCACATTCCTGACAGTCATATGTGAAAAACACCTAGAGGGGGGGGGTGAATAGGTGTTATTGCTAATCTAACAAACTTTTTAAAACTAAGTATGATGAATGATGCAACGATCTCTCAAACAAGACTAAGAGCCGAATACCCCGTGAGAGGTTCTGAACTCCTTCCTCCCAATTCCCCTTGAATGGGTTAGAGGTGTGCAATGCAACCTTGTTGTATGAGAATTGATCGAACAAAGCAAAGTATGATGAATGAATAGTGAGATGCACACAATATATCACAAGTATCACAAGCTTGAAATAATAGCACAAAGAAAGAAACAAGATCACAAGCAAGTAATAGAAAGCAATATAGTCCAATAGAATTTAAAGTAAGAATGGACACAAGGCAATCACAAACACAAGATGTTTGTTTCGAGGTTCGAGCCACCGCTCTACTCCCCGCCTTCACCTCCGTGAAGGGTTTCCACTATCCACCGAGGACGCCTTACAATGGTCTACCGAAGACCCGAGCACCGAGCTCCACCAAGTACAATAACCTCTACCGAAGAGGTGTCTCCACAAGAACAAGAAGAGGAACAAGAACAAGAGTGATCACAACAAGATCACCACACTCTTTTATAACACTCTCACTCTTTTTACAACTTCACTATAGAATGAGTAAGGGATTTTTGGCTCTATGAAGTGTAGTGAGAAAAGCTCAGTTGTAGAGATGATTTTTGCAAGGGAACACAACTGAAAACTAGCTCAAGAAAGAATTGAAAATGGAGAGCTTAAACACTTTTCTTTTCTCTTTTGAAAACTTTGAAAACTTGAGGATTTTTCTTAGTGTTTTGCAAGAGAGTCTTCTCCTCTATTTATAGGGAGAAAAATAGGTTTAAAACAATTTATTTAGAGCTTATTTGCTCTGAAAAAGAACTGAAAAACCCTGTAAAAGTCTGCAAAAAACAGATCAAAAACAGATTTCAGAATTGCACAAAAGAGGAAAGAGCCGTTGGGCAGCAGCAGGCTTGGCGGTCGACCGGGCCGGTCGACCGCCAGCTCAGCTGGTCAAAGAGCCGTTGGCTCGGGTCTTCTGGCGGTCGACCGGCCGGTCGACCCAGAAAACCTGAGAACAAACCTGCTCTCAGTCTTCCTCTAGCGGTCGACCGGACGGTCGACCCAGAAAACCCGAGAGCACTCCTGCTCTCAGACGGTCGACCGCCCGGTCGACCGTAGCACGTGCACAGACGTGCACGCCCAGGCACAGTGGCCGGTCGACCGGGCCGGTCGGCCGGTCAGCCTGAAACAGGAAAACAGTGTATTTTTGACTTGAAAAATTTTGCAAAATAATTTTTGACTTTAAGGAAACTTAAGTAATATGCTAGTAGGGGTATATAAACAAGATCTAAACATGGTATTTATTTTTGTAAAATATAGAGTCATGTAAATATATTTTTAAGGCATGAAACCTAATTTAAAACATGAAAACTTAAATACAAAACACCGCATTTTAACAAAACCAAATTGTGTGTGTGTGTATCCTAGAGCCAATATCCAACACTCAAACTTTAACATTCTAATTCTTACATTGGTTCTAATTACTACAAGCTCTTCAAGGGGCTTTTCACCATCAAGGTCTTCAACACTTGAGTCTTGAGCCCACTTTGAGTTGACTTGAGTCCAAAACACTTTCTTTTAGGGTGTAAACCTTTTAGAAGAGTTAGAATCCTGAAACACACATAAACAATAAACAATATTAGTACAAATAACTAATATGTTTTGTAATCATCAAAACACACTAAACAAGGGTGATTGTAACCTTGGGCCAACAATCTCCCCCTTTTTTGATGATGACAAAACATATAGGTTATTTAAACAAAAATGGAAGAAGAGCTTGGAAAGCTCCCCCTCAAATAATGCTATGTATCAAAATGTCAATGAAGAGCTAAATACATAAGCATTGAAAGACACATAATTTTGTCAAAAACTCAAATGCAAAACACATAGTTTTATCAAAAACTCAAATGCATCAAAATAAACAAACTACAAACAAACTCAAAACACATAGTTTTATCAAAAACTCAAATGCATCAAAAAATAAACAACTCATACCTTTTCTCCCCCTTTTTGTCATACATCAAAAAGGGTTAAACAAACAAAATAAAGAAATTTTTCTTTAAGAATCCATAATGCAAACATTCAACTCACCACAAATAAATGAAAATCTAGCATAATCTAGAGGTTTAGTAAAAATATCAGCAAGTTGAAAATTGGTAGAAACATAATCAATATCAATATCACCTTTCTCATAATGATCTCTAAGAAAGTGATACCTAATGTCAATGTGTTTGATTTTACTATGTTGATTTGCATTCTTTGTCATGTGAATAGTACTAGTATTATCACAAATATTTTAACATGATCAAAGTGTAAATCATAGTCAAGGAGAGTATGTTTCATCCAAAGAACTTGTGCACAATAAGCTCCGGCCGTAACATACTCCGCCTCGGCGGTTGAAAGGGCTACCGAATTTTGCTTTTTGGAAGACCAAGATACAAGACAATTACCTAGGAATTGACATGTTCCACTTGTGCTCTTCCTATCTACCCTACAACCCGCATAGTCGGCATCCGAAAAACTCTTCATATCAAATAGTCCAGTTTTCGGATACCACAAACCCATTTCAATAGTGCCCTTAAGGTATTTAATTATGCGTTTTACCGCTACTAAATGAGACTCCTTAGGACACGATTGAAAACGAGCACAAAGACAAACGGAAAACATGATATCCGGCCTACTAGCCGTCAAATACAATAAACTACCTATCATGCTACGATAAACTTTAATGTCTACACTTTTACCTTGTTCATCCTTATCAAGCTTGGTAGTTGTTGCCATGGGAGTTTTGCTTACTTTAGATCCTTCAAGCCCGAACCTTTTGATGAGTTCCTTTGTGTACTTGGCTTGATTGATGAAGATCCCATCCGTCCTTTGCTTGATTTGGAGTCCAAGGAAATAGTTGAGCTCCCCCATCATAGACATTTCAAATTCATCCTTCATGCATGATTCAAAAGCTTGGCAAAGAGATTCATTAGTAGAACCAAAATAATGTCATCAACATAAATTTGCACAATAAGAATATTTTTTTCTACATGTTTTGTAAACAAAGTTGTGTCAATTTTACCTTTCTTAAAACCATTTGAAATCAAAAATGAAGAAAGTCTTTCATACCAAGCCCTAGGGGCTTGTTTTAAACCATAAAGAGCTTTATCTAATTTAAATACAAAATCCGGATGTGTAGGATCAACAAACCCGGGGGTTGTTCAACATACACCTCCTCTTCAATAAAACCATTTAGAAAAGCACTTTTAACATCCATTTGAAACAATTTAAAATCTTTATATGAGGCAAATGCTAGTGTCATCCGTATGGCTTCAAGCCGTGCTACGGGTGCAAAGGTTTCTTCAAAATCGATTCTTTCGATTTGAGTGTAACCTTGGGCAACTAACCTAGCTTTATTCCTAACAACGTTACCCGATTCATCCAACTTGTTCTTAAAGATCCACTTAGTACCAATTGTTGGTCTATCGTGGGACCTAGGAACAAGGTGCCAAACTTGGTTGCGCTCAAATTGATTGAGCTCCTCTTGCATGGCTAGCAACCAATATGAATCGGCCTCGGCTTCGAGGACGTTCTTGGTTCAACATGAGAAATAAATGCATAATGTCCACAATAATCATGAAGTTTAGAGCGAGTGGTTACCCCTTTTGATACTTCACCTATGACGAGGTCCTTGGATGATGAGGATTGTATCTCCATCCCTTGGAAGTTGTTGAGTGGGCTCCACTTCAATTGATTAAATTTCATGTCCTTGAGCCTCTTCTACTTTAGCTTCACTTCCTTCATCATCCTTTGGCTTGTCTCCCATAGTAGTAGTATCCTCCAAGGTCACTTTCTCCAAGCCTTCATCCAAAGCATCTATTTCTACAATTCTTAACAAACAAGTTAGATTCTTCAAACTTAACATGTATAGATTCCTCAATAGTCAAAGATGATTTATTGAAGATTCTATAAGCCTTACTTGTATTAGAATACCCAACAAAAATTGCCTCATAAGTTTTAGCATCAAATTTTCCTAAATTATCTTTTGTATTTAAAACAAAACATTTGCATCCAAAAACTTTGAAATATGAAACATTTGGTTTTCTAGAAAAGTACATTTCAAAAGAAGTCTTTGAAGTATTTTTACACAAGAAAACACGATTTGATATGTAGCATGATGTATTTACGGCCTCGGCCCACAAATAATGTGGTAGACCATATTCACTTAGCATTGTCCTAGCCATCTCTTGTAAAGTTCGATTTTTCCGTTCAACTACTCCATTTTGTTGTGGAGTTCTAGGACAAGAAAGTTCATTCTTAATTCCATGTTCTTCACAAAAAGTGGTAAAGGGTAGGTTAATGAACTCACCTCCTCTATCACTTCTTATTCTTAAAATTGAAGACTCCTTTTCTTTTTCAACTCTTTTCTTAAAAGTTTGGAAATATGAAAATGCTTGATTTTTGTGTTCAAGAAAGAAAACCCAAGTAAACCGTGAAAAATCATCAACCAAAACAAATGCAAATCTATTCCCACTTAGACTTTTGGTTTGTGTAGGGCCAAATAGATCCATATGGATTAACTCCAAAGGACGTGATGTCATGATATCCTTAATTGACTTGAAAGAAGACTTAGTTTGTTTCCCAAATTGACATGCGTCACAAACTCGGTCCTTTTCAAAATTCAAATAAGGAATACCTTTCACCATTTCCTTTGTGTTTAACCTAGATATGTGATCAAATGAAATATGGCCTAATCTTCTATGCCACAACCAAGAGTCGTCATCGAGGGCTTTTAAACAAGTAATATTACAAGACATATTAGACATATCTATCATATAACATTACTTTCACGAAAACCGGAAACACACAAGTATTAGAAATTCTATCAATTACTTTACAAGCTATATGATCAAAAACAACATCAAAACCTTTATCACAAAGTTGACTAACACTCAAGAGGTTATGCTTGAGTCCATCAACTAAAACTACATTTTCAATTAAAGGGGATGTGCCGAGTTTTACATTACCAATACCGATGATTTTACCCTTGGCATCATCTCCGAAGGTGACGGTGCCACCTTCATGGTATCTTGATAGGGTTGCAAAGTTGTTGATGTCCCAAGTCATGTGCCTTGAGCAACCACTATCAAGATACCACAATCCTCTACGTCGTTGGGCCTTGGATGGTACCTACATCATTTAGCAAAATAGTTGACTTTGGTACCCAAATTTTCTTGGGTCCTTGAAAGTCAGTGTTGCGAACCCAAATATTATGATAAGATGCACTTAGTCTATCATAGCAAAAATTAGCTAAGTGTCCTTTCCGCCCACAATGTGAACATGAGAACACTCTTCCATACATGAATGCATGATGTGTGTGTGAAGTGTGAGCATGCTTTGGGGGTTTGCCACGATGTAACGGTTGTGTGGTATGAACATGAGCATGAGCATGGCGAACATTTTTCTTAGGGGCTTGTTTCTTAGGAAACATGGCCTCTATCTTCTTCTTATCAAACTCACAATTTTTTAAAACAATTCCCAATGAGTCTATTCTTTCTTTAAGTATGGTAATCTCATTTGAATCAATTTGTGGAGACTTGCCTTTACAAGAAATCTTATACTTGTCAAAATCTTTTTGAGTGAAAATAAGAGTGGAAAGTAATTCATCATTTTCTTTAGAAAGAGTAAAAACTTGATGATTAAGAGATTCATTTTCCTTTTTCATTTTTAATACTTTTTCTTAAGAAAATCATAGTTATGTGATAATTCTACAAAAGCTTCTCCTAACTCATCCATGGAAAGTTCATCATTAGGAGAAGTGAAAGGGGTTACCTTGCTTGTGCTTTCATTAGCCATGAAGCACATGTTGGCGGTATCAATCTCCTCCTCGGATTCGCTCTCGGAATCCCATGTAGCTTTCATTGCCTTCTTCTTGTGAGGCTTCTTTGAGGTGGAGGGCTTCACTTTATCCGGACACTCCGCCACTATGTGTCCTGGCCTTTGGCAATTAAAGCAAATGATCTTTCTTTCTTCTTTGCCTCCTTGCCATCTCTTTCTTCCTTGAAATTTAGCCTTGTTGTACATCCTCCGGACGTTCTTCACAAGAAGTGAGAGCTCTTTGTCATCTTCTTCTTCATCGTCTTCGTCGGAGTGTGTGGATTGACTTTTGAAGGCTATAGTCTTCTTCTTGCAAGGAGCCATGTCCTCCTCACTTTCCTCTCCATCTCATGGGTTTTGAGGTTCCCAATGAGACCAATTAGCTCCATCTCCTCCTTGTCATTGAGTTCCTTCAAGGTTGTTGCTTTTACTTCCCATGAAGGAGAAAGAGCCCGGATGATCTTTCTTACTCTTTGATCATTATCAATAGCATCACCTAGAGAAGAAAGTCCATTAGTAATCTTTGTAAATCTTGTAACCATATCATCTATGGTTTCATTTTCTTGCATGCAAAAATTCTCATATTGGGACCGAAGAAGGTCAATCTTAGCCCTCTTCACTTGTGAGGTCCCTTCATGTGTAACTAGCAAATGTGTCCAAATTTCATATGCGGACTTGCAATGAATAACTCTAGCTATGTCATCATCATTAAGGGCTTGAAGTAGTACATAGTGAGCCCTAGCATTGGCATCAAATTCTTTGGTCTCTATTTCGAACCAAGTGGATTCATCACCGGGGGGTGCACTAAAGGGTTTGGTTACGGCCTTTGCAACTCGACTACCTAGAGATTGCAAGAAAACGGTCATCTTAACCTTCCATATGGGAAAGTTAAGTCCATCAAACTTAGGAGGGTTTTAATTCTATCGGCCATTTTTATTAAGTGAATATGAATGAAATGATTAGCAAAATTAGGATCTCTCTAAGGTTGTTAAGCTAAATCTTAGAGTCCAAGCTCTGATACCAATTGAAAAACACCTAGAGGGGGGGTGAATAGATGTTATTGCTAATCTAATAAACTTTTTAAAACTAAGTATGATGAATGATGCAACGATCTCTCAAAACAAGACTAAGAGCCGAATACCCCGTGAGAGGTTCTGAACTCCTTCCTCCCAATTCCCCTTGAATGGGTTAGAGGTGCGCAATGCAACCTTGTTGTATGAGAATTGATCGAACAAAGCAAAGTATGATGAATGAATAGTGAGATGCACACAATATATCACAAGTATCACAAGCTTGAAATAATAGCACAAAGAAAGAAACAAGATCACAAGCAATAAATAGAAAGCAATATAGTGCAATAGAAATTTAAAGTAAGAATGGACACAAGGCAATCGCAAACACAAGATGTTTGTTTCGAGGTTCGAGCCACCGCTCTACTCCCCGCCTTCACCTCCGTGAAGGGTTTCCACTATCCACCGAGGACGCCTTACAATGGTCTACCGAAGACCCGAGCACCGAGCTCCACCAAGTACAATAACCTCTACCGAAGAGGTGTCTCCACAAGAACAAGAAGAGGAACAAGAACAAGAGTGATCACAACAAGATCACCACACTCTTTTACAACACTCTCACACTTTTTACAACTTCACTATAGAATGAGTAAGGGATTTTTGGCTCTATGAAGTGTAGTAAGAAAAACTCAGTTGTAGAGATGATTTTTGTAAGGGAACACAACTGAAAACTAGCTCAAGAAAGAATTGAAAATGGAGAGCTTAAACACTTTTCTTTTCTCTTTTGAAAACTTTGAAAACTTGAGGATTTTTCTTAGTGTTTTGCAAGAGAGTCTTCTCCTCTATTTATGGGAGAAAAATAGGTTTAAAACAATTTATTTAGAGCTTATTTGCTCTGAAAAAGAACTGAAAAACCCTGTAAAAGTTTGCCAAAAAACAGATTTCAGAATTGCACAAAAGAGGAAAGAGCCGTTGGGCAGCAGCAGGCTTGGCGGTCGACCGGGCCGGTCGACCGCCAGCTCAGCTGGTCAAAGAGCCGTTGGCTCGGGTCTTCTGGCGGTCGACCGGCCGGTCGACCCAGAAAACCCGAGAACAAACCTGCTCTCAGTCTTCCTCTAGCGGTCGACCGGACGGTCGACCCAGAAAACCCGAGAGCACTCCTGCTCTCAGACGGTCGACCGCCCGGTCGACAGTAGCACGTGCACAGACGTGCACGCCCAGGCACAGTGGCCGGTCGACCGGGCCGGTCGGCCGGTCAGCCTGAAACAGGAAAACAGTGTATTTTTGACTTGAAAAATTTTGCAAAATAATTTTTGACTTTAAGGAAACTTAAGTAATATGCTAGTAGGGGTATATAAACAAGATCTAAACATGGTATTTATTTTTGTAAAATATAGAGTCATGTAAATATATTTTTAAGGCATGAAACCTAATTTAAAACATGAAAACTTAAATACAAACACGCATTTTAACAAAACCAATTGTGTGTGTGTGTATCCTAGAGCCAATATCCAACACTCAAACTTTAACATTCTAATTCTTACATTGGTTCTAATTACTACAAGCTCTTCAAGGAGGCTTTTCACCATCAAGGTCTTCAACACTTGAGTCTTGAGCCCACTTTGAGTTGACTTGAGTCCAAAACACTTTCTTTTAGGGTGTAAACCTTTTAGAAGAGTTAGAACCCTGAAACACACTTAAACAATAAACAATATTAGTACAAATAACTAATATATTTTGTAATCATCAAAACACACAACAAGGGTGATTGTAACCTTGGGCCAACAATATGATCATCAATTATCAATATACATCAATGATTTTGATATAATAATTGTCATTCCAACATATATCCATAATCAAGCTCAGCTCTCTCACTCTAACAATTTAATCTGATTCCAAATCCTCAAGGTTCATACTTCTATTAAGATCAAAAATGATATCCCAATACTCGGTATCACAACATATACATGCATCTTAGTTCTATTTGATCAAGTCATTACCACCAATATCCATCTCTAGGAATCATGTACATCCATCAATAACCAATACATAATCCATGGGTGAAGTCCACAATCCATCAGATGTCTATACATACATAGCTGACAGACTCATATTAGTCGACTAAGGCTATATACAAGTCGGCTAGGGGGAAGTATAGTCGACTAATCAAGTGGGCCAAGTCGACTAACTCCCCTGCCAGAACAGAAATCAGAGATACATCATCACTTATTCTTCTCATACTCTCTCCAGTACTACATACTCTTCAACACACAAAATGCAAAATCTAAGCATTCATATGGTAATTAAAGGATTCCAACATAGAGATATGCATCTCCTGTTTCTATGCATTCATCATGTAACATAAAGGGCAAAGATAATCCACTACCATACTTAAAGATCCCCATACATAAACATGTAATCTAAGTATTCTACCAACAATTACATAACATATACAATAATAGCTGCAATCACTTAATAAAAGAGAGGAGGAAGAGACACTCACATTGGGAATCTGGTCATCGCCGGGCGAGTCGCCGTTACAGTCGCTGTGGTGCCGATCTTCGCTGTTGGACTGCATAGGGGGGTAGCCAGGGTGCTGGAGAAGGCCACCGTGCCGGTCTCCAACGATGGGCTGGCATGGATCGGGAGAACTCGCTGCTCGCTCGCTGCCTGCTGCTGCTCTGCTCTCTCCTTCTGGGCTGCTCGTCCGGATCTCACCAAACAAATCGAAAATGCTGTAACACGCAACCAATACATACAAATAATTTTAAATACACGCTAAACACCCACACGTGCATACGAACATATACACGTACACGTACATATACACGTATACAAGCATACACATACATACATACATGCATACTTAAATAAATGCCAACCACATATTATTATAAGTACATACACTTAATTAAATGGCATACCCATCTACACAAATAAATAAGAACCCATGCATATAAATCATGCATACACATACATGGTTATACATAAACACATGCATGCATCCAAAGTAATAATATACCTATACATTAATTAATAAACTATACACATAAATGCTTAAGGAATGAATTCATGCAAATATATGTACCATGCATAAATATCCAAATTAATAAATATCTATTATTAACTATAAATATCTATACATATTAAATAATTCACATCCCATGCAAGCACAATAATTCACCACCACCAACATGCAAATATTTACACAACACACCAAGCATGTAAAAAGAACTCACAATATAATTTATGAAAAGGGAAATAATTAGAAAAGGGGGAATTACTCACTCAACTAGGTGCATTGCGGCACGCCGACGGAGGCTCCGACGGAGGCGTACGGGGCCGCGAGGGTGTCGTTGGATAGAGCAACTCGCCGTGAAGAGCGTGGGGTGCGTTCGCGCTCGCCGACGACGATCAACGGCATCTCGCGGAGAGCCCGAAAATGGCTCGGAGTAAGAATTTCACCGCACATGAAATAAACACATATATGATTAATAAACTTACATAATTAATCTACAACACCCAAACACACATGAAATTATACAATGGAGAGATGTGAAAGGGGCTCACGGCTGACTTGGTTTTCAATTGGAAGCACTGCACAATCAGCAAGCCAATGGGAAAAGCTCGGCAAAGCTCAAAAACAAATGGCTTCAACAATAACAATCAACAGTAGATTCAGAAGTAATTGAGAAGCTAAAGTACGAATTCAAACATGAATTATGATATGTAAATAACCCAAATCTAATGTGAAAAATAACCAAACAGATGTAATTTGAGAGTGTGCAAAATATTAAGAGAGAGAGAGGAGCGAGACTCACGTCCAATGGGGGGAGGGGCGCCTGCCAATGTAAGGGCTTGCCTAATGGAGATGTTGCGGCAACAAGGAGGAGGATGGGGACGCTGTTGGTCTGAGGTGGGCTTGCGCAGCCTGGGGAGGGCGCTGGTGGCGAGATGGGGGTTCGGCCTGGGAAAGTGCAGAGGGGGGGGATCCAGCTATGGCGTGGATGCTGCAAGGGGGTGAAGGCCTGGGGTATGCGCTCATTGATGTAGGCGGCTGGAGATGCAATGGGGGATTAGGGAATCTTAGGGTTAGGTTTAGGATATAAAAGAGAGATTATATGTGGTGTTATTGGGCTTCTGGTTTGGATCATGGTGTGGGTATAAGATGAAGGGTATTGGTCTAACGGGTAGGATTAGGAATGGGTTTGAGGATATGAGCTTGACTAATGGGCTTGGATAAATAGGGATATGAAATGCAATAATAATAATGCTAATAAAACACTATAATAAAATAACCTATACTAATAATAAAATAGATAAGTAATACTAACACAAATAATAATTAGCAATACTAATTACCATAATAATAATATCAATCTATAATAATAACAATAATAAAAATAATAATTAACAATGAAATGATAATAGAAGTATCCACTACAAATAATATCAATCAATAATAGTAATAACAATAAATAATGATCATAATAAAAGAATAATAATAATAATGGAAATAACTACTAATAATATTAACAACTAATAGAAATAAAATAATAATAATAGTTAGCAAAGAAATGTCAATGATAAATAATGGTAAACATAAAACTAAATTACTATTTACTATCTCAAAAATAACTTGAATATTTAATAATAATAATAATCACAGGAAAAATAATAAATTAAGTTGAATAAATAAAAAAATACTCAGCAATTCAAAATAAATACGTGAAGAAAATAAAATACTGTAGTTTAGATTAGGGATATTACATTCTACCCACCTTAATAAAAATTTCGTCCTCGAAATTTCAATAAAGCGAGGAATGATAAAAAAAAAATCAAATTAAGAGGAAGATGAAGCTTCCACACCACTTCACACTGCATCAAGACTTCACCACGCTTCCGCTGCGCGCTCTGATTTCTGGTACCGGCTTCAACAAGGAGTAACCAATCTCAAGAGATAGAATTAGGAGAAATGAATAGGAAAGAAGGATGAAATCAAGATGGACATCCAAATCACTCTAATTGAAGTGTTGGAATCATGAATATCAACAGATCAAGAATGGAATTCCAAAGGAGGACGATCAATTCCAAATGGAGTCAATATTATCAAGTGAATAGTATATGTATATTGCAGTGTCCACATAACTGTCTCAGGTTACAGGTAGGAACTAGGTTCTCTTTTATGTCGAAAATTTGGCTCTGATACCACTCTGTAACGCCCCGATCCTAAAGATACGGAGACGTTATGGCGACGTATATACGCGAGGATAATACCCCACGTATATACGCTAAGCCTAAGTTAACCTGAACAAGTTATAAATCAGAACTATAATAATCAAGGATCACTGCAATAATACATATAAGACTACACATGATAGCAATGAATAACAGGGAGAAAATGACAGCTGAATAGAAGTCAAAGGTGATATACAGGAATCAAAGAATCATAACAAGAATAAATGCAAGTATACCAGAATTAAAGGGAGAGGGCCCAAGCTCCTCGCAAGGCAAACCGTCTCGTCAAACCCTGCACATTAGAACAACCGTCCAATAGCTGGACGTGCAAACCCAGGGTCGTCAGAACGCGACCATAATGAGTGTGTGTGTAAAGGGGAAACAGCTCGTGCAGAAGAAACAATGTGCATAAATAATAATAAGAACAATTGCAATTATAAGAGACCATATAACAGATAAATAACGGGACTGTAATAACATAATAACAACACGAATAAAGATAGGCAGCAACTGATCAATAGTAAGCAAGCAACTGATGTCACAATAGGTAACCTATCACATGTCACTAGGCTGGTATACAATCCGGTCATGGTTATAGTTACATGTCTATCACAGTGATATAAATGTACAATCAGGTGGTATAGTCAGTCACATACATTAACAGTTTATTTTCATTTATTATGTCAGCGAACACCAATTGCCACCTGTAATAGATGCATCCCATACTACGCCTACTACATGTGTCAACCGGAGTCCTAAGTTATTGAAACTGATTGGTTGGAGACATTGTCCATGTTTTAGGTGGGTCCCGTACATAACCGGGACCACGGCCTCAGTTTCCTGGCGCTGAACCAGGCCGTACCGCTAGTACTCAGTAACAGTAACAGTAACAGTAATCTCACTGTGAAACAGTGGAACAGTAAACAATACAGATGGGATGCCAGTCATCCCCCAGGAACCCTGCAGTGGAACCCTCAGTCGGCTGCGCAACCTGTATCCTAGGTCCACCCAAAATACAGACGCTATCTCCTCCATCAATTTCCCCAATCCCAGTGTAAGTTGTCCATTAACATTATTATTTATTCAATTCAGTTAAATCAGTCAATGTCAATATTATCTAGAATACTGGGACGATACGGTGACAGTAACAATAACAGTACAGTAACAGTCAATCAGTAATCGTATACACGGTGAACAATATCAGTAACAGTGAACAGTAACAGTAACCGTGTATACGATGAACAATAGGACTGTACCGTGGTTACGGTCAATGATACTTTCCCAGTAACTCTCAATAACATGAACATAAAAACAGTAACAGTCTAGACACTGATCCTCAAGTCACCAATAACAGAGATCAAATAGTAAAAGCTATCAAACTCTGAATATATATAAAATCACCGACATCGCTAAATTCACTCTCACAATAATTCTATCCATATCACTGAGTAA
The DNA here is from genome assembly GCA_038442645.1 of Agave tequilana. Classification (NCBI taxonomy): domain Eukaryota; kingdom Viridiplantae; phylum Streptophyta; class Magnoliopsida; order Asparagales; family Asparagaceae; genus Agave; species Agave tequilana. The sequence goes on from JAVJIF010030462.1 coordinate 93,830, forward strand.
CCCAGTCTCTAACATCATAACAAGTCCTCATCAATACCAGAATGAATCATCACTTAAATCATCACCAATAAATTAATAACAAGTCAACACATACTGAATCATATCAAGGTAAGGGAATCATCCTCAAATAACTTATGGTCTAAACTATCTACTCTTGGCACTCAACATCATCCATATATCATCTAACAGATCCCAAGTGTCAACAACATCAATCTCATCTCAATACCAGTCAGGCTCCAATAAAAGGAATATAGATTCTGGATAACTTCTAACTCAAGATCAGTCTAAGTCACACTCAACCAATTCAGTCATATCTGATATGTCCTCAATACTCAACTAATAAGGTCATGTCTAATTACTGATCATCATTCAATGTAAAAAGCATAAGTCCCAGATCAATCCAGAGTCATCATATTCAACTCACATTCCTAACAGTCATATGATCATCAATTATCAATATACATCAATGATTTTGATATAATAATTGTCATTCCAACATATATCCATAATCAAGCTCAGCTCTCTCACTCTAACAATTTAATCTGATTCCCAAATCCTCAAGGGTTCACACTTCTATTAAGATCAAACATGATATCCCAATACTCGGTATCACAACATATACATGCATCTTAGTTCTATTTGATCAAGTCATTACCACCAATATCCATCTCTAGGAATCATGTACATCCATCAATAACCAATACATAATCCATGGGTGAAGTCCACAATCCATCAGATGTCTATACATACATAGCTGACAGACTCATATTAGTCGACTAAGGCTATATACAAGTCGGCTAGGGGGAAGTATAGTCGACTAATCAAGTGGGCCAAGTCGACTAACTCCCCTGCCAGAACAGAAATCAGAGATACATCATCACTTATTCTTCTCATACTCTCTCCAGTACTTACATACTCTTCAACACACATGACTACACTAGAAATCTAAGCATTCATATGGTAATTAAAGGATTCCAACATCATAGATATGCATCTCCTGTTTCTATGCATTCATCATGTAACATAAAGGGCAAAGATAATCCACTACCATACTTAAAGATCCCCATACATAAACATGTAATCTAAGTATTCTACTAAACAATTACATAACATATACAATAATAGCTGCAATCACTTAATAAAAGAGAGAAGGAGGAAGAGACACTCACATTGGGGAATCTGGTCATCGCCGGGGAGTCGCCGTTACAGTCGCTGTGGTGCCGATCTTCGCTGTTGGACTGCATAGGGGGTAGCCAGGGTGCTGGAGAAGGCCACCGTGCCGGTCTCCAACGATGGGCTGGCATGGATCGGGAGAACTCGCTGCTCGCTCGCTGCCGTGCTGCTGCTCTCCTTCCTGGGCTGCTGGTCCGGATCTCACCAAACAAATCCAAAATGCTGTAACACGCAACCAATACATACAAATAATTTTAAATACACGCTAAACACCCACACGTGCATACGAACATATACACGTACACGTACATATACACGTATACAAGCATACACATACATACATACATGCATACTTAAATAAATGCCAACACATATTATTATAAGTACATACACTTAATTAAATGGCATACCCATCTACACAAATAAATAGGAACCCATGCATATAAATCATGCATACACATACATGGTTATACATAAACACATGCATGCATCCAAATTAATAAATATACCTATACATTAATTAATAAACTATACACATAAATGCTTAAGGAATGAATTCATGCAAATATATGTACCATGCATAAATATCCAAATTAATAAATATCTATTATTAACTATAAATATCTATACATATTAAATAATTCACATCCCATGCATGCACAATAATTCACCCACCAACATGCAAATATTTACACAACACACCAAGCATGTAAAAAGAACTCACAATATAATTTATGAAAAGGGAAATAATTAGAAAAGGGGGAAAAATTACTCACTCAACTAGGTGCATTGCGGCACGCCGACGGAGGCTCCGACGGAGGCGTACGGGGCCGCGGAGGGTGTCGTTGGATAGAGCAACTCGCCGTGAAGAGCGTGGGGTGCGTTCGCGCTCGCCGACGGCGATCAACGGCATCTCGCGGAGAGCCCGAAAATGGCTCGGAGTAAGAATTTCACCGCACATGAAATAAACACATATATGAATAATAAACTTACATAACTAATCTACAACACCCAAACACACATGAAATTATACAATGGAGAGAGATGTGAAAGGGGCTCACGGCTGACTTGGTTTTCAATTGGAAGCACTGCACAATCAGCAAGCCAATGGGAAAGCTCGGCAAGATGGCTTCAAAAGATAATAAAACAATCACAGTAGATTCAGAAGTAATTGAGAAGCTAAAGCACTAATTCAAACATGGATTATGATTTGTAAATAACCCCAAATCTAATGTGAAAAATAACCAAACAGATATAATTTGAGAGTGTGCAAAATATTAGAGAGAGAGAGGAGCGAGACTCACGTCCAATGGGGGGAGGGGCGCCTGCCAATGTAAGGGCTTGCCTAATGGAGATGTTGCGGCAACAAGGAGGAGGATGGGGACGCTGTTGGTCTGAGGTGGGCTTGCGCAGCCTGGGGAGGGCGCTGGTGGCGAGATGGGGGTTCGGCCTGGGAGAGTGCAGAGGGGGGGATCCAGCTATGGCGTGGATGCTGCAAGGGGGTGAAGGCCTGGGGTATGCGCTCATTGATGTAGGCGGCTGGAGATGCAATGGGGGATTAGGGAATCTTAGGGTTAGGTTTAGGATATAAAGAGAGATTATATGTGGTGTTATTGGGCTTCTGGTTTGGATCATGGTGTGAGTATAAGATGAAGGGTATTGGTCTAACGGGTAGGATTAGGAATGGGTTTGAGGATATGAGCTTGACTAATGGGCTTGGATAAATAGGGATATGAAATGCAATAATAATAATGCTAATAAAACACTAATAAAATAACCACTATACTAATAATAAAATAGATAAGTAATACTAACACAAATAATAATTAGCAATACTAATTACCATAATATAATATCAATCTATAATAATAACAATAATAAAAATAATAATTAACAATGAAATGATAATAGAAGTATCCTACAAATAATATCAATCAATAATAGTAATAACAATAAATAATGATCATAATAAAAGAATAATAATAATAATGGAAATAACTACTAATAATATTAACAACTAATAGAAATAAAATAATAATAATAGTTAGCAAAGAAATGTCAATGATAAATAATGGTAAACATAAAACTAAATTACTATTTACTATCTCAAAAATAACTTGAATATTTAATAATAATAATCACAGGAAAAATAATAAATTAAGTTGAATAAATAAAAAAATACTCAGTAATTCAAATAAATACGTGAAGAAAATAAAAATACAGTAGTTTAGATTAGGGATATTACAAAAATAGTTTGTCCACTCTCCAAATGAGCATCGCAAAGTCTTCATCTCTATCTTCAGATGAATATTCTTCGCCGATGGTGGTGGAAGAAGCTTTGAAAGCAATAGTTTTTCTTCTTTGGTGTCTCCCTTTCTTCTCGTACTTTCATTTCCATTCATGCGTCTTGAGATTTCTGATGAATCCTGAGAAGTCCATTTCTTTCTTATCGTTGAGCTTCTTCAATGTTGTGGCCTTCACTTCTCAAGCTTTGGGGAGAGATCTAATGACCTCCGTATCTTTTGGTCATTGTCAATGGTGTCACCTAAAGAAGATAATCCATTAGTAATCTTGGTGAACTGAGTAAGCATCTCATTAATATGTTCATTTTCAAACATTAAGAAATTCTCATATTGAGAACGAAGCAAGTCAACTTCAGATCTCTTGACTTGCGCCGTCCTCTCATGAGTAATGATTAGATATTTTCAAACCTCATAAGCGGATTTGCAATTACTTACATGAGAAAGATCATATATTTAATGCTTGTGTAAGTAAATATTGTGTCTTAGCATTGGCCTCATAGTCCTTATCGGTTGCTTCAGACCATCTATTCTCATCACCGTGAGGTTCAATGAATTCCTTTGTTATGGCCTTATTTACTATAACCCCTAGGGACTTGAGGAAGAGGTTCATCTTAACTTTTAAAATATGAAAGTTCAACCCATCAAATTTGGGTAGGGACTTGATGCTAGAGAAATCGTGTGATGCCATGAAAACAAATATAAGTGCACAAATAAATAGCAAATGCAACAAATGAATATAGTCAAATGAAAGGATCTCCCTAAGGTGGTTAAACCAAAACTAAGGTAGGCTCTGATGCCAATTGTAAATCACCTAGAGGGAATGAATAGGTGATGACTATACTAAATGACAAATAATACAGAATTAAAATTTACTTGCTAGCAACCTACCAAATACCAATCACAACATAAGGAATACTTGTAAATAAGTAAACAAGATAAGTGTGCAAGTAAGTAAAGGAGAGTAGAGTGAAGAGAGAAAGAGTAAGCAGTCGCAAACATGATGATATTTTCTGAGGTTTGAGTCACTGCTCTACGTTCCGCCTTCAACACTATGAAGGATTTTCACTATGACCGATCTCACTAGATCGTCAACTGTTATAAGTTCTTACTAGAACTCTATGGACTCTCAAGTCCTCTCTCGTGATGCCGTAACACCAACAACAGAGCTCACCAGCTCACTTGAGGCCGCAACCTCTACAACTTCACAATAGAAGAAAATCGGTGTTCTTCTCTTGATTACAAATGGCCCACAAGCACAATCCTATAACTAAGATAAGAAGGTGAAAATCTTTGAAATTATGTAGTGGAAATAGCTTGTAAAGATGTAGAGGGAAGGCTTAAGCTAAAATCAAGTGTATGGAATTTTAGCTCAAATAGAAATCTTTTAAGAAAAAGAACTAAAACTTGATTTTGATGATTAAATCGTATTGTAAACTTGTAAAAACTTGTTCATGGGTTTTTCTACAGTCTCACTATTTATAGGGGACGAAAACATGAGGAGAAAACCCAATAGTCGTTGGGAAAAGATCCAGAAAAAGACAAAAAAAAACTAGCCATTGGAAAAAAATCAGAAGGAAATCCTTCGGTCGGTTGACCGGCCGGTCGACAACCAAATGGTCGGATTTCTGATCGTTGGGATAGCGGTCGACCAGTTGATCGACCGTTTGTCCCAACCAGAGAGCAAAGATCTCTGTCGGTCGACCGTGACCAAACCGAGAGCAAAACTCTTGCAGTCGGTCGACCGAGCGGTCAACCGAAGTGCACACAAAGCACTTGGGGAAATTTTGCGCATGTCGATCGACCACTCGGAGCAATTCTGTTCTTTCTATGGTCGACCGGTCGGTTGACCGACCTTGGTGATTGTACTCCAAAATTGTTTTTTATCATAATTTTTACACATATATTCTTGATCATTCCTTTATTAATTAATGCTATTAACCCTCTTTTTCCTTATGATGTGTAAAAATTCAATAAAAAAGGAGATATTGAGTAGATGAAGCTTCTATAATATCTAAGATTGGATTTTAAATTAAATTGAATCCAAAGGAGGAAAGGATTAATCTTCATCTCCTAAATTCAAGTTCAAATTCAGAAGATAAAGTAATAGAAGATGAATGAGATAAAACTAATTCTATAAGGAATAATGAGGACAATTCAAATTAAATGAAATTCAAAATCAATTCAGAAACAGATTCAGACTGTACACCTTTTAGTATTTGGATTACCACGTTCTCTACAGATTTTCAAATTTGATGATTCAAGATGCTACAGAAAGAAACCTTGAAGGGATACAATTCTTATGTTTATCACTCTATCCGATTCAGCCATCTGTGGAGTCATTTTCAGTGATCAATACGCCAACTTGCTACAAGATTGAATTTTCGTATTAAATTAGAAAATCTTCTAATTTGTATCCTAATGTGATTAGCTTTGAGGTTTATTTAAAGAGCTGAAGTCTATCATAATCTCTCACCTCCACATGAGAGATATAACTTAGTAGTTTTTCTTTAGTTTCTCTTCTAAATTTCTTGTAATTTTAGTCTTTGCACGAGGAGGACGACCATTGTAATTGAATTGTGCGAATCAATAAACGGGTTCTACCTTTCTCATTTCTTTATAGCTTTTTCTTTATTTTCTTTATTTCTTGCTTTCTTTTGCTTCCCATGTTTACCATGAGTAGCTAGGTCTTTTCTCATGGCTTGCTAATATATCACCACCATCACATCTAATGTCTAGTAGATAACCGGATTAGATCATATGCATGCCTACTCCAATCTTTATTCTTGAAGACTCATTAGAATAAGCAACTAGTTTAAACACTTTTTTATTATTCTTCTTAATCTATACTTGATAAATATCTTGATATTTTAATGTTCAACTTTAATAAGTGTTAGGGTTAAAGATTTGCTTATACTTTCTAATGATCTTTCTTACTTTAAACTTGACCAACAATCTTGATATTGTAATGTTATATTTGGTTAGCGCTATTTCAACCCGTATCCTAGTTTCAATCCCACGCATCTTACTTGATTTTGTGGTAGAATATAATATTTTGGATTTGAAGTGAAGTAATTATCAATCTAGCATTAGCATGTATAACGGTTGATTATTAGTAAGGTGTGAAACCTTTCTTTTAGTTTAATTCTTTATCCACATACAATTCATTCTTTCTTTTCTAAGTTCTTTAAATAGAGAAGATAATAAGAAGATAATATTACTGAAACGCTTCCATCACATCTCTCCCTGAGCTTCGACATATTTAGCTCTTGCTATAACGGTTAAATTGCAAAGATTTAGAGTTGAAACCAATCACATACACTTTTTATATTTTCTATATATATTTTTTTGGCAATCAAAATTTTGGCGTCGTTGTCGGAGAGGGAACAATATACATTGTTTTCTAACTAAATTCTTCTCTGTTTGTGTGAAAATCATAAATAAAAATATATTCTCTATGGCCTATCTAAATTCATTTGGTTACAATTCATTTGATAGGTCAAGACCATCTTTCCATCCATCAACCTCTTTTTCAAATTATCATGACTATCTCCATCCCACTTTATCATCTTTTACATCCTACCCTATAATTGAGTGCAATTATCTAGAACCTAAACTTGACCAAAGTTTTGAAAATCTTTTTGAAGATGAACTTAACTGTTTATATGATTCGATCAGGAATGTCTTGGTTAGTTACATACCTCCAAAAGATATAGTTAACTCAAGTTTTGAGTAGATGTATGAGGATGAGCTCATATTTTTAAGTATTCATATTGCACCAATAATATTGTGTGATAACGAGGATGAATTTGTAAAGAGTGGTGGTGAGAAAAAGAGAAGGAGAAAGAGGAAAGTGATGAACAAGTTGGAGATGATGGGAGCTAAAATAACGAAAAGATTGACCTCTCTAATTTCATCACTAAAAAGGACATATTGGAATGATGAAAAGCAAGCTAGAGGAAATAGACCTAGATATATTTATAAGTGTACCTCTTTTATGTTTTATTTTATGCATTGAGAACAATGCATGAGATAGGTGTGGGAGAGAGTTTACTAACATGCTAACATAGGTAGATACTAAAAACAATATTTTAATTTACTTTTGTAAGTAATTAAGTTAATTTTAAGGAATAAGAAAATCATAATTAGGATTTCTTACTACTTGATCAAAATAAGATTATTAGTTTGATTTTTAGGTTTAGGAGAAAAAATTAAAAAATAATTTAAAATTAATTTTTACCTTGATGAAATATGCACACTTTATACACTTACACCTTGGGATTCAAAACAAAGACTCTTGTGTCTTAGAAAAAATATATATAAAATAAATAAATCAAATTATTGATTAGCTAGGTGATTTGATCTAAGAAAGCCTTGGTACTTACGCGAAAAGTAATTAGGTAAGTTGAAAAAAAAGAGAAAAATATATCATATATGTATTAACACATCTAATAATCAATTAGTTAGGTATTAGGGCCTCAAGAAGCCTTAATACTTACACAAAAGAAAATTAGATGAGTTATACATATTAAAAAAAAAAGAAAAAAAGAAGTACTTAAAGGGCAACAAAGTGATAATACTTCGAACTTCTTACAAAAAAAAGTAATAAATATATAAGGCATGAGAGTTAAAGTTAAAGAGTCCCAAGTAAAAAAAACTCACAGTCACAAAGATGCATATGACTTAGGGTAAACTAATAGATTAAATGGGAAATTCAGTTTTAATCTTAACCTAAATTGATAATAAATTTTTTGCATCGAGACTGAGTATCGAACTGAATAATATGATAATTCTAAGACTTATAGATTACTTGATTTCCTAAAAAATTATATCAAATATTCTTCTCTTTAAAAAATGGTATTTTTAAAATACCAACATTTTATTTTTCTTTCTTTATGAATTTTGTGGGTGTAATTCACTGAAAACCCTCACGAAATAACACTCGTCCTCTAGGGGTAACCTAGAGGTTTAATGGTTTGTGCACGTGCTAAATGCAACCATGATTCCTATGAAAGTGAGTTAAGTTAGATTAGTTTAGTTTAGATTTTTTTTTTAGTTTGCTCAAGGATGATCAAAAGATAGGTGACGGGTGCGATTGTACTCCAAAATTGCATTTTTATCATCACTTTTACATATATATCCTTGATCATTCTTTTATTAATTAATGCTATTAGCCTTCTTTTTTGCTTATGGTATATAGAAATTCAATAAAAAAAGGAGATATTGAGCTTCTATCCTATCGAAAATTGGATTTTAAATTAAATTGAATCCAAAGGAGGAAAGGATTAAGCTTCATTTCCTAAATTCATGTTTAAATTCAGAAGAAAAAGTTCTAGATATGAATGGGATAAACTAATTTTACAAGGAATAAAGAGGATAATTCAAATTAAATGGAGTTCAAAATCAATTCAGATTCGGTTTCAGACTGTATACCTTTTAGTATTCAGATCATAACTTTCTCTATAAATTTTCAAATTCGATGATTTAAGATGCTACAAAAAGAAACCTTGAAGGGCTACAATTCTTATTTTTACCACTCTATCCAATTCAACCATTCTATTGAGTCATATTCAGTGATCAACACGCCAACTTGCTGCAGGATTGAATTTTGGTATTGAATTAGAAAACCTTATAATTTGTATCCTAGTGTGATTAGTTTTGAGGTCTATTTAAAGAGCTGAAGTCTCTCATAATTTATCATCTCCACATCAGAGATCATAACTTAGGAGTTTTTCTTTAGTTTCTCTTCTAAATTTCTTGTAATTTTTGTCTTTGCACGATGAAGAAGACGACCATTGTAATTGAATCGTGACAATCGATAAATAGGTTCTACTTTTCTCATTCCTTTGATGTTTTTTCTTTGTTTTCTTTATTTCTTGCTTTCTTTTACTCAGGGCTGGCTATGAAATTTAAGGGGTCCTGTGCGAAAAATGAACACAAGGCCCTTCTCTATATAGTATATACTTATAAAGACATGTTAAAGATTTTGCAGTTACTGTCGATACCGACGAATTGGAAGGGCTCTCTCTCGAGTGAGGCCATAAACTGGTCGATTTGGGTTAAATCCAATCAAAAATCATGGGTTCTGAACTCAAGTTCAGGTCAAAATCTATTTTCATTATCAGAGAGGATCATTTGGTCTTATCCTGCGAGATCCACGTCGTGATCCCTTGGGTGATCATGTATGTCTATAATTATAGGTTGGTGCAATGCTCAAATGATAATATGAAGCTTTAAACAAACAGATGCAATCAACAATTTATATCTATCTACATTCTACTTATTTGTTTCTTATCATTTATTTTCCCTAAATTATTTTAAATTTATTATTGTCTCCTCTCTCTCTAAATTCTTATTTCTAATTCTACGAAAGTTACTTCTGCTGTTATTTGTGTTCATACTTCTTGTTATTTATGCGATGCTGAAATTTATATGATTGCTGACTTTGATTATGCACTGTTAGCAAATATTTTCACTATATTCCTCTCTGTATTTTTTTCTCGAGAAATGATAGTGTGCATCGCTGCATGAAAATGCCAGGATGCAACACGTTCCCTATTGGTCCACGTTGTTGTCCATCACGTGGATGGATCAACCCATTATTTCTAAATTAGGATCCTATATTTTATCATTGTGGCCCCACACAAGTCTCAACACATTTACCGGGGTCCACTCAGTCCTCTCTCTTCTCTCTGTCAAAAGTGCCTATACTGAACCCATCTTTATTCTCTCTCAAGAATCTGTTTTACATGAACCCAACTATATCATAAATACTTTTACTTCATAAGATATGTTAAGGAATTCCTCTTCAAAACCTTCTTCTCATTTTTCATTCATAAATAAGTTAAGGAATTTCTGTTCAAATCTGTTGACTTCGGGGCCCCCTAAGCTTGGGGGCCCTGTGCAACCGTACCGTTCGTACCCGTCCAGAGCAAGCTCTGCTTTTACTTCCCATGTTTACTATGAGTAGTTAGGTCTTTTCTCATGGCTTGCTAGTATATCACCACCATCACATCTAATGGCTAGTAGATAATCGAATTAGATCATATGCATGCCTACTCCAATCTTTAATTTTTAAGACTCATTAGGATAAGCAACTAGTTTAAATACTTTTTTATTGTTCTTCTTAATCTATACTTGATAAATATCTTGATATTTTAATATTCAACTTTAATAAATGTTAGGGTTAAAGATTTGCTAGTACTTTCTCATGATCTTTCTTACTTAATACTTGACCGACAATCTTGATATTGTAATGTTACATCTTAGTTAGTGCTATTTCAACCCGTATCCTAATTTCTATCTCATGTATCTTACTTGATTTTGTCGTAAAATGTCTGTTTAGGATTTGAAGTAAAGTAATTATCTATCTAGCATTAACATGTATGGTGGTTGATTATTAGTAAGCTGTGAACTTTTTTTTAGTTTAATTCTTTATCCACATACAATTCATCCTTTCTTTTCTAAGTTCTTTAAATAGAGAAGATAATAAGAATAAAATATTATCAAAAAGCTTCCATCACATCTCTCCCTGAGGTTCGACCCGTTTTGCTCTTGCTACAGCGGTTAAATTACGAAGAATTAGATTTGAAATCAATCACATACACTTTTCAAATTCTCTATATTTTTTTTGGCAATCACTTGGGCCAGAAACATGTTTTGAAGATCGTTTTGAAACCAATTTTTTTGACAAAAATATACTTTGATCTTAATACAAAATAGAGTTCTTAGGACTAGATAGAAACAGTGTGCGATCATGGATTAAAACAAAATAAAGTTAGAACTATATTTTATAAAAATACTTTTCAAAATCGAAAACCAATTTTTCTAACACTTGTTTTTCAAAACTTGATTTTGAAAATGAAAAAGAGAAATATTTTGAACTCTTTTCAAAAATACATAAGGATAGGATGAAGTGTGTGTGTGACAAACTTAAGAGCTATCAACCCATTTCATCTTAGTTTTAACAAATGACTATAAATTCTATCTAAAGTACAAAAAGCAAAAATACAAATCTTGTATGGTCTTCACTTTCAAACTTGATCCTTGAGCTCTTCTATGTGCTTAGGCTTTGGGAACGACATCTTCCATGACGTCAAAAGGTGTGAGTCTTATGGTGAAGCCACGATGCAACATGGTGTTAACCTGAAACTTATTTAAACAAAATTATTAGAAACATAACTATATTATTTTGTTATCATCAAAACTAGAACAAATGGTTTTGGGCCAACAAGAAATGGTAGGCGGAGAAGGCGATGAAAACGACGAAGTGAAAACAATAGAGAAGTAATTTTTGAATCGGTAAAACAAAAGAAGAAAATAGAAATGAAGTGAAAAGTGAAGTGATTTAGAAAGTGATGTTAAAAACAAAATAGAAAAGAGATGACGTTTGTGATGGAGAAATAAAACAAGTGTTGAACGAAGAAAATGACAACATCGATAAGAAAATGATAAAAGGGTTTTGAAATTGGTTTTGGAAACAAGATAAAAAGAGAAGAAAATTCATGGCAACTAACTACTAAATACCCCACTAATCATGTTAGCCTCTTAATGATAGTTGCCTCACATGAATCCTTGGCCTTCACTAACCCTTGACTTCTTCAAGAGATATATCAAAGCATGGCACATAAGGTGGTTCTTTACATTCAAACTTACATCGAGAGTAAGCTAATGCAAACATTAGATCATCAAAATCGTTAGAGGCAAGGATGAAATTAGAGAGTTAGCTTGTTAGTAAGTTAAATGTTAGAACCCATCATCTTGAGCCATCAATGACTCTTGCAAGAGTAAGGCCTTGTAGAGGCTATTAGATTCATGTAGATTATCAAGTAATGAGTTAGATGATTAGTAGTTAGTATTTAGATTGTCATGAAAGAAAAGACAACTAGTAGTCATGTTAGAGGTTAGAGAAGAAACCATGAAAAGGAAAAGAGGAAGCTTTCATAAATTGTCACTCTATATTACATCAATCTCTCTTTCTCTCTTGAATCTCTTCCCTAATACAAGATCTAAAACAAAAAAAAAAATACAAAAGAAAAAGAAGAAGAACTACACAAAACTACACTAAAGAAGAGAAAAACCTAGCCTACAGCTCTGCAGTCTTGTTTCTGGTTTACAAATGCAGTATTTATAGGCAAAAGAAAGATCTGAAAGACGAAACAAAGCCACATTTTGAAAATAGATGCGTGGGCCCACCAATATGCCTTGGATTCATGACAATACCACGGACCGAGGTCCCTGTTTCACTCCGGTGCTTCGTCCAACTTCGAGATGCTTTTATATGTATCTAAATTTTGGTAAATTGGACCCGTATTTTTTTAGATTAGTCCTCAATTTCTGGATTTAATGTATCTTCTAGAATCTCTCTAGCTTGGTCTCCAAGAATTGTGATTTAATTACCCAAAATTAGGTTTAATTAGGCTTTTATTTCGACTTTATCCTTAAACTCTTGATTATCTGCAAAATAGACCAAACACAGGTTAGACACAGTATTTTATTCATAAATTCGTAGAAAAATGCGATATGAAGATGCAAACTCGGATACCAATCACACCTCGTCCTGAGCAAAATAAGAAAAAGAAAAACTAAACTAAGAATGTTATTACACTACTTTCGCAGGTGACGCGATTGTACTGAGCGTGTGCAACAAGCCATTAAACCTCTTGATTTTTCCTAGAGGAGGAGTTTTGTCTCTTGAGCGTTTTCAGCGGATTACACCCACATAATCTATAAAGAAAGAAAATAAAAGTTAGTATTCTTGAAAACGCATTTTGAAATAGAGAAGAATTTTTGAAATATTTTTGTAAAAATTAAGTGATCTAAGGTCATTAGTTCACCAAAAATTATTCATCCTTAAACTTCGTCTATATGTAAGTTCTTATCATCAGTTAATGTAAGAATTCAAAATTGGATTAAATATTTGATCTTTCATAAAACCTAGATAATATGCACTTTGTGATAGTGTAAATTTTTTTGGGATTTCAAACTCCAACCTCAAGCCATTTATTCATTTATATACATATATTTTTTTTCTTTTTCTTCTCTTTGTTTTTTTAGACTTTCTATTTACCCGTGTAGTGAGTTATTAGCCGATGACTCTCAAATCAGACAATCTTTGGGCACCAGATGAGAAAACATCCCTCGGGCTTAAGGATTCGAGTAAACAAGGCCACAAAACTTAGGGAGATTATTTGTTTTGACCACCGTTGGCATGACTAATCATACTTCTTAAGGCACAATTAATCAGCTAAATTAGTGGTCAAGTATTTGTAATAATAATTTTTTATTTATGGTATTTTAAGTCTTTATTTCCATCCCAAAAATGTATAAGTATGAAGTGGATACTCTCTAAAGCAAAAAATTCAAGATCATATTATCTTTCCAATCTTTCTTACTTAACCTATAATTTTAAACAAGATCTATTATTTTGAATAGATTTAAGATGTCATAATTAAGGCTCCCTTAATTTCTAAGATTATCTTAATTTTCTTAAAAATAGATCAAAATTTTTTCTCTTGTTTCAAAAAAGTTTTAAAGAAAAGAAAAAATCTTATACAAAAGGGAAGATTCTAAGAATATTCTAAAAAAAGTGAAAAGGAAAGAAAATCTAAAAACTCTACGTTAGTATACCCTCCCTCATACTTATCTCATACATTGTTCTTAATGTATCATAAATGCATGTATGCATTAAAATATAGAGCGAAGAAGAATTCACCTCAAGGTGATGGTTCTGGTGGAGGTCTGATTGGTGCACGAAATGCGGCTCAATTTAAATAATATGAAGTTTACAGGAACCCACCAATGACCTCTTTAATATAACCAACTATTATGATGTATACATAGATGATTTTTATTAGAAATATTACCCCATCAAAATTTTCAAATTTTAAAAATAATTTCAGAGTCATTATTATCAACACCTTTATTCCAAAGTGGAGTGTGAAATGATGAAATGATTGATTTGGGCTCAGAAAGTATAAGAACTAACATCGACTTAGGAAACTGACTGAAGTCAAGTAAAGGTTTAAGAATCAAAATTTGTTCAAGAAGTGGGTCCAAATCAATAAGTTGAAACTCTAGTTCATATTCATTTCCCACAACGGAATGTGGCTTTCTAAGATTGGTGATTCAAGTTCAAGAATGACATGTATGAGAATCAAAACTGACCCTAAAATGTTACTCAAATTAGGTAACAAAATAGGAGTTAAAATTGATTCAGAAATTTGAACTGGATCACAAAATTCAAAATTGGGGTCACATGTCTCTTTAAGTCCAATTTTATGAAAATGAAAATTTGCCAATTTGTCAATGGGACTTTCAAAAGTAAGGTATTGATCAAGTTTAATATGTTGATCTTGAAAGATTGGTGATTTAATTTCACGATGAACGGGTACAGGATCCAATACTGACTCGAAAAAGTAATTAAAATCAGGTAAAGATACCAGAGCCAATTGTTCGCATTTCGAAGTTCATGAAAAACTCTATCGTTATTGAATCACGTACAAGTTATGAAATCTAAACTTACTAGAATCTTTTTAACAAGGTGTGTAGTGGCAAGTATAGGATCGAATCTATAAAGATTTGTTCTTGAAAATTTAGTTATTAAAAATCTCACTTTTATCTTATTCTAGTTGAGAAATCCCATGGATGAAGGTTTGAATTTTATTTTTTTAAAAATAAATAAATAAATAAAGTTCTTGTAGAAGAAAGCAAAAGCAAAATAAAAATATGAATAAAGTAAAAGAAAAATAGAAATATAAAGAAAGCAAAAAAAGAAAAAAATACTAACCTTTTTGCGAAGATTTGAATAACCAAAGTAAAAAAGAAATTAAGAGATTGGTACGAAGGGAAGAGGAAGATGAACTAGTGAACTTGTTTCTTGTCGTCGCCTTGTTGTCTCCCTCCTCCAAGGAATGCTGAAAACAAAGAAGCTAATAAAAGAAAAGAGATGACTTCATGGAATCAAATATGTAAGAAAAGAATAGCATAAAAAAATAAAGAGAAAATTAAAGAAAGACTTAGACTAAACGCTGCAAGATCGTGAAGAAGAATTCTGAATTTTTTTCAATAAGCATCAAATACAAAGCCCTTGATCTTCTCCAATCTCGCATTACAACACTCAAAATTCTCTTTTTCTGGCTTTTCAGCTCTCTCGTGTACTCTCTCTCTCTCTCTCTCTCTCTCATGAATACATGTATTTATAGAAAAATAGTGATAAGGGAGAGCGTAGGGAGATAGGAAGAGTTGGCTATTTTTAAATTTCAATCTTCCCCTTATCTCCAAACTTGATTTATCCAGAATTCTAATCTGCAGCTTATTGGCGTGTTGATTGCTGAATTTGCTTATCATATGATAGAATTTAAAATAGTGATCAATATAAGAGTTGTAACCCTTTAAAACTTCTTTCTGAATCATCTTGAATCATTAAATTTGAGATTTGATAGCGAAAGTTATGATTAAAAGGTTAAACTGCATCCAATCTGAATCTAAATATAAATTGCTTCATCTCATCCTTTGATCTTCTCTCTATCCATTTATCCACAGCAAACCCAATAGGGTCTTCAAAAATTCATTTTTTCTTTGAATTTTTATAGTATTATCTTATCTGGTAAATCTAATCCTCAGATAAGATAGACTAAAGATTCTCTGAATTTGAGTCGATCCCTGTTTGATTTAAACTTTTGGGTTTGTTTGGATAGGATTCATGTTTATCTTCTCTTTATCATCCTGCAAAGATTAGGATATTAAGACAAGTGAGTTTGTAATGATTTATTACAGAATATGTGTAGGAATGTAATAATGTTATGCATTATGTGTGTCCAAACATCAATATTGAGTGAGGAATGGAATTGAATTACCAATTTGAGGTTCAGGATCACAATCATGCTCAAGTTCATTTTCAGGAAAGAGATAACTTGCCAAAATGTCTATGTGGTTCTCAAAACTTTGAGTTTGGTCAAGGTCAAATGGGTATGATGAAATTGAATATTGGTTTCAAAAACAACATGATTTTTCGTCTAATTGATAGAGTTAGAGATATAAGAATTGATCAAAGGTTGATAAGAGAGAATTTTCTCATTTTTATAACCATTGATCAATTCAGTCATTATTGAGTCTAACCTACTGATAGGCCGGATAACAAAATTTCGAGTCTGAATCATGTCTCTTATATTCTTTGCAATCAATTTTTTTTGAAAAGATGGGTATGAAACTTCGTCTTGAAAATTGTGGTGAAATCATGAGTCCATCAGATTTTGAAATTGTTGCTTGGACTCACACAAGGCTTCCATACTCATTTCGAGAACAGATTTTTTTACAGTTGGATGTTCTGAAAAAGAAGTATGTGAAGCTTGGTTCTGGAAAATGATGAGTCCAACATGTTTTGATATTGTTGCTCGGCTCACGCAAGAGTTCTATATTCATTTTCAAGATCAATGATTTTTCATTTTGAATAGGTGGGACTGGAAAAGATGAATACGAATCTTGAAATTTTGGTTGACATGGTAAGTCCAACATATTTTAAGATTGTTGCTTGAACTCACTTAAGAGTTCTATACTCGTGTCTAAGGCTGATGGTTGTTTATTTTGAAGAGGTGGGACTGAGTATGAATCTTGAAAATATTGTAAAATTAGGGAGGCTAACATTTTTTGAAATTGTCACTCGGCCTCCTGCATGGCTTCTATACTCTTTTCTAACTTAGATTTTTCTTCTATGGATTGTTCTAGATATCACGGCCCATTTCCCAAAGTATAGTATAACAGTACGTGACATGATTGGCGATCTGTACAAGTGGAGTATGTAGTCCCCACGTGTACACGTTAAGCCTCCTATAAACCTGCAAGATATTTTAGCAAAGCAAGAACACTGCTGATATTTTATATATATCACATGTAACAAGAGTACATAACACTATCCCATATAGTACAAAAACTGGATAAATATGATCATTAGCACATTTATGAAAATGTACAAGACAACTACACATCTAAAACATAAAAAGAGTACAACTACGGAACATACTACAAGCCAAAAGAGACAAAAACGTCATGCACAACCCTACTACTGCTCAACTAGTCCGTCCAGGTACTACCGGTCCTATTCTGAGGGTGTGGTCACGGGCTCAAAATCAAGGCATGCAAATCCAGGGTCTCTGATACGACCGAGCAAGTGTATAAAAAAATGATAATGAAAACAAGGGAATATATGACATGTATAGACATTGTAGGCTGTCTAAAAATGACTAACAAACAAGCCATTAAGGAAGCAGAGTCTCAAGCTCTAGACGCGAGGAATCGATGCCCGCGTCTCAGCATTAAGACGCGTTGGCTCTACACCCGCGTCTCAACGTCCAGACGCGTCGGCCCGAAGCCCGCGTCTCAGCATCAAGGCGCGTCGGCCCGACGCCCGCGCCTCAGCGTCCAGACGTGAAGGCCCGAAGCCCGCGTCTCAGCATTAAGGCGCGTTGGCTCGACGCCCGCGTCTCAACTTCAGGGCGCGTTTTGGCTCGACGCCCGCGTCTCAAACTTCAAGGCGCGTTTGGCTCAACGCCCGCGTCTCAGTTGCAACTGCCCTGATTGCGGGGCCAGTCACCGCGCATGTAGCGGGTAGTGGCCCCTCATTCGAGAGCGTTTTCAGGAGGCACCTTCACCCCCTGAGACCCCTATAAATAGCCTTGTTTGCTATGAAGAGGGGATCGAAGCTTTGGAAAGGTCGAGAATTAAGAAGGTCAAGGCATCATCAAGATCGATCGAATCCAGGCAAGAGGATCATCAAAGGAGAGATCAACGACAGAGAGAGAGAAAACCCTTCAGCGAGCTTACTGAGTACTAGCCGCTCTTCGCCTACCTCCTCCTCTAGAGTTTTGGTAGACGGAGCTGAGTTACTCCCTCTACCGACCGAAGAGAAGATCCCCGACGGTCCGAACAGTCATCCGGTCAACGGAGAACAAGATTCACTCTCCACCGCCACACGAAGAACCCAGCACTAAACAAAGGGGGAATTCAAGATTCAACATTCCCCCTCCCTTGTAACCGGAAGATTAAGCCGGCTGTAATCTTTTCCATCTGATTCCAGGAAACGTTACGCCAGCCAGCCCCCCTCTCCGTGTCAAACAAGAGATGGCGACTCCGCTGGGGACTACCTTCGTTACTGACGAGCGCACCGTGGTGCAAGATGACGTTCTCCGTAAGGGGAAAATGGTCGAATCACTCGTCGTCGAGTTCGACCAGGCGAAGTATGAAGAGTTCCTCTCTTCTGGCTCCAAGAGCCCAAAGACCCGCGTCTGCCGCAGGGTCTCAAGTGGACAGCCCCCTGAAGCCCAATCTGAGGCTCTGTCTGGTGCTCCTGCTGCCCACTGTGCCAAGTTTGGTTCACGCGCCGACGCCTCCCAGGAGGCCCACGTAACCTCAGACACCTCTGCTGCGATCAACCGCGTCGCGCAGAACACACGCGCCAACGCCTCTCTGAAGGCCCGCGTGGTCCCCGGCACATCTACTGGTGCGATCGACCGTGTCGCACAGAACGCCCGCGTCAGCGTCTCTCAGGAGACCCGCGTGGCAAACACCCCTGGTTCTACAAACCAGGAAGTTGTTGGCTTCTCTCTTCCTCCACGGCGCAATCGGAATGCCGAGCGTCGACAGAGAAGACGCGCGCGTCAACACTCAGTCGGAACCGTTGGTTTTCTGACTGGGGTTGGACGCAGCGTACGATCCGATGCCTTGCCCGCACCTCGTCCAGTGCGAGAGATCCGCGTTTGGCGACCCAAACGCGAGACTCCCCAAGTTGAGCCTTCTGAAGACCAACTTGCCAAACGCCAAAGCGAAGCTTCTGCGTCTCGTCAAACGCAGGAAGCACGCGCCCATAGGCGTGGGGCCCAGCAGCCCACTCTCTCCCAAGTCTCTCTGCTCCAACGCAGCAGACAGCAACGCGAAAGTCGCGTCTCATATCAACAGAGACGCCAGACGCGCGTGACGCAGCCGCGACGCGACAGCCGCGTTTCTGAAACCTGTGTCCAGACAGCACAGCGCATGACTTCCTCCCGTCTTCCACGTCGCGAGGCTAGTCTATTTAATCCCTCTCCCACGGATTTGAGGGATTATTTGACAAGGAAAAGGAGTGCCAATCAGGCCACTTCTCCATGCTGCTGTCAACAGCTCATCCAGATGCTCTCTGGATGCCATTGCGAGTCAGGCGTGCACCAGCCGTCTTTAATTAGACAGCTGACCCTGATTCCCCCGTCAGCCAAAAGAAGACGCTCCCACAGAAGGAGAACCTTCTCTGACGTCGAGTACCCGGAGCTTACTGCATACATGACAAGCAGAAGCAAGGGAAAACAATCGAAAATCAGCTCGGATAAGTCTGATTCGGAACCGGAAGGAGTGTATCAGCACACTCGCACCCGGACTGGGACCATTCCCCCAGTTGACTATAATGCCCTAGCCTGCGGCATTAGAATGGACGACTCTCACTCCGTTGTGATAGAGTCGCAGGATTCGAATTCTTCCGTCGAGAAGGAGACTTCTGCCCACATGGTAGGCGCCTCTGAGGAGACGACTAAGCATCTAGAACAGATGCAGAAGCACCAAATGGAGATACTCTCCTCTCAGCAGCGATCCATTGACACCCTCAAGCATATGCTTGAGAAATTGCTCAAAGAAAGAGCGAGATCTCCTCCTAGAAGGTCAAAAGGTAAAGGGGGAAGGAGAAAAAGTCCACCTTCCGAACCTTCGGATGAGACACGACGATCTACTTCGGATGTGTCCAAGCCTTCGGCACAGGCGGGAAGTGACCCAGACCCGGAGAAAGCTCATGTTGAAAGAATGAGTCTACTGGAGCAACGACTCAACGCCCTTGCCAGTCGTAAAGATCTCCAAGAAGCTGGAGTGGTCCGGCCCTATCCGGCCGAGTGGGACTTAGTCCCGTACCCTCCTAGGTTCAAGGCTCCAACTCTCCAAGCATTCGATGGGAAGGGGTCGCCCAACCAACATATCTACTACTTCAAATCCCAAACTGGGAATGTGGTAGATAACGATGCCATCCTGGCACGCCTATTCATTGGCACCCTAAAAGGGTTGGCCTTTGAATGGTTTATGAAGCTCCCGGAAGGTTCCATCAAGAACTGGGGCGACTTGGAGAAGCTGTTTCTAACACGCTTCTTCGAAGATGATTCGGAGGTCACAATGCCTACCCTTTTAGCTATAAAACAGCGAAAGGGAGAGTCCGTCAAGTCTTTCGTAGAAAGATTTCGGAACATGGCACTCCGATGTCCAAGCGGCATGACCCAGGCCACCCTGGTGGAAACATGTCGCCATAATCTCCAAACCTCACTCCTTGCTCAAATAGGAGTTGCTGAAAGCCGCACCTGGAAACAATTAGTCCAGCAAGGTGAACAGGCTGAGGAGATTGTCGCCCGCGTCAGAGCGGAAGAAGGCAAGCCCAGGCCAGAGAGGTCGACAAGGCGTGCACCAGACACATCCCTCCAAACCAAACGGAAGGATAACTTGGCGACAGAGACCAAATCTCCCTCCAAGCCTCTACCAGGCAGAGCGAGTGGCTCTTCTAGCCAACCTCGCGCCAACAAACAGTATTCCTTCAAGGAGGAACACGTCGACTCGCTCTTCAAGTTACTCAACAAGAGCAATCGACTGAAACTCCCTGAAATTAGGCGCCCAGAGGAAGTCGGCAAGACCGACAATCCCACCTACTGCTTATACACAGGATGCTCGGACATCCTACCAAAAGCTGCTACGTCTTTAAGGACATCCTTCAAGCTCTGATTGACGCGGAGGTATTAAAACTCCGACCGGAGCAGAAGAAGATGACGGCCAACATGACGTCGATTCTCCAGTTTGGGACACGACCCCCGACACCCGTGGGGGTGATCTCTGTCCCGAAAGGAGAACTGAGGGTGGTCAACACAGACCCTCATCAGCAGCGGGAGAAAGGCTTGGTACCCGTCCCTACACCTCGAGGGGAAATCATGTGGGTCCACCCTGACCTCGTCGACGAGCAACAATGGACGACTGTGACCAACAGGAAGTCCAAAGGCAAAGGGAAGGCTTCATCTTGCCATGTGATATGCGCTTCCTCCCGAGAAGCGGATACTGATGTTCCCTCGCTGACTGACTCGGAAGAGGAGACAATAGTCCTGGCCGCGGAACCCAACCCACCAACGGCAGGAACCCGTTCAGGGCAGGCATACCTGAAACAGTATGGCGAGACAGCAGTAGCTCCTCCACAACCAGCTGCAGAGCCAGCAAAGCCCTCCTCTAAACAGCCTGGGGAGAAACAGAAAGAAACTCGGTTTTCTCGAGTTCTTGCGAAAGGTGTAACGGAAGGATCCTCGACACCTTACAGTTTTGATGTCTTGGCTCAATTAGCCAACATCCCGGCACGCATTACCTTGTATGAGCTCCTGAGGCTATCAAAGTCAACCAGAGAGGCTCTACAAGAAGCTTTGGCAAATGCTGAGGTCTTTATGACCCGCGTGCCAAGGGAGGAAGATGTAGAGGATTGCCTCCACACCTCCCCAAATGCTCCCTGCATCACCTTCACAACAGATGACATGCAGGTTAAAGGGAAGCATGACCGACCCCTATACTTCACAGGGTATATTGGGTCATCCGAGGTGAACCGCATCCAGGTAGACCCAGGGTCTGCGCTAAGCATCATACCTCACCGGGTTATGCAGTTTCTAGGCATTCCTACCCATCGTCTGAGCCCTACCCAGACGACTATTTACGGGTTCAATGCCAACAGCTCCCGCCCGATGGGGAAGATCAAGCTCAAATGCCAGATCGGGAGCCTCAAGTCGGAAGTGACGTGTTACGTCATTGACGCGGACACTTCCTACAACCTGTTGCTGGGACGACCATGGATTCACCGCAATTCCATCGTTCCCTCTACTCTCCACCAAGTCATGAAATACATTGACGAGAGTGGACAGGTCCGAACGTTGATTGCCGAAAGGCATCCGTTTAAAGGGGTTGAAAATTATTTCACGGACTCCCTCTTATATCAGGATCCGGAGGAGACTAATGAAACCCCACAATCAGAGGAGCCAGACTCTGGTAATGAAGCTGACATTGAGCCGGAGAAAGAAGAGTGCCTGTGGGAGTTGGAACCACTTGTAAAGAGCACTAATAAGCTCGATGTTGATACCACCGACGATGCAGGCGGTTGGTATATTAATGAAGATTTAGATTTCGCGTATTTCCCTGCGTGTGAGTCTGATTCAATACCGTCGGATACTAGTACCGACGTAGATGAGGATGTCTGGTCGGCAATGGATGCTTTGACATCATTGCATGTACCAATAAAATCATCCTTCGGGACGTACCAGGATAATGGAGACGCGCAAGAGTCTGTATTCATGGTTCCAGCCAGACGAAAAGGCCAAAGACCAATACTTTTTGGGCGAATCGCGTCTCAACCAATGCCCCACGAAGAATCGGAAGGTGAGGATGAATCCCCTCAGTTCGATCATTATGAACCGAAAGCGCTCAAGATGATGAAGCGCATGGGGTATGATCTAACCAACAGGCCTGGGTTGAACTTCGGAAAAGGAAGAAGAACACTGCTTCGATCCTTTGTACCGAAAGGGAAGACCCCTGATTACTATCATCAGACGCGCCGGGGGTTGGGCTATATATCAACTCCAGTGCCATCAGCCTCTGATTCGGAGAGACTGTCAAGTCATGACTGCTCATCAGACACGTCGTCGTGGGAATCAGATGTCAGTGTCGGCAACATCTTCAAAGGGCTTTCAGTAAACATGGTTTCGACAAGCCATCTGGAGGATGAAGATGAAGAAATGATCCAATCTGATACAGATCCTTGGATCAAACATTTGAATGCTCTTTGGGATATCCGCTTTGAACAGCGTGAACCACCCACAGAAGACAAGGTTGTTCAAGTCAACCTAGGAGATGAAGCCAATCCTAAACCCATCTTCATAAGTGACGGCCTGTCACCTTCGGAGAAGAAGGATCTTATATCTCTTGTACAAGAGTATATAGACGTCTTCACCTGGAATTATGAGGACATGCCTGGACTTGATCCTCAAGTGGCTATGCACCGCCTCAACATCAATCCGGATGTAAAACCTGTCAAACAACAGCAGCGACGGTTCCGTCCCGAAATAATGGAGGCAATCCAATCAGAAGTCAGGAAGCTTATTGACTCTGGCTTTATCAGGGAGGAACAGCATCCCGATTGGGTAGCCAACATCGTACCCGTTGCCAAGAAGAACGGGAAGATCCGGATCTGCATCGACTTCCGCGATCTAAACGAGGCCTGCCCCAAAGACGAATTCCCATTGCCAATCACGGATGTCATGATTGACAATACTTGTGGATTCGAGCGAATGTCCTTTATGGACGGGTTCTCAGGATACAATCAAATCAAGATGTATCCCGATGACGAAAAGCACACCTCCTTCAGGACACCTCTAGGGGTATATTGCTACACCGTCATGCCCTTCGGTCTAAAGAATGCGGGGGCAACCTACCAAAGGGCCATGAATGCCATTTTCCATCAGCAGATACGCAAAACGGTGGAATGTTATGTCGACGACATCGCGGTGAAAAGTCGCATTAAAGGAGATCACATAGCTGATCTGAAGGTGGTCTTCGACATCATGCGGGCTCATCAATTGAAGATGAACCCCACCAAGTCCTTCCTGGGGGTAGCCAGTGGCAAATTCCTAGGGTTTGTTGTGACTTCCACAGGAATTCATTTGGATCCGGAGAAAGTCCGTGCTATCCAAGAGATGCAACCCCCCAGAAGCCTCAAGGAGCTCAGAGGATTGCAAGGACGATTGGCATACATCCGCAGATTCATCTCAAATCTCTCCGGGAGATGCCAACCCTTCGCTAAGCTGATGAAGAAGGGCGTTTCGTTCATTTGGGACGACGCTTGCCAGCAAGCATTTGAGGAGATCAAACGATACCTCACCCTACCACCAGTCCTTGCAGCTCCGGTATCCGGAAAGCCTTTCCTGGTGTACGTCCGATCAATGGATCATTCTTTGGGAGCTCTACTAGCTCAGAATGATGACCAAGGGCGAGAACAAGCAATCTACTACCTAAGTAGAACGATGATCGGAGCCGAACATCGGTACAACCCGATCGAGAAGGAATGTTTGGCACTGGTGTTCGCTATTCAGAAAATGCGACACTATCTGGTGGGTCAAACCATAAATGTCATATCCAAAGTCAACCCCTGAGATTACTCATGACAAAGCCTTCATCATTGAACGGCCGACTGGCGAAATGGGCTATATTGCTCTCTCAATATGAGATGCACTTCCTACCCCAAAAAGCCATTAAAGGACAAGCGGTGGCGGACTTCTTAGCCGAACACCCAGATCCGAGGGCAGCCAAACTCTATGAGGATCTCCCAGACGAGGCCGCCGAAGTCTGCCTGACTCAGACGTTGTTCGAAGGACAAGTATGGCAACTTTTCTTCGATGGTGCATCAAGAACAAGCCCTAAGGGACACACAGTTGCGGGGGTAGGAGTAGTACTCGTCTCCCCACAAGATTATGTGATTCCCCGAGCTGTCTCGCTAACCGAGCCTTGCTCCAACAATGTGGCGGAATACAACGCTCTTTTGATTGGGATGCAATTCGCTGATGAGATTGGCGTTAAAAATCTCGAGGCGTACGGTGACTCCAAACTCATCGTCAGCCAAGTTCGCGGAGAGTATGAGGTCAGGCATGAAGATCTAGTACCCTACTACAACGCGACAATCCACATGGCCGAGAGGTTTTCAAACTTCTACATCGACCATGTACCGCGCAAGCAAAATGCGCATGCAGATGCACTTGCATCCCTTGCTGCCTCCTTAGCTCTTCCAGCTGGAGCAATGGAGAAGGTATTCGTCTATAGCCACGACCTATACTGCCCAAAAAGTCCCCTCGGAGACTACCAGAGGTCAACGGGAGATCGTCGCGGTAAGGAAACACTTGAAGTGTCGACCGATCCAGAGCTTAAAGACTGGCGATTCCCCTACATTGATTTTGTCTTATACGGCATCTTGCCCGAAGACACCAGGGAGGCGGCTGCCATCTGAAGGAAAGCCTCCAAATTCTACTACAATGCGATTTCGCGAACATTGTATCGTAGATCGCATGACGGGATCCTGCTCCGGTGCCTCTCATCAAAAGAAGCCCACGAAGTGTTGAAAGAAGCCCACGATGGTACGTGTGGAGCTCATCAACCTGGCCCGAAGCTGGCAAATCGACTCCAAAGATTGGGTTACTACTACTGCCCAAGATGGTTGCCGATGCTGTTGCCTATGCCAAAAGATGTCACGCCTGTCAAATACATGGCGATTTCATCCATCAAGCACCAGGATACCTCCACTCTACGACCTCTACCTGGCCGTTCGAAATGTGGGGGATGGACGTGGTTGGTCCTATCAGCCCACCATCATCAAAGGGACATCGGTTCATCCTAGCGATAACCGATTACTTCTCAAAGTGGGCCGAAGCTATCCCTTTGAAGGAGGTAAAATCATCTAACGTGATCAAGTTCATGAAACATCACGTTATTTACCGGTTCGGTGTGCCTCGGCGGATTGTCCATGACAATGGACCCCAGTTCATCAGCCAGGCTTTTCAGAGATTCTGCGCCAAGTTCAGAATCCAGAGTGTGTCATCAACGGCATACTATCCGCCCGCTAACGGCCTCGCAGAAGCTTTCAATAAGACTATTGGCAAGCTTCTCAAGAAATTCGTCTCGAAAAGTCAACGAGACTGGGACGATAAGTTGGGCGAATGCTTATGGGCCTATCGCACGACTGTGCGAACCCCAACTAAAGCCACGCCATTTTCCTTGGTGTACGGATGCGAAGCCGTCCTTCCACTGGAAATCCAAATTCCATCTCTTCGCGTCGCCTTGACAGCGGAGATGACAACAGAGGAGAAGCATCGACAGCGACTCCAAGAATTGGAAGCCTTGGACGACAAGCGTCTGCAGGCCCAACAACAAATCGAGCTTTATCAAGCTCGTATCACCAGAGCCTTCAACAAGAAAGTCAAATCGCGAACTTTCAAGAAGGGCGACCTCGTCTTAGCCGTCCGAAGACCCATGGTCATGACGCACAAGACGAAAGGAAAATTCCAACCCAAATGGGAAGGACCGTTTGTAGTAGAGTCAGTCTACTCAAATGGATCGTATCGCCTCATAACCTCAAATGGCGATACACTCATGATGCCAATCAATGGCAAATTCCTGAAGAAATACTATCCCTAGATGGCATTCTTCTGCCGATCAAGTTAAAAATACACCTCTGATCAAAAACATCCAACGCCTCCGACGGCTAAGGATAGAGGAAAATGTTGGCTTTTAAGTCCAACATAAGTCTTCGACAACTTATCATGCTGAGGGGAATAGCATGGCTAGCCCAACTCAAACGGTAGTTGGTAAAGGCATGTCAAACCCGTTGACAGCTGAGGATTTGCTAAAAATCCTAAGGGACACGTTCCCATTTGATCCGACGCCCTCGACGGCTAAGGATAGAGGAAAATGTTGGCCTTTAAGCCCAACATAAGTTCTCGACAACTCATCATGCTGAGGGGAATAGCATGGCTAGCCCAACTCAAACGGTAGTTGGTAAAGGCATGTCAAACCCGTTGACAGCTGAGGATTTGCTAAAAATCCTAAGGGACACGTTCCCATTTGATCCGACGCCCTCGACGGCTAAGGATAGAGGAAAATGTTGGCCTTTAAGCCCAACATAAGTCCTCGACAACTCATCATGCTGAGGGGAATAGCATGGCTAGCCCAACCCAAACGGTAGTTGGTAAAGGCACCTCAAATCCGTTGATAGCTGAGGGTTTGCTAAAAATCCTGCCGATCAAGTTAAAAATACACCTCTGATCAAAACATCCAACGCCTCCGACGGCTAAGGATAGAGGAAAATGTTGGCTTTTAAGCCCAACATAAGTCTTCGACAACTTATCATGCTGAGGGGAATAGCATGGCTAGCCCAACCCAAACGGTAGTTGGTAAAGGCACCTCAAATCCGTTGATAGCTGAGGGTTTGCTAAAAATCCTGCCGATCAAGTTAAAAAATACACCTCTGATCAAACATCCAACGCCTCCGACGGCTAAGGATAGAGGAAAATGTTGGCTTTTAAGCCCAACATAAGTCTTCGACAACTTATCATACTGAGGGAAACAAGCGAGGACCGCCCGGTCATGGCAATCATGACGGTATACGTTCTGGGATTTGAAATTACCAAGGGTAATCTCAGAGATATCCCGGGACACGTCCCACTTCATCTTCCGAAGGACGGACAGATGTTGGAGATAAGACAACGGGAGCATCCTCTCCATGGCTGGAAGGAAGTATCTCCTCTCCCCTATCTGACGGAGCCACCTGTAATTCCCGTCATACATTGGTTTGCCACCGTCGCTGACATGATCTCCAAAGAAGAAAGCAGGCTTCTCCAGCTTGATGTGGGTATCCGTTGCGAAGACTGCATCGGTCATGAGCACCCGAGAAGTCCTCTCATTAACATGGGCAATCATTTCCCTGCGAACTGGCGACCTGTCAGCAGTCACAGGTATGGTCCTTCGCAGTGCAAAAGTCAGACGGTGGTCGGCACCACCCACGCGTCCAAAGTGGTGCATCTTGGCAAGTGAACCTGAAACATGCGGCACTGCAAAAGAAAAAGACACTTGGTCAGATACTTTGCCAAAAATAAGGGAAGACGCCAAGTGCTCATAATTCAAAACGCAGCCGAGACACTGGACGCAGGAGTTATCATCCGCGTCCAGACCTGCGAACTTGCACCAAAACGCAGAAGAGATACTGGACGCAGGAATTTTTCGAATCCGCGTCCAGACCTGCAAAGCCGCGTTCTGCAAACCAAGACTTATGAAAATTCTAAGTACTTGGACTCAAACGCCAGATTCTACAAAATCGGCGGTTGAAGACACAGAACGCAAGGATCAAATCCGCGTTCTGCAAACCAAGACTTGTGAAATTTCAAAGTGCTTGGACTCAGACGCCAGATTCATCAAATCGGCGCCTGATGGCACAAAACGCGGCACAGAACGCATGGATCAAATTCGCGTTCTGCAAATCGCGTCCAGAGACCTTCACAATTAGAAATATTCTAAGTGAAGGATCCAGAGTGCAGAGTTCACCAGCGTCGGATCATCAGGCCCGCGCCCCGTTATATCATCTCAAGGACAGCGTCCGAGAATCAAACACGATCTTGTGTTAAAGGTTCTTAGGGTTCTATGAACATGTTTTAATGGCGGAACCCGCGCCGAAGGTGCATTTTTACCTCGGAAAACACCCTCCTGCGCAAAGGAAGCATCTCTCTCAGCCTCGGCGACGGTCGCCCTTGAGGATGATGCAGTCGGTTTCGTCTTGGGAGCCATCGATGTTCAGAAATCCGAGTTCGAAGATGGACAGATGAACAAACAAGAGGAGGGAAGCTCTCTTTTCTCAGCAAATGCGTTCGGAGAAGAAGATGCGTCTCTCTAACTGTTGCCTTTTATAGGCACAGAGATTCGCGAAGATACGCAGCGTTTGGCCCAATAAACGCTGCAGCGAATCGCTGCCTGACGCGTGGAGCCAAATCATTGTTTGAACAGGGAAGATCATGCGTCGCGACCCCCGCCACAAGTCAGAAGTTGACACGTGGAGCAGTTCATTTAATGAACCGGGAGATCCGCGCGCCAAAAGGCGAAATCTCGCCGTTTCCCCAGGCCAGCTGGCGGCGTAATCATGACATGGCACAGGTGCGCGCCCCAAAGTACGCGGCTCTTCGGTGGACATGCCCCGTCAGCATCATCATAAATGCACCCAGAAAATCGCGTCTGCATTTCAAGAGATGCGTCTCTCCAAAGTCCGCGTCCCCTCAAACGGGCCAAACATCGCGTCTACCCCATGGAAGTCGCGTCTTTAAAGCAGTCTCTGCTTTTTCAAAAGGAACCTGCGTCCAGTCTCCTGCTTCTGCAAGTCAGTTCAACAGTACACTGACGCAAACAGACAACCAACCACTCCCGGCCAAAGCGCACCCGTGACAGACTAAAAGCAATCG
This sequence comes from Agave tequilana, assembly GCA_038442645.1. Lineage (NCBI taxonomy): Eukaryota > Viridiplantae > Streptophyta > Magnoliopsida > Asparagales > Asparagaceae > Agave > Agave tequilana. The sequence goes on from JAVJIF010030462.1 coordinate 123,366, forward strand.
GGGAGGTCTAGACTGTGTATCTAGACACTCAACACGATCAACTCTGACGGCTTCAAAGAGTTCAACAGTACACTCACGAAGACCAATTCCAGATAAGATCAAGCCCGAAGCATCAACAGTCCAGTCATAAAGGCGAACACGGCTAAGATCCAAAGTATTCCGAAATCCGTCCCATTCAACTGCGGAATATCAGAAACTTTGGAGGGGGTTCTGTAGGCTGTCTAAAAATGACTAACAAACAAGCCATTAAGGAAGCAGAGTCTCAAGCTCTAGACGCGAGGAATCGATGCCCGCGTCTCAGCATTAAGACGCGTTGGCTCTACACCCGCGTCTCAACGTCCAGACGCGTCGGCCCGAAGCCCGTGTCTCAGCATCAAGGCGCGTCGGCCCAACGCCCGCGCCTCAGCGTCCAGACGTGAAGGCCCGAAGCCCGCGTCTCAGCATTAAGGCGCGTTGGCTCGACGCCCGCGTCTCAACTTCAGGGCGCGTTTTGGCTCGACGCCCGCGTCTCAAACTTCAAGGCGCGTTTGGCTCAACGCCCGCGTCTCAGTTGCAACTGCCCTGATTGCGGGGCCAGTCACCGCGCATGTAGCGGGTAGTGGCCCCTCATTCGGGAGCATTTTCAGGAGGCACCTTCACCCCCTGAGACCCCTATAAATAGCCTTGTTTGCTATGAAGAGGGGATCGAAGCTTTGGAAAGGTCGAGAATTAAGAAGGTCAAGGCATCATCAAGATCGATCGAATCCAGGCAAGAGGATCATCAAAGGAGAGATCAACGACAGAGAGAGAAAACCCTTCAGCGAGCTTACTGAGTACTAGCCGCTCTTCGCCTACCTCCTCCTCTAGAGTTTTGGTAGACGGAGCTGAGTTACTCCCTCTACCGACCGAAAGAGAAGATCCCCGACGGTCCGAACAGTCATCCGGTCAACGGAGAACAAGATTCACTCTCCACCGCCACACGAAGAACCCAGCACTAAACAAAGGGGGAATTCAAGATTCAACATTCCCCCTCCCTTGTAACCGGAAGATTAAGCCGGCTGTAATCTTTTCCATCTGATTCCAGGAAACGTTACGCCAGCCAGCCCCCCTCTCCGTGTCAAACAGACATATGAAATAAACGTGATTTACATGAGATGACAATAATCATAATGTATTTAGGATAGTAAAACTATAAAATATTATACGTGAGTGTTTAGTCATGTGTCATGGGATCTAATGATCGAGGAGCTCTATTAGATGGGTGTATCTTATGCATGCCCGAGATTACGGCCTTCAACAAACCCCTGGATGTAGAGACCAGGGCTACCCACTAGGGCAGGAGTAAGAAACAAGGGCTCAATGAGTTATAGACAATACGAGCGGGAACCAACACTACCACATCCCCTGAAGTGAGACGGCGATGGATCCAAGACACCCACCCAATAAGATCTAGTCAATCATCATGTCTCCCCATCCCAAGTGATTTGCACTACAGTAGAGCATGTGTGGACTTGGTCTAATAAGTGTAGACGACTTCTCATGTTATAGGAACAAATAGTAGATATACAGGAAGCACTTTCAATTGTTGTATACTATGGTCATGTGTGTGTATGTATGTATAAACATGTATCAGGCAGATAACTGGAATAAACAACAAGAATGTCTGTGTAACATGAATACCAAGTGACAAGAATAAATAACAGGAGTACAAGAATTTATTCCAGCTATCTACTTAATTACATGTACAGTATACCATTACTAATAACTCAACGAAACATGACCATGCTCAGGTCTACAACACAATCCCTCAGGCATATGCAATTATCAGGAATAATATCGAGTATCGAATAGGGAAACTAGATAGCACTTATGGTATAGATGATTTATCTGATAAAATAATAGAAATAAAGGTAAACACTTGCCTAATAGATGAAGCTCTCACTGTCCCAATTTCAACGGTACCAATAACGCATGATTCAGACGTCGAACAGTCAAGATATTGTCCAAGACACAATTTAGGGTCACTTTTATAATATCTGAAAATTATCCCAAGATTTAAACGTAAATTTTCATGGTTATAAATGAAGTAATAATTATTCTGGAGGACTTTTATACCTTATATGAAATTAGGTTGCGGATTTGCGGGTTTGGTTCAAAAGCAAGCTCGTTATGGGTACACTCACTAAACCCACAGCAGAAGATGAAGAAGAAGAAGAAGGAGCAGCAGCAGAAAGAGATGGAGGAGGTGCCCGGGGGTCTGGCTCGTGGCTGGGGTGGTCGCGCATGGCTCCGACGAAGGGCGGGGCTCCGGCGGCTGAGCTCCAACATTGGGTAAAATAGAGAGAGATAAAGAGCTAGAAAGAGGAGGATGAAGAAGTGGTGGCGGTCAAGGCGGAATGCGTCGGAGGGTGAGATTGTCGAAGTGGTGGCGGTCAAGGCGGAACGCGGCGGAGGGTGAGATTGTCGAAGTGGTGCCGGGGAGGTGAATGACGGATCTGAGAGTCACCGCGACGGTCGGAGGGTGGCGCGCGGAGGTTGTGTGAGTAGAGAGAGTTGAAAGAGAGAGAGAGAGAGAGAGAGAGAGAGAGAGAGAGAGAGAGATGAGAGAGTGTGTGTGTGTGTGTAGGGAGAGAGAAGTGAGCGTGAGAGGGAGGAGGGAGTGGTGCGCAAGGGGGAAGCTTGGTGTGAAGAGCACGGTGGTCACAATCGTCGGCGATATGGGGGGGGTGGGGGCGATCGAAGGTTTAAGGAACGAGACAGAGAAAGTATGTGAGATAGAGAGAGAGAAAAAAAATCTGGGTTTTAAATTAATGAATGTCGGTTAGAATCTTGTAGAAGATTTTAGAGAAAATAAGAGAGAATTATGGATCACATTAGGAAACTTAAGGGGGAAGAAAGAAAAAGAAATGTGTGTAGATTTATAATGATTACTTAAATAATATTAAATAATTGGGTCAAAATTTTAACTAAGTCAGAACAGTCTCCAAAAATTCTGTAAAATCTTAAATATTACTCAAAGGATTAATATTAAATCAGATTTAAGAAATTCTATCTGATATACAAATTAAAAATTCTGGAATCAATCGGTGATACAGATCGACATTGGATTGGCTGGATTTTGGACTAATTCAGAAAAATCTCAAAAAATACCTGAAAGTAGAAATTATGGTCTTGAAGAAAAATTTGAAAATAGATTCTTGAAGTTCAACTTTAATTGTAAATTAAAAATCATGGAGTCAATTATCTGAATCGGTCGACACCGAATTCGGAGATTTTCTAAAATAATTCAGAAAAATTTAAGAAAATTTTAGAAAAATTTAAAATATTGGAAAATGAGATTTAGAGCTAAAATCGGTCCAGTCGGACCACCAGGGAGATCAAAACAAATATGGACACTGTATCACGTACTGATATGGTGACACGTATATCTAGGACTAGAGATTACACTTCTACCCACCTTAGAAAAAAATTCATCCTTGAAATTTAACTAGAAAATTGGAATGCAACAGGCTAAAAAAAGAAAATTAATAAAGTAGTACCTGAGGGTCGGGGAACAGGAAAGGGAACTTCTCCCGAATTTCTTCCTCCAACTCCCAGGTAGAATCTCCTAGGGAATTAGGGTCCCATGCCACTCGAACTAAACAGATCACTCTGTTCTTTAGGACCTTCTCCTTTCGATCAAGTATTTCCACTGGTTGAACTTCATAGGTTAAATCTAGTCTCAGAGTTAATTCTGAATAATCAAGAACATGCTTCTCATCAGGCACATATTTCAGGAGTTAAGATATGTGAAAAACATCATATACCCTTCAAGTGATGGAGGTAAAGCCAGCCTGTAGGCCACTGCATCTATTACCTCCACAATCTCGAATGGCCCAATACACCTTGGACTTAACTTTCTTTTACTTCCAAATTTAATAACACCCCAAGTTAGTGATATTTAAGAAATATATGATCTCCAACCACGAACTCTGCGGGTCTCCTTTTGGAATTTGCCCAGCTCTGCTGGCGATCCTGAGCAGCCTGTAGATACTTTCTGATCTGGGCTACTTTATCCACAATCTGAGTAATCAATTCTGGCCCAAGCAATTTTCTTTCACCAATGTCATCTCAACACACTGGTGATCTACACTTCCGTCCATATAAAGCTTCAAATGGTGTCAATGTGTATTAGACTGGTAGCTGTTATTATATGAGAATTTGACTAAATGTAGATAATCTTCCCAGGACCCCTTAAATCTAAAACACAGGCTCGGACTATGTCTTCTAGCACGTATGATTCTCTCTGATTTCCATCTGTCTAGGGGTGATAAGCGATGCTGAATTTCAACTTGCTTCTCAGACTTGTCTGTAAACTCTGCCAGAAGTGAGATAGAAATCTCGTGTCTCGATCTGAAATAATGCTCATCGGTACCCCATGCAATCTTACTATCTCTTGCATATAGCGTTTTTCCAAAGTCTCAGTGGACATCCCACTCTAAAGGGTATAAAGTGAGCATTCTTGATCAGTCTGTCCACTATCACCCATATAGAATTATGACCCTTTAAACTCCTTGGTAGTGCAGTCACAAAATCCGTAGTAATATGCTCCCACTTCCATTCTGGGATGGGTAGCGGTTGTAATAAACCAACAGTCCTCTGGTGTTCAGCTTTCACTTGCTGACACACCAGACATTTAGATACAAATCTGGCTATTTCTCTTTTCCCCATACTACGAAAAGTGTTACTTCGGATCTCGATACATTTTTGTTCTACCAGGATGAATATTATAAGGAGAATTGAGAGATTCTGCCAGTAACTCTTGTCTAATATCCCCTTTGGGCACACATAACCTTGCGTCATATCTTAGGGATCCATCCCCATTAATAATCAAGTCAGTTCTCAAGCCAGTTTCTACTTGATCTCTGAATTTTTAGAGTTGCTTATCTTTGGCCTGGGCTTTCCTTATTTTGTCTGTCAATGAAGACTGGTGTTGCTGTACCATACAATGGGCCGCTTCTCCTGGTATAACTACTTTCAAGGTTAATCTCATCTCTTCTATTAAACTCTTTATTCAGTGAGGATAATGACAGCCGGTGTCCTACTTAGAGCATCTGACACTACATTTACTCATCCTGAATGATACTGGAGATTAAGATCATACTCTGCCATGAGTTCCAACCATCTCCTCTATCTCATATTTAACTCTTTTTGAGTGAAGATATATTTCAAACTCTTATGGTCCACGTAAATCTCCACTCGTGTACCCAATAAATAATGCCGCCAAATCTTCAGGGCAAAAATAACAAAAGCTAACTCCAAATCATGAGTGGTATAGTTCTGCTCATGTGACTTGAGCTGTCTAGAAGCAGAGGCTACTACTTCATCGTGCTACATAAGCATACAACCAAGCCCTTGCCCTGATGCATCACTGCATATAACAAAACCACTCGACTGATCTGGAATAGTAAGAACTGGTGCGATCGTTAACCTTTGCTTCAGTTCTAAAAAGGCTGCTTCACATTCTTCTGTCCAAATAAAATTTTCTCCTTTCTTAGTCAACTATGTTAGGGGTTTAGCAATTTTAGAAAAGCTTTCACAAACTTTCTATAATATCTTGCCAAGCCTAAGAATTGTCGCACCTCTGTTACTGATTTAGGGGCGGCCATTTTTCTACTGCTTCAACCTTCCTCGGGTCCACCGATATCCCTTAACCAAAACTATGTGTCCAAGGAAGTCAACACATTCCAGCCAAAAGGCACACTTGCTCAACTTCCTATATAGCTGCTTCTTTCTTAATACCTGTAGCACCGTCCTCAAGTACTCATCATGATCTCCACAATTTTGGAATAAATGAGGATACATCAATAAGAACTATCACAAACACAAACTTATCTAAGTAAGAAGAGAACACTTTATTCATCAAATCTATGAAGACTGCTGGGCATTAGTAAGCCCAAAAGGCATTACTAAGAACTCATAGTGTCCGTATCTTGTTCAAAAAGCAGTATTTGGGATATCTGATGCTTTCACCTTTAACTGATGTTGACCAGAACAAAGATTTAATCGAGAAAATACTGTAGCACCACAGAGTTGATTGAATAAATCATCAATCTTGGGCAGAGGGTATGTGTTCTTTATAGTCTTATTTAACTCCCTGTAGTCAATATATAACCTTTGTGATCCATCCTTCTGAAAAACACCTAGAGGGGGGTGAATAGGTGTGATTGCTAATCTTAAAATTTTAACACTCTAAATGCGGAACCTAAAAACAAGTGAGGCTCAACTTAGTACAATCCAACAAGTGTAGCCGAATTCCCCTTTCGAGGCTCTGGACTAAACTCCTCTTGATTCCCCTTGATATGGGTTGAGGCGCTATGTGAAGCTCTTGTTGGATGAGTACGGGATTGGCACACACAAGTATGAAATGGATGATATGAAGAATGATGCGAACACAATTAAATGTGGCAAGAATTACAAGCAAGCAAATAGTATCACAAGAGATTCAAACAATATCACAAGTATGCAATAGAAAGCAATAAAGTGTTAGAGGAATTTAAAGCAAGAAATGGACGCAAAGGCAATCGCAAACACAAATATTTGTTTCGAGGTTCGAGCCACCGCTCTACTCCCCCCTTCACCTCCGTGAAGGGTTTCCACTATCCACCGAGGACGCCTTTACAATTTGGTCTACCGAAGACCGAGCACCGAGCTCCACCGAGTACAAAGGACCTCTACCGAAGAGGTTGCTCCACAAGGAAAGGATTACAAGAACAAAGTGATCACCAACAAGATCACTACACTTTTTCTCAAACTTTTTTACAAACACTCTCACTTCTATTACAACTTCACTATAGAATGAGTATAGGATTTTTGGCTCTATGAAGTGTGGTGAGAAAACTTCAGTTGTAGAGTGATATTAGCAATCAAAGACAACTGAAAAACTAGCTCAAAAAGAATTGGAATAAAAGCTTTAAACTCTTTTCTTTTCTCTTTTGAAAACAACACAAACTTGAGGATTTTTCTAAGTGATATGCAAGAGAGACTTCTCCTCTATTTATAGGGTTAAAAATAGGTTAAAAACAATTTCTTTTGGTCTTATTTTCTCTGAAAAAGACCTGAAAAACACTGAAAAAGTCTGCCAAGAAATCAGATAAAAAACAGATTTCAGAATTGCACAAAAGAGGAAAGAGCCGTTGGGATTTTGCAGGCTTGGCGGTCGACCGGTCCGGTCGACCGCCAGCCCAGCTGCAGAGAGCCGTTGGCTCCCGGTCGACCGGTCCGGTCGACCGTCCCAAAAGAGGAAACACAGTTTCCTTCTTCCGATCGACCGGTCCGGTCGACCGAAAAAACCTGTGAGCAATTTGCTCTCCGTCGGTCGACCGGTCCGGTCGACCGACAGACATGCACAAACAGTGCATGTCCAGACACATCGCCGGTCGACCGGGCCGGTCGACCGAAGTTGCCTGAAACAGAAAACTGGGCTGGTTTTGAGTTAGAAAAATTTTGAGAAATATTTTAAAAATACATATAGCTAAGTATTATGCAGAAAATAGTTTATACACATGTTTTAAACAAGATTTTCAAGATATAAAGCTTTTGGTACATGTATATATAAACTAAGGCATAAGGCTTAGAAATAACCATTTTCAAAACATAGGAAAATATATGAAACAAGTGTGAGTGTAAATCCTAGAGCTAAATTTCATATACTCAAACTTTAACATTCTATTTCTTACAATGTTTCTAAGGACTTTAAGATCTTCAATAGGCTTCTTCATATAATCTTCAACACTTGTTCCTTGAGCCCAATTGGAGTTGACTCGAGTCCAAATCCTTGTATTTGTGACCTTGGGCCAACAATCTAATATGTTTTGTGAGAGAAGACTTCTAGAATGAATAGAAATCTGAAACACACTTAAACAACAAATGTTATTAGTACAAATAACTAATATGTTTTGTAATCATCAAAATACACTAATCATGGGTGATTGTAACCTTGGGCCAACAATCTCCCCCTTTTTGATGATGACAAAACATATAAGTTATTTAAACAAAGAAAGGAAGAAGAGCTTGGAAAGCTCCCCCTCAAACAATGCTATGTAAAAAGAATAACTATTAGTGAGATACATGAAGCATTGAAAACCCAATATTTTTGTCAAAAGCTTAAATACCATTTGAAATCAAACTTAATACCAATTAAACTTATATATTTTTCTCCATGAAATGAAACTCAAATAGTATCAAACTTAAACTCAACAAACTTCAACAAACTTATTCTCCCCCTTTTAGTCATACATCAAAAAGGGTTTAAAACAAAACAATAGAAAATTTTATGTTAAGAATCCATAATACAAACATTCAACTCACCACAAATAAATGAAAATCTAGCATAGTCTAAAGGTTTAGTAAAATATCGGCAAGTTGAAAATCGGTAGAAACATAATCAATATCAATATCACCTTTCTCATAATGATCTCTAAGAAAGTGATACCTAATGTCAATGTGTTTGGTTTTACTATGTTGATTTGCATTCTTTGTCATGTGAATAGTACTAGTATTATCACAAAATATTTTAACATGATCAAAGTGTAAATCATAGTCAATGAGAGTATGTTTCATCCAAAGAACTTGTGCACAACAAGCTCCGGCCGCAACATACTCCGCCTCGGCGGTTGATAGGGCTACCGAATTTTGCTTTTTGGAAGACCAAGATACAAGACAATTACCCAGGAATTGACATGTTCCACTTGTGCTCTTCCTATCTACCCTACAACCCGCATAGTCGGCATCCGAAAAACTCTTCATTTCAAATAATCCGGTTTTAGGATACCACAAACCCATTTCAATAGTGCCCTTAAGGTATCTAATTATGCGTTTAACCGCAATTATGTGAGATTCTTTAGGACAAGATTGAAAACGTGCACAAAGACAAACGGAAAACATAATATCCGGCCTACTAGCCGTCAAATAAAGCAAGCTACCAATCATGCTACGATATAATTTAATGTCTACACTTTTACCTTGTTCATCCTTGTCAAGCTTAGTAGTTGTTGCCATGGGAGTTTTGCTTACTTTTGATCCTTCAAGCCCAATCTTTTGATTAGTTCCTTTGTGTACTTGGCTTGATTGATGAAGATCCCATCCTTCTTTTGCTTGATTTGGAGTCCAAGGAAATAGTTGAGTTCCCCCATCATAGACATTTCGAATTCATCCTTCATGCATGATTCAAAAGCTTGGCAAAGAGATTCATTAGTAGAACCAAAATAATATCATCTACATAAATTTGCACAATAAGAATATCCTTTTCTACATGTTTTGTAAACAAAGTCGTGTCAATTTTTCCTTTCTTAAAACCATTTGAAATCAAAAATGAAGAAAGTCTTTCATACCAAGCCCTAGGGGCTTGTTTCAAACCATAAAGAGCTTTATCTAATTTAAAAACAAAATCCGGATGTGTAGGATCAACAAACCCGGGGGGTTGTTCAACATACACCTCCTCTTCAATAAATCCATTTAGAAAAGCACTTTTAACATCCATTTGAAATAATTTGAAGTCTTTATATGAGGCAAATGCTAGTGTCATCCGTATGGCTTCAAGCCGTGCTACGGGTGCAAAGGTTTCTTCAAAATCGATCCCTTCGATTTGAGTGTAACCTTGGGCAACTAACCTAGCCTTGTTTCTAACTACATTACCCGATTCATCCAACTTGTTCTTAAAGATCCACTTAGTACCAATTGTTGGTCTATCGTGGGGCCTAGGAACAAGGTGCCAAACTTGATTGCGCTCAAATTGATTGAGCTCCTCTTGCATGGCTAGCAACCAATATGAATCGGTCTCGGCTTCGAGGACATTTTTGGGTTCAATATGAGAAATGAATGCATAGTTACCACAATAGTCATGAAGTCTAGAGCGAGTAGTTACCCCTTTTGATACTTCACCTATGACGAGGTCCTTGGGATGATGTGGATTGTATCTCCAATCCTTTGGTAGTGATTGAGTAGGCTCCACCTCATGTGTTTGATTTTCATTTCCTTGAGCCTCTTCCACCTTTGCTTTGCTTCCTTCATCATCCTTTGGTTTGTCTCCCATAGTAGAAGCATCCTCCAAGGTCACTTTCTCCAAACCTTCATCCAATGCATCTATTTCTACAACATTCTTAACAAACTTGTTAGATTCCTCAAACTTAACATGAATAGACTCTTCAATAGTCAATGATGATCTAATGAAAACTCTATAAGCCTTACTAGTGTTTGAGTAACCTACAAAAATAGCCTCATAAGATCTAGCATCAAATTTTCCTAAATTATCTTTTGTATTTAAAACAAAACATTTGCATCCAAAAACTTTGAAATAAGAAACATTTGGTTTTCTAGAAAAGTACATTTCAAAAGAAGTTTTAGTAGTATTTTTACATAAGAAAACACGATTAGATATGTAGCATGATGTATTAACGGCCTCAGCCCACAAATAATGTGGTAGACCGTATTCATTAAGCATTGTCCTAGCCATCTCTTGTAATGTTCTATTTTTCCTCTCAACTACTCCATTTTGTTGTGGAGTTCTAGGACAAGCTAATTCATGCTTTATTCCATGTTCTTCACAAAAAGTAATAAAGGGAAGGTTAATGAACTCACCTCCTCTATCACTTCTTATTCTTAAAATCAAAGAATCCTTTTCTTTTTCTACTCTTTTCTTAAAAGTTTGAAAATAAGAAATGCTTGGCTTTTATATTCAAGAAAGAAAACCCATGTAAATCTTGAAAAATCATCAACTAAAACAAATGCAAATCTATTCCCACTTAGACTTTTGGTTTGTGTAGGGCCAAATAGATCCATATGGATTAACTCCAAAGGACGTGATGTCATGATATCCTTAATTGACTTGAAAGAAGACTTAGTTTGTTTCCCAAATTGACATGCGTCACAAACTCGGTCCTTTTCAAAATTCAAGCAAGGAATACCTTTCACCATTTCCTTTGAATTTAATCTAGAAATATGATCAAAAGAAATATGCCCTAATCTCCTATGTCGCAACCAAGAGTCATCATCGAGGGCTTTCAAACAAGTAATATTACAAGACATATTTAACATATCAATCATATAAACATTACTTTCACGAAAACCGGAAAATACACAAACATTAGAAGTTCTATCAACTACTTTACAAGTAACATTATCAAAAACAACATCAAAACCTTTATCACAAAGTTGACTAACACTCAAGAGATTATGCTTGAGGCCATCAACTAAAACTACATTTTCAATTAAAGGAGAGGTGCCAAGTTTTACATTACCAATACCGATGATTTTACCCTTGGCGTCATCTCCGAAGGTGACGGTGCCACCTTCATGATATCTTGATAGGGTTGCAAAGTTGTTGATGTCCCAAGTCATGTGCCTTGAGCAACCGCTATCAAGATACCACAATCCTCTACGTCGTTGGGCTTTGGAAAGTATCTACATCATTTAACATAATTGTTGATTTTAGTACCCAAACTTTCTTGGGTCCTTTAAAGTTAGTGCCTCGAACCCAAACATTATGATGTGATGCATTGAGTCTATCATAGCAAAAATTGGCTAAGTGTCCTTTCCGACCACAAAAGAACATGAATAAACCTTAGCATACATAAATGCATGATGTGTGCGTGGAGTGTGAGCATGTCTTGGGGTTTGCCATGTTGTTTAGGTTGTATAGCATGAACATGAACATGAGCATGAGCATTTTTCTTTGGGGCTTGTTTCTTAGGAAACATAGCCTCAATTTTCTTCTTGTTAAACTCACAATTTTTCAAAACAACTCTTAATGAGTCTAATCTTTCCTTAAGTATAGAAACTTCATTAGAATCAATTAGTGGGGCCTTACCTTTGCAAGAAGTCTTATATTTTTCAAAATCATTTTTAGTAGTGGCCAAGGTGGAAACCAAATCATCCTTTTCTTTTGTAAGAGTAAAAACTTGATGACTTAAAGATTCATTTTCCTTTTCATTTTTAAATACTTTTTCTTTAAGAAATCATAATTTTGTGACAACTCAACAAAAGCCTCTTCTAATTCATCCATAGAAAGCTCATTATCATGGAAGGGGGAAGAGGTTACCTTGCTTGTGCCTTCATTAGCCATGAAGCACATGTTGGCGGTGTCTATTTCTTCCTCGGATTCGGTCTCCGAATCCCAAGTTGCCTTCATAGCCTTCTTCTTGTAGGGCTTCTTTGATGTGGAGGGCTTAGCTTTGTCCGGACATTCCGCAACAATGTGTCCGGGCTTTTGGCAATTGAAACAAGTGATCTTTCTTTCTTCTTTGCCTCCTTGCCATCTTCTTCTACCTTGGTACTTCGCCTTGTTGTACATCCTCCGGACATTCTTAACAAGGAGTGAGAGCTCCTCATCATCTTCTTCTTCATCGTCTTCATCGGAGTGTGTAGCTTGACTCTTGAAGGCGATAGTCTTCTTTTTGAAAGGAGCCATATCCTCCCTTGCTTTCCTTTCCATCTCATGGGTTTTGAGGTTCCCAATGAGACCTATAAGCTCCATCTCTTCATTGTCGTTGAGTTCCTTCAAGGTTGTGGCTTTAACTTCCCATGAAGGAGGAAGAGCTCGGATGATCTTCCTTACTCTTTGATCATTGTTGATATCTTCACCTAAAGAAGAGAGTCCATTAGTAATCTTGGTAAATCTTGTAACCATATCATCTATGGTTTCATTTTCTTGCATGCTAAATGTTTCATATTGAGACCGAAGAAGGTCAATCTTAGCCTTCTTTACTTGTGAGGCCCCCTCATGTGTGACTATCAAGTGTGACCAAATCTCATATGCGGATTTGCAATGGATAACCCTAGAAATGTCATCATCATTAAGGGCTTGTAGAAGTGCATAGTGAGCTTTGGCATTGGCATCAAATTCCTTAGTCTCTATTTCGGACCAAGTGGATTCGTCACCGGGGTACACTAAAGGACTTAGTCACGGCTTTTGCAACTCGGCTACCTAGAGATTGCAAAAACACGGTCATCTTAACTTTCCATATGGGAAAGTTAAGTCCATCAAATTTAGGAGGGGTCTTAATTCCATCAGCCATTTTACTATATGAATATGAATGAAATGATTAGCAAATTAGGATCTTCTCTAAGGTTGTTAAACCAAATCCTAGAGTCCAAGCTCTGATACCAATTGAAAAACCCTAGAGGGGGGGTGAATAGGTGTGATTGCTAATCTTAAAATTTTAACACTCTAAATGCGGAACCTAAAAACAAGTGAGGCTCAACTTAGTACAATCCAACAAGTGTAGCCGAATTCCCCTTTCGAGGCTCTGGACTAAACTCCTCTTGATTCCCCTTGATATGGGTTGAGGCGCTATGTGAAGCTCTTGTTGGATGAGTATGGGATTGGCACACACAAGTATGAAATGGATGATATGAAGAATGATGCGAACACAATTAAATGTGGCAAGAATTACAAGCAAGCACATAGTATCACAAGAGATTCAAACAATATCACAAGTATGCAATAGAAAGCAATAAAGTGTTAGAGGAATTTAAAGCAAGAAATGGACGCAAAGGCAATCGCAAACACAAATATTTGTTTCGAGGTTTGAGCCACCGCTCTACTCCCCGCCTTCACCTCCGTGAAGGGTTTCCACTATCCACCGAGGACGCCTTTACAATTTGGTCTACCGAAGACCGAGCACCGAGCTTCACCGAGTACAAAGGACCTCTACCGAAGAGGTTGCTCCACAAGGAAAGGATTACAAGAACAAAGTGATCACCAAAAAGATCACTACACTTTTTCTCAAACTCTTTTACAAACACTCTCACTTCTATTACAACTTCACTATAGAATGAGTATAGGATTTTTGGCTCTATGAAGTGTGGTGAGAAAACTCCAGTTGTAGAGTGATATTAGCAATCAAACACAACTGAAAAACTAGCTCAAAAAGAATTGGAATGAAAGCTTTAAACTCTTTTCTTTTCTCTTTTGAAAACAACACAAACTTGAGGATTTTTCTAAGTGATATGCAAGAGAGACTTCTCCTCTATTTATAGGGTTAAAAATAGGTTAAAAACAATTTCTTTGGTCTTATTTTCTCTGAAAAAGACCTGAAAAACACTGAAAAAGTCTGCCAAGAAATCAGATAAAAAACAGATTTCAGAATTGCACAAAAGAGGAAAGAGCTGTTGGGATTTTGCAGGCTTGGCGGTCGACCGGTCTGGTCGACCGCCAGCCCAGCTGCAGAGAGCCGTTGGTTCCCGGTCGACCGGTCCGGTCGACCGTCCCAAAAGAGGAAACACAGTTTCCTTCTTCCGGTCGACCGGTCCGGTCGACCGAAAAAACCTGTGAGCAATTTGCTCTTCGTCGGTCGACCGGTCCGGTCGACCGACAGACATGCACAAACAGTGCATGTCCAGACACATCGCCGGTCGACCGGGCCGATCGACCGAAGTTGCCTGAAACAGAAAACTGGGCTGGTTTTGAGTTAGAAAAATTTTGAGAAATATTTTAAAAATGCATATAGCTAAGTATTATGCAGAAAATAGTTTATACACATGTTTTAAACAAGATTTTCAAGATATAAAGCTTTTTGTACATGTATATATAAACTAAGGCATAAGGCTTAGAAATAACCATTTTCAAAACATAGGAAAATATATGAAACAAGTGTGAGTGTAAATCCTAGAGCCAAATTTCATATACTCAAACTTTAACATTCTATTTCTTACAATGTTTCTAAGGACTTCAAGATCTTCAATAGGCTTCTTCATATAATTTTCAACACTTGTTCCTTGAGCCCAATTGGAGTTGACTCGAGTCCAAATCCTTGTATTTGTGACCTTGGGCCAACAATCTAATATGTTTTGTGAGAGAAGACTTCTAGAATGAATAGAAATCTGAAACACACTTAAACAACAAATGTTATTAGTACAAATAACTAATATGTTTTGTAATCATCAAAATACACTAATCATGGGTGATTGTAACCTTGGGCCAACACCTTCTTCTTCGCTAGAATGCTGGGACTCCCCATGGTGATGTACTTGATCTAATAAAACCCTTACTCAAAAGATCTTGAACTGCTTTTTCATTTTCGCCAACTCTACTGGTGCCATCCGATATGGTGTCTTGGAGATTGGGGCAGTATAAGAAAGCACATCAATCGTAAACTCCACTTCTCTATTATTGACACTCTAAAAAGATAAACTCTCAGGCAGCTTTTCAACCAGTTTGAACGATGTAATTTGTCGATATTTACAAAAGATAAGTTGTAGACAAGCTGATTACCAGTTTCTACCTATCCCTAAGAGACAAATCAGCGACTTGAACTCTACTGATCCAGTGAAGCAGATAGTAAGCCAAGATTACCTTTGAAGAGACCTAAGCAGGCCTAAGATGCTAAGTTAGCTCAACACTTAACCTCGCATGAGCCCAAGGGGATAGTCTCGCATGAGCGGCTAAGTTTGTCTAACTTCGTCTTGAAGCTCTTCATAGCTCTATAGAGAGCTAACTTACAGCTTCGCCTGAACGTAATTCTAGCTTCACCTGAAGCTAATTATAGCTTAACTTACAGCTTCACCTGAAGGTAGTTCTAGCTTCGCCTGAAGCTAATTATAACTTCGCCTGAAGCTTTCTTGATAGCTTCACATGAAGCTCTTCATAACTCTTCAAAGAGCAAACTTACAGCTTCGCCTGAAGCTAATTCTTGCTTCCCCTGAGGCTCTACACAGCTGCGCTACACAGCTGCGTAGAAGGCCAACTCCTATCTTCGCTTGAATCCTACAATAGCTCTATTGAGAGCTTGCTTCTACCTCCGCCTGAAGCTTGGCACAACTCTGCTGAAAGAGCTAAATGCTTAGCTTCATCTCAACTAGCTAGCCTGGCATGAGGAGGCTAATCTCGCCTCCACTGGTTAGCATTGCCTGAGGAGACTAACTTCACCTCACTGGCTAGCATCGCCTGAGGAGGCTAGCTTCGCCCCAACTGGCTAGCCTAGCCTAAAGAGAGTAATCACACCACTAAAGTAGTGGGGGGAGTTAATGGGTAGTTACACCTATGATCCCTTATTAAGAGGAGACAATCAATCATAACTCCCTATTGAGCCTATAAATAGCCCACTAGTAGGCTAGACTCAGGGTCTTGAAGAAATTCAAGCCCAAGAGGTCTTTTAAAGAGCATAAGTTTCTTTGGTGGCTTCAAAGCTTAAGCTAATAAGAGATTTACTCTCTCACTTCTAAGAATTTAGAGAATCACTTCTCTAATCCTACAAGGATAAATTCAGGGTGTTAATACCCTAAGGCTTTCCTCCCTTTCAAGGAATCTCCTGAACTAGGCGAGAAGGAATTACCAGGCAATAGCATTCGAAGATCGATCGATCGCATCGTCAACGAGACAAAGTAGTCGCGCGCTGATCAGACTTCAACCGGTACACTTTTTCAGAAATCTCAGAGGAGATCTACTTGTAATTTTCTTTTTTTTAAAGAAATAGTTATAATTTTGCTCCTCGATATTTTGTAAGTTTTCCCTTATTGGATTTTCAATGAAAACAAGATGGTGACTCCGCTGGGCAGTGCATTCTCCACTGCTGAGAATCAAGTGTTGCAAATGTGACGATCAGACCCTCGGGTCTATTGCTAAGACGCTGGTCATTCACTTTGACCAAGAAAGATTTGAACAACTTCTTTCTGGGATAGCACAAGCCCCCTACATATGTGCAAGTACAAGAAGGTTAATGTAGGCAGAGCCCCTCTGAGAACCTCTTAAAAGCAAGTCTCTGTTGAGATAAATAAGGCTCTCTGCAAGCCTATTACAGTCTCAGACGAAGCTAAACAAACTCTATGCGAGTCTAGCATAGTCTCAACATAGACTAACATAGCCTCGCGCCAGCATGTTAACACTGTGC
Source organism: Agave tequilana (assembly GCA_038442645.1). Taxonomy (NCBI): domain Eukaryota; kingdom Viridiplantae; phylum Streptophyta; class Magnoliopsida; order Asparagales; family Asparagaceae; genus Agave; species Agave tequilana. Next base: position 140,210 of record JAVJIF010030462.1, read on the forward strand.
GCGAAGCTATAAAGGTTCCTCATGAACTTAAAACAGTCTCTGCTAAGGCTATGTGAATTGCAAAATCTGTAGTCTTATGCGAGACTAGAGATAGATCTCTTGATTCAGCTTCCTGTGAAACTAAAATAGTCTCTGACAGCAAGGCCATTTTAGCTCTTCACAGAGCTAAGCCCCGCCTGTCCTGCGAGGCTAAGACTAAAGCACTTTGTGCTAATAGCGAGGCTACTGCAGCCCCGCATACATCATCAGCACTATTAGGGCAGTGCTAGGCTCGGCGCTAGCGACAAAACCAAAGCACTAAATACTCAGATAGCTTCATCATGTGAATCTAATTCAACTCTTTACAGAGTTCAGTCTCGCCTATCACGCAGGCTAAGGCTAAAACACCTTTGTATGCTAATAGCGTTACTGATCAGCGTTGCTCTTACTGCCAGCACCTAGTGCTAAAGTTTTTAGCCGTGATGCTAGAACTAAAGCACTAAGTTCTAAGGATCTTAGCCGTGAGTTTAAAAATGAAGCACCACTGAGTGTAACAGCGAGGCTATTTCAACCTCGCTCACAGGAAGAACTCTGCGCAGCAGAGCTAAGCCAGCCTTCAAAGGCAGAGCTAAGACAGTAGTCTCGCCTTGCGAAGCTACTCTTTCAGGCGAAACTGTCCTAGCTTCTCCTATAGCCAAAAAGAAAGCTTTGAATTCTAAGCTCATGGTTTCTCAACCCAAGAGGGCTAACATTCAATTTTTTGAGTCTCCGTATTGGATTAGTTGGATCCAGGTAACACAGACTTGCGGGATTATTTGAGCAACGAGTGGAGACCTGCTCCGAAGATCCAATTCACATCTCGCCAGCGCAGTGCGGACAAGCGGAGTGTCAACCTGTGACGGTACATTTCATCCACTGTTGTCTGGGACCAATCCCCACACTTCTCCTCCAAACTAGTAATCGATGTTCAACCGGTTGTCAGTCCAAACTTTTGAGAAGCCCAAGTCTGGAAAGAAGAAGACAGCGAAGGTGTCTCATCGAAGGTGCCTCTATCAACATGATAACCAGAGGAAGGGATCTACTACCGATCTCAAAGAAGGAAACAGGGGGTTCACACTCCCTCATTCAGTTTTTTAGGGCCCAACTATAGCCCTGGCTTAGGTCAGATTCTGGTCGAACAAAAGGGTGCCTTCTAAGGTACTCATTCCAGGGTAGCAATACTCTATAATTATGGACAACCTTCTTCCTCAGAAGCTATGTTGTAAGAACCAATGAGACACCAATTCCAATGGTCCGATGATAAAGAAGAAGCCAGTGGCTACGCTTCCTCCGCCACCATCAGCTCAATGCAGGCAGGGTTCGTATCAGCCAACATGACTGATAACAACAACGATGATGATCTCCGTCATCGCATGAAGGCACAAGAGTAGATTTCTAAGGCCCAGTAAGAAGCCATGGACAACATCCAGCAAATATTGGCTCAGCTCCTGACAAACTGGAACAATGATATCACAACCGTAGTAATCATGAAAATGAGGAGAGCAACAACAATGAACCTCCCAAGATCGATCATTCAAAGGAGCGCTCTTCAATTGATGCTGAAGTGATCAAAGGCATCCAAACTCAGATCGCATCCCTGGCCTAAAGGGATGAACTGAAGAAGTAGAGGTAATCCATCCTTACCCCTTGGAATGGGATTCAGTCTCATATCCATCAAAATTCAAGCCACAAACTCTACACTCGTATGATGGCAGGAGCTTGCTTAAGCAGCACATTTACTACTTCTGATCACAAACCGGTAATGTAGTAGGTAATGATGCTATCATGGCCAGACTGTTCATTGGTACCCGCAAAGGGGTAACCTTTGATTGGTTCAGGAGTCTCCCCGCGAACTCTATCAATTCCTGGCTCGACTTGGAAACCCGATTCCTCTCCCGATTCTATGAGGATGATATCGAGGTGACCATGGACACACTTCTTTCGGCAGTCCGGAAAGGAGGAGAATCTGTACGGGATTACATAGAGAGGTTCCACAACATTTCTCTTATGTGCCCTACATGCATGCCTTTGCCTATGTTGCTTCTGAGTGTAGGCATAACTTCCTCGACAAAGTGGAAGTTCGCATGTGAGCCGTCAAAGCCCACACTTGAAAGGAGCTTATTGAACAAGCCGAGATAGCTGAAAAATCAGTTAAAAAGTTTGAGACCCCCAAAAGCAGGTGGGGAATCAACAACAAAAGCTATGACACAGCTAAATCTTCTGATACATCAACATTGGAAGTATATGGAGGAACTCGATCAAAGAAAGGTAACTCCAACAGGACTTCAGAGTATCAGAGACAATACTTCTTCAAGGATAAGCATGTGGTGACACTTTTTCACTTGTTCAGCAAAGGCAACAAGCTCAAGTTGCTGGAGGCTAGACGCCCAGACGAAATGGGACAAACGAATGATCCCAACTGTTGTCTTTTTCATAAGATAGTTCATCATCCTACTTGCAGATGCAATATCTTTAAGGACAAAATCCAAGCACTGATTGAAGCGGGAGTATTGACTCTGAAGTCAGAACATAAAAGGGGCACTGCCTAACCCCTATCCTAAAAGAGAGTATGAAGGTAGTTAACTCTACTTCCAAAATTCATGGATCTTACCCCATCAATGGCTAAAGCAATGGGACTGAAGCCAGTCCAAAGTTAAAGGCAAATCTTGTAATATCTCTCGCAGCAGATGACATCGCACCAGGAACTCCTCTCAGCAGCTCTTAAGAGGAAACAACCATCTCAACCGCTATATGATAGTCGATGGCACTAGGTCTGACAAATAATATTTGCAACAGTAAATCAGACCCCCGATGAGACACAACAGCCAACGACGTTAGGAAACGCATAGAGGGTTAGAGTATGTCATTCCACCAACTAAATGGGGATAACCTTTCATAGTAGAGGCGGTCTACTCGAGTGGAGCTTATCGCCTAGCAAATCCAAAGGTGACACACTCCTGATGCTAATTAAATGACAAGTGTTATTCATGATCACGTTAACACTATACCTCTGATCAAAGAAGTACTATACATGATCATGTTAACATTGCACCTATGATCATCAAGTTGGGCTCGTCTAACTGTTTTATCTCCTTACGGAGTCCCTTTTCCTAGGTGGAATCAATTTCAGCCATCTATGTATTCTTCTTTTGGCGAATCGGTTTGGCTTCACGATGATCTTGAATGAGCCGAATTCACTGAAGAAAGTTTGTGATGCATCCTTATAGGACCTTTCTAGTATTTTCACATTCATGTTCAGATTCGATGATCAACTGTGATAGAGTCTTGATTATGATGAACAAAAATGAAACTACACGAGGAATCTCGACTTACTCAATATATTCTCTGTGAAGTTTGTAGTCCATATCTAGACACAAAGATCAGTTGAGAACAAAAGTATTGATGAACAAAAGGTGACGCTCCATGAGGAATGTCGATCTACCTAACAAATTCCCATGAAGTTTAGACTTAACTCTTTAATTCTCACCGAGATTTTAGAGGTCACCAGTGGAATATAGAAATATTCACTTCATGTGACATGATCTGAAGCCTTCGCTGAATAAGGCTAGAGAAAAATATTGGCTTCTATGCCCAATATAAAATCCTCAATAACTCATCATGTTAAGGGAAATAGCATGGTTAGCCCAACTCAAACAGTAGTTGGTAAAGGCATACCAAGATAGCTGAGGATTTGTTAAAAATCCTAAGAAAGTCGATCTCGCTTTTCTCACCAAAGTCCCCTACCAATTCCCGTCTATGAAATGGTACGACCACAAAAGGCTGTATTCATTTTTCCAATGAAATGAATCATAGATCAGAACTGTCCTGCTAAAAGCTCACGCCTCTGACAATAAAACCTTTTGAGTATCCCAGCGGAGCTTGCTAATATCCTCAGCAGATCACACTCCACTTGTTATTCTCTTTAATAGAAAGACAGGTTCACTCAAATTACTGTTATATTCAAAGACTTCTAACAGTAAATGAATTCTTGTCAAGTTAACATTACACCTCTTACAAGTTGCTTATACAAATCCCCAAGCGGAGAAGTTGTTAACATCACACCTTGAAGCTCTTCATAGCCTCATAGAGAGCTAAATTACAGTTTCGCCTGAAGCTTTATTGATAGCTTCGCATGAAGCTCTTCATAGCTTCACAGGGAGCTAACTTACAACTTCATTTAAAGGTAATTCTAGCTTCGCCTGAAGCTAATTATAGCTTAACTTATAGCTTTGCCTGAAGCTAATTATAGCTTCGCCTAAAACTTTCTTGATAGCTTCACATGAAGCTCTTCATAACTCTCCAGAGAGCTAACTTACAGCTTTGTCTGAAGCTAATTCTAACTTCGCCAGAGGCTAATTATAGCTTCGCCTGAAGCTCTACACAGCCGTGCAGAAGGCCAACTCCTACCTTCGCCTGAAGCTTAGCATAGCTCTGCTGAGAGCTTGCTTCTACCTCTGCCTGAAGCTTGGCACAACTCCGCTGAAAGAGCTAAAATGCTTAGCTTCGTCTCAACTAGCTAGCCTGGCATGAGAAGGTTAACCTCGCCTCCACTGGTTAGCATCGTCTGTGGAGGCTAGTTTCGCCTCATTGGCTAGCATCGCCTGAGGAGGCTAGCTTCACCTCAACTGGCTAGCCTCACCTGAGGAGAGTAATCACCCCACTAAGTTAGTAGGGGGAGTTAATTGGTAGTTACACTTATGATCCCTCATTAAGAGGAGACAATCAAGAGAATCATAACTCCCTATTGAGCCTATAAATATCCCACTAGTAGGCTTGGCTCGGGGTTTTGAAGAAATTCAAATCCAAGAGGCTTTTTGAAAAGCATAAGCTTTTTTGGTGGCTTCAAAGCTTAAGCTAACAAGAGATCTACTCTCTCACTTTTAAGAATTCAGAGAATCACTTCTCTAATCCTACAAGAATAAATTCAGGGTGTTAATAACCTAAAGCCTTCCTCTCTTTCAAGGAATCTCCGAAACCAAGCGAGAAAGAATTCCCAGGCAATAGCATTCGAAGATCGATTGATCGCATCGTCAATGGGACAAAGTGTTCGTGCGCTGATCAGACTCCCACTGGAGCACTTTTTCAGAAATCTCAGAGGAGATCTACTTGTAAATTTTTTCTTTAAAGAAATACTTGTAATTTTGCTCCTTGATATTTTGTAAGTTTTCCCTTATTGGATTTTCAATGGAAAACATCTATCTGGAGGCAATCCGGGCAAATACTTAGGAAATACATTCAAGAATTCCCTCACTACTTCAGGAGCTTCTAACTGACCTGCATCCAATATGGTCAGGGTCCCACTAGGTACTACATCCGGGTGTGACACTTGATCGTCAATTTCGTCTTTCTCAGGGAATTCAAATTCTGGCTGATTGGGAATCCGAAACACCCCGCTCTTCTTTTGACAATCTATAACTGCATGCATTCGACTAAGCCAAACTATTCTCAATATGATGTCAAAATCACAGTTATCAATCAGCAAGAAGTTTGTGCTAAACTCCTTGCCACAAATAACTACAGGGCATTTCATGCAACCTTTTTACACGATATTACCCCATTCCCGTGCTAATTGTCCAACTCCAATGTACTATGTCATAGGATATATCATACTTACTAATGAACTTAGATGAAATAAAGCAGTGAGTAGCATCAGAATCAAATAAAACATAAGCCGAAACAGAATGCACTGAAATAATACCTGTGACAACATCTATTAAGGCATCAGTTTGATCAACAGTAAGAGTATATGCCTTACCCTTACCTCTGACTGGTCCTGCAGGCCTTACATTACTTTTTTGAGCCTGCTGATATATCAGCTGCTGGAGAGGCGAAGCTATCTAGGTTGAAATGGAACCATGAGTCTTACCGGTCCTGATACCACCTTCTTTTGCTGTCCAGCTGGAACTGATACCACTTCCCTAGGAATTAGTCGATTGCGGGGGCACTGACTGACGCGATGCTCGCTCGAACCATAAACTAAACACAAGTTATGGGCCAATCTGTAGTCGTCTATAGTATGCCCCGTCTTGTGATAATATCTACACACAACCATCTTGACACAAGGTGGTACAACTATCTGACGCTTCGGGGGTGTTACACCAATTTGTCTGGTCGGTGCCCCGCCAGAGATCTGCCCAATTGAAAGTTTGAGCAGCCTCGACATCATCCCACTAAACTACTCCTATTCCCTGGCAGCCGTTAGCACTTTTCAAAGGTCTTATATCTGAATGAAATAACATATCGCTGAAGCTCCAAATCCAACCCTTGCTGAAATCTCCTGACCCGATTCTCCTTAGTGGATACCATGTATGGAGCAAATCGGCTGAGTTTGAAAAACTCAGCTGCATACTCATCAGCAGTCTTCCCAGCTTGCCTCAGATTTATAAATTTCTGCTCCATTTCTACTTTGGCCGTGTGATCGGGGGAAAACCGCGCACAAAAAATGTATGTTTTAAAATTGATATTTAAAGTGTGTGTGCTTTGGCTTCCTCGATACTTCCGTTATTGCATGAGGCTAAAACGAATCGAATCTACAAGGACGGGAGGCGATAGAATCTTACACGGTATGTTCACGTGTATGTTAACGGTTCTTCAAAGTTTTAAAGAATGAAAGAAAAGAAACAAAGAATGAAAAAGAGAAGTACGATGAAACACAAAGAAGTGGAAAACATAGAAAAGAATAGTTTTTGTAGTTTTGTTTTTACATCTAAAATAAAGTGAAAAAGAAAGAAGACTCACGGCTACTAACTACTAATGACTCCACGAACATGCTAACCTCTTAGTGATAGTTGCCTCACATGTATCATTAGCCATCACTAGTCCTTGGTTCAAGAGCGTTTCAAAGTATGACCCATATGTAACTCATCACAACCCAACTCAACAAAACAAGAGCAAGCTACACTTAAACCATCAAAACTAAAAGTAAGCATGGAGTAAAGTAATGTTAGCTTGTTAGAGAGTTAGGAAGTTAGAGTGTTAGATCCATCATCATGAGCCATCAATGGCTCTTGCAAGAGTAAAGCCAAGTAGAGGCTATTAGATTAATGTGGATTATCATAAAAGAAGTTAGACTAGTTGGTGGTTAGTAGTTAGTTGCCATGGGAGAAAAGATTAGCTAAAAAGAGATTAGAGAGAAGAAAACAAAGATAAATTAAGAGAGCACCTTTCATATATTATCACCTTCTATTACAAGCATTCTTCCTTCCCAATATGTACCACTCTCTCTCCTAATACAAGATCTATAAGAAATGAAAAATACAAGGGAGGAAGAAGAAGAAAAACTACACTACACTACCCTAAACTACAAAATGAAAAATGAGAACTACTCTAAACCTTGCATATCTTCTGCTCTGGAACCCCAAGGGGGTATTTATAGGCACCAAGGGAACGGGGGCCAGGGGGACAACTCCTGGCCCAAAACGCAGCCACGGCCGCAGAAACACGGCTAGGGCCACGTTTCTGCGGCCATGTGATGGCCGCGCGCGCGGCGCTTCAAGCCGCGCGTGTCCAGTCTGTCCCCTGTTAGTTTCTGGTCCCGGTTTCAGGTTTGCAGCCCCTGGTTTTGACAGAATCAGCCTCATAGGTCAATGGCTATCTTAATAGGCCTTTAATTACCAATTAAATAGTGATTTAGGGTCTTCCTCTTTATTGCACACCATGGACCTAGAATCAAGTAAGCAAAGCTTTATTAGCAGAATTTTATATCAAATAAATATGCGGATGTGATAAAAATTATGCAAAATTAGAGACTAATCACCGTGTCAAGAAAGACTTGGCCAGAAACACCTCTGAAAATGTCTTCCAAGAAACGGGTCTCGACAAATGACTCTCCTCTACAAGCCACCATGTACGTGGCACTCCCAATAGCTGAATTTTAACTACATCCCCCCTATCAGCTTCTGGAACTCGAGCTGCTACTAATAAGTTCTCCGTATCAATAGGCTACTGCTTAGCATCCAGATGGCTTTCGTCTCTTATAAAAACTGCAGGATAGAGTCTCTTGAAGTCAGACACATTATCTTGCCTCGTCTGACTTTCTGATGCAACAGTAACCTGCTCATCTTGCTGTTGCTGGGACTCCAACAATAGCCTAATGAATCTCGCTGGATCAGTGGGACCGTCCTCCATAACAAGCTGAGCCATCTGATAAATAAATACCAGATTAGAGTCAGAACTAAGATGAGATAGTTAATTCCTAATGATAGAATCGTATGTTTATGTCATATCGCTTGTTACATATCAACAGTGTAACATCTTATCCAAGTCTACAGGTAAGAACTAGGTTCGAATGGCTGAGGTTGCATTTCGTGACCGTCGAACGCCAAATTCAAAACCAAGTTCTGATACAAAAAAAATCATGTCATGCTCCATTTCTCAAAGTACAGTATAACAGTACATGATATGATAGGCGACGTGTACAAATAGAGTATGTAGTCCCCACGTGTACACGTTAAGCCTCCTGCAGACCTGCAAGATATTTTAGCAAAGTAAGAACACTGCTGATATTTATATATATATATATATATATATATATATATATATATATATATATATATATATATATATATATATATTATATATATATATATATATATATATATATCACATGTAACAAGAGTACATAACACTGTCCCATATAGTACAAAAACAGGGTAAACATGACATTTATGAAAATGTACAAGACAACTACATATCTAAAATACAAAAAGAGTACAACTATGGAACATACAACAAGCCAAAAGAGACAAAAACATTATGAACAACCCTACTACTACTCAGCTAGTCCGTCCAGGTACTCCTGGTTCTCCTCTGAGGGTGTAGTCACGGGCTCTAAATCTGGGCATGCAAATCCAGGGTCTCAGATACGACCGAGCAAGTGTACAAAACAATGATAAGGAAAACAAGGGAATATATGACATGTATAGACATATGAAATAAATGTGATATACATGAGATGACAATAATCACAATGTAGTTAGGGTAGTACAACTGTAAAATATTATACGTGAGTGTTTAGTCATGTGTCATGAGATCTAACGATCGAGGAGCTCTGATCAGATGAGTGTATCCCGTACATGCCCGAGATAACGGCCTTAAATAAACCCCTGGTTGTAGATACCAGGGCTACCCGCTAGGGCAGGAGTAAGAAACTATGGCTCAATGAGTATCGACAATACGAGCGGTAACCAACACTACCACGTCCCCTGCAGTGGGACGACGATGGATCCAGGACACCAACCCAGTAAGATCTAGTCAATCATCATATCTCCCATCCCAAGCGATTTGTACTACATTAGAGCGTGTGTAGAGGATTTGCGGATTGCGGGTTTGGTTCAAAAGCAAACCTGTTATGGGTTAACTCACTGAACCCACAGCAGAAGACGAAGAAGAAGAAGAAGAAGAAGAAGAAAGAGAAGGAGGAGGTGCCCAAGGGTCTGGGTCATGACTGGGGTGGTCGCGCATGACTCTGACAACCGAGCTCTGGCATTCAATAAAATAGAGAGAGAAAGAGTTAGAGAGAGGAGGAGGAAGAAGTGGTGGCGGTCAAAGCGGAACGCGACAAAGGGTGAGATTGTCGAGTCGGGGAGGTGAAAAGTGGATCTAAGAGTTACCGTGACGGTCGAAGGGTGGCACTCGGAGGTTGTGGGAGTAGAGAGAGTTGAGGAGTATGTATGTATGTATGTATATATATATATATATATATATATATATATATATATATATAGAGAGAGAGAGAGAGAGAGAGAGAGAGAGAGAGTGAGGGTGAGAGGGAGGAGGGGGTGGTACACGAGGGGGAGCTTGGTGTGAGGAGCACAGTGGTCACGACCACCAACAATGGGGGGCGGCGGTCTAATGTTTAAGGAACGAGAGCGCAAGAGAGAGAGAGAGATGAAGAGAGATAAAGAGATAATAAAATCTGGGATTTTAAATTAATGAATGTCAGTTAGAATCCTATAGAAGATTAGAGAAACTAAGAGAGAATTATGGATCGTATTAGGCAACTTAAGGGGGAAGAAAGAAAAAGAAATGTGTGTAGATTTATATGATTATTTAAATAATATTAAATAATTGGGTCAAAATTTTAACTTAGTCGGAACGGTCTCCAAAATTCTGTAAAATCTTAAATATTACTCGGAGGATCAATGTGAAATTGGATTCAAGAAATTTGGTCTGGTTTACAATTAAAAATCTTAAAATTGATCGGTAATACCGGTCGGCACCAGATTTGCTGGATTTTGGACTAATTCAGAAAAATCTTCAAAAATACTCTAAAGTAGAAATTATGGTCTTGAAGAATAATTTGAAAACAGATTCTTGAAATGCAAGTTCAATTGTAAATTAAAAATCATGCAGTCAATTATCGGTATTGGTGGACACCGAATTCGGAGATTTTCTAAATTAGTCTAGAAACATTTCAGAAAAGTTTAGAAAAATTAAAATATTGAAAAATGAGATTTAGAGCTGAAATCGGTCTAGTCGGACCATCAGAGAGATCAAAACAAATATGGACATCGTATCACGTACTAATACGGTGACACGTATATCGAGGACTGGAGGTTACACTAGAAAAGGAGTATATGAAGCATGATGTGGAAAAGATTGTGAATATTATGAGTCAAGCTTGTTTCGTTGGGATTCAAGCATGGCTTGTACGACTTCCATACTCTTTTCTAATTCAGATTTTTCTTCTATGAGTTATTGTAGAAAAGGAGCATATGTAGCTTGGTGTAAGTCGAGCGCATTTTGACATTGTTGTTGGAACTCAAACATGGATTCTAAGACCTCCATACTATTTTCTAACTTGGATTTTTCTTCAGTCAGTGGTTTTGAAAAAGGAGTATAAGAAGCAAAATCGGGAAATGAATATTGTGAAAATTATGGACAAGGTGGCTGAAAATTAGACCAGGATGAGATGAATCCCCATCGACTCTGTGAAGAATTGTAATTATTTTGAAAATTTTTATCATAAGATTGGAGGTATGGGTTATATTGAGTCAAATACATCCAATCTGACTTATCTGGTTTATCCTTGTTGTGTAAAGTCGGGTTGGATTTATTCGAGTCAAATAAGGTCTATGTGAAATATGATTTCATATTAGGATTGAAAGAATTGTTGTTGAAATCCATTTCCCAAACAAACACAAATAAAGAAGAAAAACAAACAAACAAACAAATTAAAAAAAATCAAAACAAGCCTATACTAGGGTTGACCTAGACTTAGATGACTTTTAACCGGTCGACTGTCTAGGAGAGGGATGTTGCAGTAACTGACCACGAGCTAATCAGTCAGGCAGGGGCAAAATTCAATGGGAGGAATTCTTGCGTAAGCAACAAGCCTTAATTATATCAAATCACTGAATCTTCGAGGCTTAACCGCTTAATGCCCAATCTTAGACACCGATTTAGTTAAAGTTCGGTACTAACAACTTCCTCTCGAGGTCACTCTCTTAATGAGTCCTAGATGTCTTTAGGGGCCAACGTCTATCAATTTTTATTAAGGCTTGGGTTATGAGAGTGGGGAGGTGATTTTTGGGTTAAGGAGGGTAATGACTTCCCTACCTTATCTTGTATCGAGTTATGCCCTTAAGTCTGATCCGTGCGAGCGTGAAACATAGACAAGAATAACACACAAAGCGAGTAAATCACCCACATGTTTGTCCTATATTATATGCAATGCAATATGTACACCTCAGTCCAGATCACAATAATAAAACAAAATACAGTATATTGGAATAAAATTTGACACGTGCATAAAAGCAAATGTCTAAACCATATTAACATCGTCCAATTACTATTTTTTTTGCTTATTATTGCAGTGTTTAGGTAACCAAAACAGAATACTTACAGCAGATAACACAAATATATGCATATAGAAAGAACCCTGCAAAAGATTGAATTCAGAAGCCACAAAAATGCGGCATTTGCACGGCTATTCTAGGCTTGGCGTGGCAATGTTATGGAAGTAGGGTCCATACTTTCGAGAGCAGGGAGATGCAAGCAATTTTAGATATCTGCAATGTTTAGTTTCTATAAAAATCTTACGCACCAAAACAGAGAAGGGAATGCTAACAAAAATGAGAAATTAAAACCATTCCCATTCCTCGACAACGGCGCCAAAAATTTGATCAAAGGGGAACTGTGTACAAAAATGTGTGTTTTAGAAATAAGTAAAAGTATGTGTGCTTTGGCTTCCTCGATACTTCCGTTATAGCATATAGGCTTGTTAACAAGGTCTTCTTTATTAAAGAAAGAGAAAGAAAAACAAAAAAAAGCTAGAAGTGGTAAGTGGAGAAGGCAACGAAAAGACGAAGTGAAAACAATAGAGAAGTGGTTTTGGAATCGTCAAAACAAAACAAAAATAGAAATGAAGTGTAAAGTGAAGTGATTTAAAAAGTAGTATTAAAAACAAAATAGAAAAGAGATGAGGTTTGTGATGGAGCAATAAAAACAAGTGTTGAATGAACAAGATGAAAACATCGACAAGAAAATGATAAAAAGGTTTTGAAATTGATTCTGAAAACAAGATAAAAAGAAAAGAAAATTCATGGCTACTAACTACTGAGTACCCCACTAATCATGCTAACCTCTTAGTGATAGTTGCCTCACATAGATCCTTGGCCATCACTAATCCTTAGCTTCTTCAAGAGATATATCAAAGCGTGACACATAAGGTGGTTCTTCATATTCAAACTTGATTCGAAAGCAAGCTAATGCAAATATTAGATCATCAAAACCATTAGAGACATGCATGAAATAAGAGAGTTAGCTTGTTAGCAAGTTAGATCATAGAACCCATCATCATGAGCCATCAATGACTCTTACAAGAGCAAGGCCTTGTAAAGGCTATTAGATTCATGTGGATTATCATGTTAGATGATTAGTGGTTAGTAGTTAGATTGTCATGAAAGAAAAGTTAGCTAGTCATGTTAAAAGTTAGAGAAGAAACTATGAAAAAGAAAAGAGAAAGTTTTCATAGATTGTCACTCTCTATTACATCAGTATCTCTCTTTCTCTCCTGAATCAACTCTGCCCTAATATATGATCTAAAACAAAAATAAAAATAAAAAAGAAGAAGAAGAAACACTATACTATACTACACTAAAGAAGAGAAAACCCTAGCCTATAGCTCTCTAGCCTCGTTTTTGGCTTACAAATATAGTATGTATAGGCGAAAGAAGGATCCGGAAGACGAAACGAAGATCGACGCGTGGGCCCACCAATATGCTACGGATCCGCGGAAATTGCCACGGATCCACTGCAATACCAGGGACTTAGATTCCTGTTTCACTCCAGTGCTTCATCCAGCTTCGAGATGCTTCTATGTATATCTAGATTTTGGTAAATTGGTCCCGTATTTCTTCATTACGTCCTCAATTTTTGGATCCAATATATCTTCTAGTTGTATCTTCTAAAAGCTCTCTAATTTGGTCTCTAAGAATTATGATTTAATTACTCAAATTTGGTTTAATTAAGCTCTTATTCCAACTTTTGCCCTAACTCTTGATTATCTGTAAAATAGATCAAAACACGTGTTAGACACTGTATTTTATTCATAAATTGGTAGGAAAATGTGATATGAAGATGTAGAATCAGATGCTAATCAGTTATATAAATTCTTGTTACTGAAGTCACTGAGAAATATTGTCAAATTGTAACATCACTGTCTTGTTTATATAAATTCTTGTTACTAAAGTCACTGAGAAATATTGTTAAACTGTAACACCACTGGCTTGTTTATATTGTTACTTTGCTATCACGTTTGCATTGTTGACACTGTTACCGTTATGTCATCGTATTATCCCAATAATTTAGGTAACATGGACAATTGATTGATCTAGGTAAATTAAGTAATAATGTATTTAGACAATTTGCACCGAAATTGAGAAAATTAATAGGGGAGACAACGTCTGTATTTCAGGTAGACCTAAGATATAGGTTGTGCAACCAAAAAAAGGTTCCACCGCAGTTCCTAGGGATGACTGACATCTCGTCATGTTTATTTTGTTATTGTTCATGTATTGAATACTGGTGATACAACCTATTTCAGTGCCAGGCGCTTGGGCCGTAGTCTGGTTATACACGAAAGCTAGTTAAAACACATACAATGTCTCTACCAATCAGTTTCAATAACATAGGACCTCAATTAACACGTATAGTAAGCGTAGTATGAGATGTATTTACTGCAAGTGGTAATTGGTGTAAAATAATTAATAAAAATAGACACCTAGATATATGCTATAATAAGCACTTGACCTGACATATGATATTATAACGATTGATCTCATTACTCTTTAAGTTATATATTGCATGTTATCGTAATACTTGTGATATGTTGATTGATACTATATTGTACTATACTATTTTCTAATTACAGTTTTACTTATGCTATTTTTTATCCAGTATATTTTAGTAATATTGTAATATGCTCACTTGTAATATGCACGTGTACCTTCTCTTATTTTACACACTTATTTGGAATTTTCTGACTCTCCTGGTTTGTATATCTAGGTCTACGATTATCTCATTTTATTGATTAGGTATTTGAGGAGATCACACGTATTACGAGGGGCTTAAAGTTCTCTTACTTGATCATCCAGTCTTGGTATCTTTTCAGAGTTCTCTTAATTGATCGTACAATTTCAGTATCCTTTCTTATTTTCCCTTATTCTTGTTGATTATCTTGATTCTCAATATCGTTTGGACTTAGCTTTATTCTATTTAATTGTTCATAGAATAATATTATCATGTATAAAATTTGTATGTATTATTGCAGTGATCATTATTGCTATCATAGTTGATTTATATAATTTATTTTGGACACATTAGGCTTATCATGTATACGTGGGTATTTTCCTTGCGTATATATGTCGCCGACTTTCATTGCATCTTCACTTCAGCGTATTTTTGGAAGTGGGACGTGACAGCATGTCAGAGTTCTTATTCTGGAATAAGCTTAGAAGGAGGTCGATTTTTAGAATTATTTATTAACAGCCCAGTGATAATTTGTTACGTGGGGTATAGTGGGTGGTTGGATTTGGTGTGTAGGTTCGAGTTTCATACAGTGGTTGCTAGGTGAGGAATCCAAGCAATTAGAAATTTCTAAATTGGATTGGGTACGACACCAATGCGAAACCAGAGAGAGAGAGAGAGAGGCAGTTTTCGAGAAGAAAAAATAGATGTGTTAAGATCACCTGGTTTAAGATTGGGCCCAATCCAATTTCTGGAAAGTGAGAAGCAGTGAAATGGGTTTAAAGTTAGAAGTATGCTTTAATTTTTTTTTCTTTAGTGTTGGTAAAGTTGATGGCAAATTTTTGAATTTAATTTAAAAAAAATCTCTCTTAAATTTATTTTCAAAAACCAACATATAACAGGTCAACTCGGTACCACATAAGCGCTGAGTCGTTAAGGCCCCTCTGGGCGTACAGGGGAATTTTTCTTGGCTCGAGGGTGTCTCGAACCAAGAATGAAACTCAAGATTTAGATTTAAACTTGATCGGAGGGTGTCAACCTCGATCAAGAATATTGTTAGCTCAGTTGCCTCAATTTGGGATGCCCGCCCCCAAATCAACTAAATATTTTGAAAAATTCCTTACTGAGATTGAAAATTTTCTGTGTTCACTAAGACTCATGTGTCTTTGTACGAGGGTCTCAATCTCGAACTCAAACTTCTACCTTCGGGTTCCACATGTAGAGTGAGTAGTAACACCTTTCACTCTTTTTACTCTCCTCCTCCTCCTCCTCCTCCCCCCCTCCCTCCCTCCCTCCCTCCCTCTCTCTCTCTCTCTTACTGTTTGTTGTCTTCTCTCTCTCCCCCCATGCCTTAACTTGACTTCGAGAGATCATTTGATAATATTTTTTATCAAACACGGATATAAAATTTTAAATGTTGTATTAAAAATGCTTTTTTAAAGTCCACACCCCGAACAAAATATGAAGCTTAAATTTGAGTTTCCAGGCAACCCGGACAAAGCCTAAAGTCTAATTTTGAGCTTCCAATCCTTTGTCTGGGCTTGGCAACCCCGGACCAATAATAAGGCTTAAAACTAAGCTTTATTCTTGGTTCGAGGTTGGCACTCTCAGACTTAGTTTTGAGCTTCAAAAAAGTAAACTCTTGCTTAGGTTGCCAACCTTGAACCAAAAAAATAACCATCCATGACCGCTAAACGCCACACAGGCGGGGCAAAATGACCCAACACTTAGGTGGTGTCAAACTGGCCTATCAGAAGTCGATTTTTGAAAATAAATTTGCAAGAGGTCTTTTTCTAGAATTAAATTTGAAAATAAGATTTATTTAAAAAATTGCCTTAAATTTGATAAAGCGATTCGAGTTCACGACCTCTTAAACAACAAGAGTTATTTTTCTATTAGTGACATGCTCAATTGGTCACTTTACATTAAATTTAGGTAAGTATAAAAACATTTTTGTTAGATTCTTTTGAATTAAAATAAAAAGAAAAGCTTTCATTTCAAATATTGTTTTAACAAGTCAACTTTGACCAAATCTTAGGATAAAAATCAGTTGAGAAAATATCTCAACCGCTCGAATTTTCTGTTAGAGTTGTTACAACAACTGGGGTTCTAAGGCTATAAATAGACCCTCACTCCATTAGCAAGGGACACAACTCATTTTCTCTTTTCATCTTAAAAGAAAATCTGAAGCCTACTGTTAGTGAGAATGACTTCAGTGTTAAAAGAATTTTTTATCTTCATTTTTCTGGGTAACTTCTTTGTTGGAGGAGAGAGCACAGTAGAGGAGATGAGGTCATGCCAGGTGCTGTTGAAGACTGCCAAGGATTCTACGACGAAAGGCGAAGGAACAGCGGGCAGAAAAAGCAGCAGCAGCAGAAAAAGACAGAGGTCGGTCGACCGGTCCGGTCGACCGACGTGCACAATGTGCACAGGATTTGAGCGGTCGACCGGACCGGTCGACCGGAGAAGCTGTCTGCAGGAAACCCAACTCTCGGTTTGTTTCGGTCGACCAGTCCGGTCGACCGTGAGAGGGAGTCGGTCGACCGGACCGGTCGACCGATAGTCGGATCTGGGCGAAAATTGCTGTTTCGGGAAGTTATGTATTTAAGCTCTAATTGTAATTTTTAGGGTTTAGTGCCTACAGAAAGAAAAGCTGCGGACTCTCTTGTACTCTAAGAGATCCAGAGCTATTGTAATCATCTTCCTAATTGAAATCTCTCTCCGTGGATTGCCCCGAGGACGTAGGCAAGTTGGCCGAACCTCGTTAGATCTTTTTGTTTGCGATTGGGTTGTTCTTCTTGTTTTTGATTTCATTGTTCTGAGATTGAGATCTGATAGATCCTCTATTGGGTTGTTGTCTGTCGCGCACAACAAGTGGTATCAGAGCTTCAGGCTACGCTTGGGATTCTGAGAATTCGAAGGGCTCCAGATCTGATCAGGTGGAGATCGTGTGTCGATCTCAGGTCAGAGGTACTGGTGTTCGAGGAGATCGTGTGTCGATCTCAGGAGGACACAAGGAGGGCTTGTTGAATCAGTGATTGGAGTAGATCCGGTGAGAAACTCGATCTAGGGTTTCAAGAGGCAGGTAAAAATCTCTTTTTTATCTGAGTAAAGATCTATTTTCAATTGGATTATTCTTCCGCATAAATAGAGAATCAAAAGAAGACCTCAATGGCAGAAGAAACTACTTCCGTTAAAACAATGAATCACTCAAGGATCGAAGTTGTCAAGTTCAATGGAACTAATAATTTCGGGATGTGGAGGTGTGAGGTCATGGATGCATTGAATGCACAGAACCTCGAGGACACGCTCCTATTAGAGAGGAAGAAGACCACTACTACTGAGGAAGAGTGGGCGAAGATGAATAGGTCGGCATGTGGCTTAATACGTTCATGCTTGTCACAAGACATCAAATATCTTGTACAACATGAGACGTCAGCGAAGAAACTGTGGAATACTCTTGAGAAGAAGTACCTGACAAAGAGTGTGGAGTCTAGGTTGCAACTTAAGAGCAAGCTGTATCAGTTCAGGATGCAGAGGGGAAACACAGTAAACGAGCACATCAACCGATATACGAAGCTTCTTACAGATTTGCTAAATGTGGATGTCACTGTAAGTGAGGAAGACAAGTCAGTTATTCTCCTGAACTCACTCCCACCGGAGGAGTATGAGACATTCACTATGACATTCATAAATGGAAGGCAAACCTTAGTTTATGATGAAGTGTCGTCAGACTGATGAGTTATGAGACAAGGAAGAATGAGAGGCATTCAGGTCGGTCTAGTTCATCAGCGGAAGCTTTGGAAGTAAGAGGCAGGAATTCATCGAGGAAAGGCAAGGAGGTGAGAGGAAGATCAAAGTCTAGGTCGGGCTTCAGGGATCTTAAGAAAAATCAGTGCATGTTCTGCAAAGAGATTGGGCACTGGAAGGTTGACTGTCCAAAGTACAAGGGGAAGAAGAAGGAATCAAAGTCTGAGGCAAATCTGGCAAGGGTGACAAAGGCTACAAGCGGTAAATCACAGGCAGATGGAGCAGATTCAGATTCTTCAGAGTTCTCTTTTTCAGTGACTACTCCTGTTGTAGGTTACTCGGTGGATAAAGAGTGGATCCTGGACACAGGTGCTACATATCATGTATGCCCTAATCGAGATTGGTTTACCAGTCTTGAGAAGTTGGAGGGGTGTTCGGTCGTCATGGGCGACGATCATCCGTGCATCATGGAGGGTGTAGGCACTATTCCGATCAGGATGTTTGACGGGATGGTGAGGGAGCTGAAAGAAGTGAGATATGTACCTCAGCTGAAGAGGAACTTGATCTCTGTGGGTGCTTTGGAATCATTGGGGCTCAGTGTGTCTATTAAAGAAGGTGTTCTTAAAATGACAAAGGGCTCAATGGTGGTGTTGAAGGCCGACCGCCGGAACAATTTGTATTACTTGAAGGGTAGTACAGTGACAGGGCAGGTGGCAGCTTCTACCAGTCAGAAGGAAGATCTAACCCGGCTATGGCACATGAGGCTGGGACATGCAGGGGAGAAATCGATGCAAGCTCTTGTGAGGAAAGGGCTGCTGAAGGGTGCAGAGACCTGCAAATTGGATCTGTGTGAACATTGCATCATCGGCAAGAAGACGAAGGTGAAGTTTGGTACAGCTTCACACTGCACCGAAGGCATTCTTGATTATGTTCACACAGATGTATGGGGACCCACCAAGACTGCATCAATTGGGGGAAACCACTATTTTGTGTCGTTTATTGATGATTATTCTAGGCGGTGCTGGGTGTACACCATGCGACACAAGAATGAAGTCCTAGAATTGTTTGTGAAGTGGAAGGCTAATCAGGAAAGGAGTACGGGAAGAAAAGTCAAGGTCCTTCGTTCTGACAACGGAGGAGAGTACAAGTCAGACCCTTTCCAGAAGCTATGTCTTGATGAGGGCATAGAGAGGCACTTCACAGTGAGGGAAACTCCGCAACAGAATGGGGTGGCTGAAAGAATGAACCGGACTTTGCTAGAGAAGGTTCGGTGCATATTGTCCAATGCAGGATTACCAAAGAAGTTCTGGGCTGAAGCTTTGGGGTATGCATGCCATCTCGTCAATAGGTTGCCGTCATCTGCAATAGGAGGGAAGACCCCTCTTGAAGCTTGGTCGGGTAAAGCTGCTGAAGATTATGATGTGCTCCGGATATTTAGATGTCCAGCCTACTATCATGTCAGAGAAGACAAATTGGATCCGAGAGCGAAGAAAGGAGTGTTTGTTGGCTTCAAGAAAGGAACCAAGGGGTTCAAGATCTGGGACCAACAGGACAACAAGTTCATAATCAGCAGGGATGTCACATTTGATGAGGCCTCTATGATGAAGCCTACGGTCTCTCAGCAGGTGGAGACCAACAAGACCAAGGAGCTATTGCAGCAGGTGGAGAGTGATGCAAATCCACCATCTCTAGAGGACACAGTGTCAATAAAGATCATCCCTGAGGTGACACGGGGAGGTGATCAAGTTGCAGAAGAAGATGCTGAAGTTGTTGAAGAGGATCAGGAGCAGGTCATGGGTACTGTTCCAGATACTACTGCAGTTGGAAGACCACGGAGGAATACTAGGAGACCTGGCTGGCTCACTACAGACATGGTGATTGCTTATGCACTTCCAGTTGTTGAAGAGGCCATTCCATCTACTTTCAGGGAAGCTGAAATCAGTTCAGAAGCTGAGTTATGGAAAGGGGCTATGAATGAAGAGATGCAGTCTCTTTATAAGAACAACACATGGGAACTGACCAAGTTGCCCAAGGGGAAGAAAGCCATAGGGTGTAAGTGGGTATTTGCTAAGAAGCAGGGATCACTCCAAGAAGATAAAGTGCGATATAAGGCAAGGCTGGTGGCTAAAGGCTACGCACAGAGAGAAGGGATCGACTACAACGAGGTGTTCTCCCCAGTTGTTAAACACTCGTCTATTCGGATCCTATTAGCCTTGGTGGCGCAGAACGAGTTGGACCTTGACCAACTTGATGTGAAGACCGCCTTTCTCCACGGCGATCTTGAGGAGGAGATCTACATGACTCAGCCCACAGATTATAAAGCTGCAGGGAAAGAGGAGTTGGTATGTAAGCTGAAGAAATCGCTGTACGGTTTGAAGCAGTCTCCAAGACAGTGGTACAAACGATTTGACAGCTTCATCAGGAAGAAGAAGTACACAAGAAGCCATTTCGATCCATGTGTGTACTACAACAAGTTACCATCGGGTGAGTATATCTATCTACTACTTTACGTAGATGATATGCTAATTGCTTCTAGGTCAAGATCTGCAATTGATTCTCTAAAGAAGACTTTATCGTCCGAGTTCGAGATGAAGGACCTGGGGGAAGCAAGGAAAGTATTGGGCATGGAGATCACAAGGAACAGGGATGCTGGCAGGATAAGCTTGACTCAGAAGGGCTATCTGGAGAAGGTACTGCAGAGGTTTAATATCGGGAAAGATACTAAGACTGTTAGTACACCAATGGCGCCGCACTTCAAGTTGTCAGCGAAGATGTCTCCAAGGAGTGTTCAGGAGCGTGAGCATATGACTCATGTTCCGTATGCCAATGCTGTGGGTAGCTTGATGTATGCGATGGTGTGTATAAGGCCGGATCTTTCACAGGCAGTCTCTATGGTAAGCAGATACATGCATGATCCTGGACTGGGTCATTGGGAAGCCGTGAAGTGGATCCTTAGGTACATCAAGGGAACTGTTGATGTAGGCCTAGTGTTTGAGAAGGACGACACTGGAAAGCAAGAGTGCATAGGGTATGTGGATTCGGACTATGCAGGTGACCTCGACAAACGCCGGTCGACTACGGGGTATGTATTCACATTCTCACAGGCACCGGTGAGTTGGCGCTCCACACTTCAGTCCACAGTTGCGTTGTCGACTACAGAGGCGGAGTATATGGCCTTGACCGAGGCCATGAAGGAGGCGATTTGGCTTCAGGGTTTGCTAGATGACTTGGGAGTGGAACAGGAGATCTTGAAGATACACTGTGACAGTATGAGTGCCATTTATTTGGCAAGGAACCAAGTCTACCATGCAAGGACGAAGCACATTGATGTCAGGTATCACTTTGTTCGGGAGATTCTGGAGGAAGATGACATCAACTTGTTGAAGATTCATACTTCGGAGAATCCGGCCGATATGCTTACAAAGGTGGTGTCGGGAGTAAAGTTTGCACACTGCAAAGACTTGCTCCAGATCTTTCAGGTGAATTGAGCTTGCTGAAGCTCATTTGGATGAACTACGGATGGCTTGATCCCTTGGGCAAGGGGTACGTAGGCAACCAGATTGGTGCAGCCGCTATTGAGTCAGTGTTCGGCTCAGATTTAACAATCTTCACCGAGGTGGAGAATTGTTGGAGGAGAGAGCACAGTAGAGGAGATGAGGTCATGCCAGGTGCTGTTGAAGACTGCCAAGGATTCTACGACGAAAGGCGAAGGAACAGCGGGCAGAAAAAGCAGCAGCAGCAGAAAAAGACAGAGGTCGGTCGACCGGTCCGGTCGACCGACGTGCACAATGTGCACAGGATTTGAGCGGTCGACCGGACCGGTCGACCGGAGAAGCTGTCTGCAGGAAACCCAACTCTCGGTTTGTTTCGGTCGACCGGTCCGGTCGACCGTGAGAGGGAGTCGGTCGACCGGACCGGTCGACCGATAGTCGGATCTGGGCGAAAATTGCTGTTTCGGAAAGTTATGTATTTAAGCTCTAATTGTAATTTTTAGGGTTTAGTGCCTACAGAAAGAAAAGCTGCGGACTCTCTTGTACTCTAAGAGATCCAGAGCTATTGTAATCATCTTCCTAATTGAAATCTCTCTCCGTGGATTGCCCCGAGGACGTAGGCAAGTTGGCCGAACCTCGTTAGATCTTTTTGTTTGCGATTGGGTTGTTCTTCTTGTTTTTGATTTCATTGTTCTGAGATTGAGATCTGATAGATCCTCTATTGGGTTGTTGTCTGTCGCGCACAACATTCTTCATTTGAGCAGAGGATCTGTCCACCGTTTTGAGCTGAGTGCTGGTGAATCTGGGAGATCTTTTACCGCTAGGGGTCAGGTCGATTCAACGTCTTTTACAAGAAGATGGGCTTTTGATCTTTTAGGGCAGCGACATCGCTACTGCATTCCATAGGACAGATTCCTTTTGTTTTATTTTGAACTATAATTATTGTTGCATGCTACAATAATTATTGTTTTATCTTAATTTAATTTTGTAAGATATTGCATGTTTTAGAAAATAGTATAAAATTTCCAACAATCTAAAGGATCCAAAATTATATATATATACTTTCTTCTATTTCATTCAATCTATTTCTTATTTCATGCAAATTAATTGAATCTAGAAGGCAACCGTTAATAAATTCAGATCCGAATGATTGTATTTGCATTCTGGATACTTCTGATGGCAACCTTTTTCAACTCTATATATGTATGGTATTTATGATTTAAATATGCACTAAATAGTACATGACAACTTTTATATATAATAACAGCTTTGATGAATGTTAATGGACATCTAACGAAATGTGTGTTATGTTCACACCTCAATTTATTTGCCTAATTCTTAAGTTGTTCACTGTGATGTCATTTCTAATTCTTTAAGTGTTTTCAGAAGGGCGTACTTATAAAAGATACTACTTTGAAGGATTTTTAATTAAATTAGTGTGTTTAATTCTTTATTGAATTCTCTGCCATCACATGTTGCGCTTCTTTTAATTTATATTTATGCAAACACGCTTTTGGAACACTATTATTCAAAGTCTGACAATTATTTTCTTATGTTATGTTGTATTAAGTTCTACTGTCAATTCTAATCTTACTATTAATTTTACTATGCAAGCATTTGTTCTCATGACTTACTATTAAGTTTGCTAATGTTCTAAATTTCATGCATGTCTTAAAATTCACCTTTTTTGTTGATGGGTCCTTTGATTAATAATTTTGCTTCATTAATCTATCATCATATTGTTTCCTTTTGGTTACAAATTAACTAAAAATTAAAATAAATAATAAAAAATGGTCTAAGAACTTATGAGTCTGCAACTGTTAAGGGTTCTATATAATAAACTAGTAGTCCGAGTAGTATCTTATATAATCATGATCTTTTTCCTTTAATTTTATTGCTTAAACTTCAGCGAATAGATTTATGCATCTCAAATTCTTAAAAGTTCAAAGCTTGGTTAATGTTAACAATTGAAAAGTTCACACATACCCAACTGCAATAGAAACTAATAAGAGGAAGAGAAGATCTGATAACTACACATTATTACCTTTTAATATTCATCAAAGAAAGAGAAATGACTTGGTTTAATCTTTATTCTACAGATTATCATGTGAATCAAAGTTTTCTTATTATGACAAATCAATCATAGCTTCTTATACTCTTCATTACATAGTAAACTGAATTTTATTTGAATAGTTCTTTATAAAAAATTTTATATGATCCCAGACAAACATTATCCGACTACTAATTAGATCTGCGCTGTTTAAAACTTCTGTTACTAATAATGAGAAATTATTTATTTGTCTACTTACCCTAATGGTCAAACTTATTCTCTTTATTATTCCTAATTAATCTCATTTATTTCATCGCTAGTTGCCTGATTATATAACATTGCCTTGTTATATAGCTTCATTAATTTACTATACTTTAACCAATTTATCAGTTTATAGATTTATTGGATCCTATTAACATTAGAATTAAAAGATATCAGCTACTATTTTAGATGCTATTGGATTTTTCTTGTTATCTCAGTTTGTAAACAAAATGAATAAATCCACATGCCTTTGGAATATATACCCTTCCTTATTTTAAAAATTTATATATCTGCACTTCACTTAGACTTGCATGCTTTATCTTCAATTTACTGAATGAATAAAATCTGATACTTTATTCATTTATTTGTTGCATCATGCATTGGATAAAGACACATTGAACATTTCATCTAAGAAGTTGTCAACTTTATAGACACACACACACACATGTTAATTTTGTGTATAAATTGCATGTTATAATTAGTTCGAGTTTCTTTAAAATATTTTGCTACCCTTGTATTGAGTTTTAACTTACTATACTATATATCCAGGTAGATTATATTGTTTTTACAAATTGAAACTAAATAAGATCCCTTACATCTTTTATTTTTTATTTTCTAATTTAAAAGTTACCAATATAAACCTGTATTCTGACATTTTAATTATTATGAATACAGAAAACATAGCAGAAATTTTTCTATCATTTTAATAAACCTAGAGTACAACAATATTATTTGTACACTCTTAATGTTGCTGAAATAGGCACAGGCTTTTGAGTATGTTTAGATCAATAGGATAAGGAAATTAAAGGGTAAATTATTTTCTCAAAATTTCATATAATTGATGTTTAAAGAAGGAAGGGTACGCAACGTAGTTCTGTAATT
The DNA here is from genome assembly GCA_038442645.1 of Agave tequilana. Taxonomy (NCBI): domain Eukaryota; kingdom Viridiplantae; phylum Streptophyta; class Magnoliopsida; order Asparagales; family Asparagaceae; genus Agave; species Agave tequilana. The sequence goes on from JAVJIF010030462.1 coordinate 165,131, forward strand.
AAGGAATGTCAAGAGCGGAAAACCTCCCACCTGAGTTACGCCGACCTAACCAATTAGACTGATAAAATTGAGGTTTTGACTAACCCAATGATTCTAAAATCTTTTATTAAATATATCATCAACCTTTCTTCACCATAACTTAGAAGTGATGTTGTTTATATTATAACCTTAATTTTACCATCGTGACATACCTAGGATTAGCCCTGATTACAAATTATGGTCGGTTCGAGATTAAGTATCTGTCATATTTGAATCTGATGTAAATAATGATCGAACCATGCTAAATTAGTTAGAATTGGAATCCTAACCATGTACAGGATGATGAATAGCTATGTACGATTTTACCCTCCATCTAACTTTAATTAGGATCTAATAAAGTTAGATTATCTAAATGAATATTTTTTTACAATTTAGTATTATAATCTAGATGAAGAGGCCACCTCCTAATCTCATTATATTTTAAACATTACCCTTAATTTATAATTATCAAGTTTGGATTTGGTCCTATTTAGACTTTTTAGATATCAGATTTCAATTTTGACTTTAGAAACTATAATTTCTTTCTAACTAAATTTAGAGATAAATTAAATATCTATTTTGATATTTTTAAATATAGTTTAGTTGTCGAGAATTGGTTGAGATTCTTGGTTAGAAATTTTAACTCAGATTCTTATTATATTTCTTAAAATTTGAAAAGTTATATATTTTAATATTTAGAGTAATGAAATAACTTTATTTGAAATTACCTTATAAGTAAAAGTATTTTCTCATTTCACTACTAACTTTTATTCAATGAGATATTTATTACCGGAACTATATTAAATTAAAAATGTCATATGTTGATGTAACTTATTATACTTCTTAAAAATATATTTATAAACTAAAAAATTTATACACCTCCTACTTAAGTGTTTTCATGATTTAACTATGAGAATATTCTTATAGTTGCAACAAATATTAAACTTTAAATATTTTATTCATGAAATTATGTGTGTGCACATATATTGAAATTATAAGTGCATCATTTTATAATAAAATATATTGAATGATTGCTATATTTTACATAATCATGCACTTCAAATATTTCTTTAAAAGAGTTTACTTTATTAGAAAGAATATTATAATTTTCGTTGTTAATTAAATTATGAATAATTTTCAAAACTAAAAGATCTATAATAAATATATTATATGCAAGCATTATTTGTGAAAACACGAACATGTTGCATGTACAAAGAAAAAATTAAATTTTATATCCTAATCACTAAGTTAAGACAATGATGATTTGTTTAAGATGAAAATTCAGATATTATTAATAATATAAATGGAAAGACAAATTAGGATGTTTTACTATCTGATAAGGAACCAATTTGCAGCCATCTTATAAGATATCAAAATCTCATCTGTGATGTCATCAATGTCTTAATAAAGTGAATAGAATGGATAATAAACATTTTTTCTCTTGTACATGTATAGTTCTTATTGTTTTGATCAAGTATATGCTAAAGCTATATTTCAAATATATTTGAACTACATGTTAATACTTAGACTTTGATACTAAGTGTGCATTAAAATTATTTTGATAATCATAAATTTCTTATTATTATTTATCAAATTAAATATATGTATATACATATGTACTTTAAATATTGGAATAATCAAATACAATGCATATATGCTTTATCATACATCATTATGGTATAATTTGTTCGTTTTGAAACTAAGGCTACAAGAAAACTTTATAACTACCTTATGATTCCTAATGGGGAGACTCTGACAATTACCCAAAAATTTTATAGGTCTAATAAAAGGTACAAGAGTCATAATAATATGATCATGAAGTGTTAAATCTCTGACAGTCACAACTTGAAAATAAAAGGCTGTTAAGCCATTTGTCTGACCCTAAAGTATATAAAGTAATTATAACTAAGGGACTTTCTAGGAGTATAGTCCTAGTTTCATTGAGAGAGATGGGGTTAAGCCCATAGCAGAGTTCACCGATAGCAGGAACCCAAACTACTTGATTGGGAGCTAGTTCCATGAAAGAGGTTCAATGTGATAGTAACAAGCTGGACTGGTAAAACTCGTGCTGGGTATCAACCCAGATATATTTATATCCTATATGTAGCGTTGTAGGTACTACCCCTTCTCTATGGTGAGATGTTCTTATGATATAGTTAGGTAAAGATGAGTTTAACTCTTAATAGGGGCCGTTTGTTTTGCGTAAAACTCCGTAATTCGTAAATGACTTACTACCCAGTTACAACTACGGCGTTTGTTTGGACCGTAATTCGTAAAAGACTTACGTAACTCAACTAACACTCACTTGCAACCCAGTTACCACTCACTTACAGCCCAGTTATAATTAATTTTGTGGTCATACAAATTTGTAATATTTTTTATATTAATATTAAATTTTTTTAATATTTAACTTTTTAAATATTTATTTGCAGTATTAAAACTTTTAAAATAACCAAATAGTTAATTTTGTGGTCAACTTTTTCACTTACGACTTATACATTACGACAACCAAACACTGTAAAGTACAATACACTGATACCGCTATTAAAGAAGGAGATCTTGTCAAGCGCACTGGATCTATTGTGGATGTTCCTGCAGGAAAGGCCATATTAGGCCGTGTGGTCGACGCGTTGGGAGTTTCCCACTTTACAATTTTATATTACCAACCAAACACCGTAAAATTTACATACATGTAACTCATTTACAATTGTAAAAGACTTTACCAATTACAACTACGAATTACGGCCAGTTACGACAACCAAACAGACCCATAAGTCCAACATATGTAGCGTGGAGGGTATACTATCCAACTGTAGTACCCTTGGAGGACTTACCTACGTGAGAAGAACCATGATAGCCGCGGTTGGGGGGACATGACTGACCCTAGAAACTCTCATAAATCGGTTATTGTGAGCATGACCTTTAACTCTCAACCCGCTCGCTCAATAGATAGAGACTTACTGTGTGTGTATTCTATTAATATCTGATAAAAGAGACTAGTTTCAAGTGTAGTCCACTATGTCTCTCAGATGGCGATAAATTCACTAAGGAAGGTTCCAGGTGTAATCCACCTGTCTCGAATTCATAGTATAATGTTGCCCGATTTCACTCGTATTTTATGATCTTTGATTTGATTGTTATTTATTGTTGATTTTTTTATTCAGTCTTCCCTGAAACTCAAGCTTTTTTTTTGGTGGGGGGGGGGGGACTGTTGGATTTTTTGAATTAAAATAAAAGAAAAAGCTTTCATTTCAAATCTTATTTTACCAAGCCAACTTTGATCAAATCTCAGGGCCTAAATCAATAGAGAAAATATCTCAACTGCTTAGATTTTCTGTTGGAGTTATTACAACAATTAGGGTTCTAAGGGTATAAATAGACCCTCACTCCAATAGCAAGGGACACAATTCATTTTCTTTTTTCATCTTAAAAGAAAACCTGAAGCCTACTTTTCGTGGGAATGACTTCAGTGTTAAAAAAAATTTTATCTTTATTTTTCTGGCAACTTCTTCATTTGAACAGAGACTCTGTCCACCGTCCTCGGCTGAGTGCTGGTGAATTCGGGGGATCCTTTACCGCTAGGGGATAAGGTCGATTCAACGTCTGGATAAGGGGACATGCTTTTGATCCTTTAGGGCAGCGATATCGCGACTGCATTTCCCACGCCAGATTCCTTTTATTTTATTTTAAACTATAATTATTGTTGCATGCTACAATAATTATTGTTTTATCTTAATTTAAGTTTGTAAGATATTGCATGTTCTAGAAAATAGTATAAAATTTCCAACATTTTTCACCACGCATTCATCAATGATGAATCAGAACTGACCCAAATACATTACTATTCTGTTGAAAATTTATTAGCCAATATCCATATTTAAGTTACAAGTGAATAAATAAAATATTTTTCAAACAAATAGAAGCACGCATATTTTTACTAGTATAATGCAAATTCTTTGATATAATATGGACTATAGATTGATCTCCAAATTAGCCTTAGTCCCTCCTCAAATTGAACTTTACCATCATTGTGTTCATTAAGATCTATAACTATAATAGTTTTCATTAAATTTAATTTACCATAAATATAAAATTCAAGTTCCAAAATAACATTTAACACTTATGGAATCATCTAGAGGATCATGTACTAATTTCGTTTCCCCTTTGAAGCAATACAACAATATTTTGAAGTTTAAAGTTTTAAATACGTTCCCAAGAGAAAAATAATGTTTTTTGCACGTGCTATAGATCGAGCAGGTTTAATTAAAAAATTTGTAACTTAAGTTTAGAAAATTCAAGTAACATATTGGATTCAATTCTTGAGCTATGTACCACCTGATCGCAGTATCTTGTTTCAACAAATGTGTTTGTAGACCCTCCTAAGTTTCCTTTTCACCCGTAAAGCTTTACCAGACATAGGCTCTCGGAAAGCCCAAGCTCTTGAGGTTTCCTCCAAAAAAAAAAAAAGAAAAAAAAAAAAAAAAAAGCTCTTGAGGGTAGGAGTGCCTCCTTGTTCTGAAATTTTATATAGCTTTCATTTTAGTTTTTAGTTTGTTATAGGTAAACGATAATAATCTAATTAGGTTTGTTGTAGTTGCACTTGCACTTGCATGTAACTCCAATTACATCAATTAGAACCACCTTTGAGGTTTCTTTAATGCAATTGTAGCATAATTCATGTTCATTGTATCCAAGAGATAAGATAGTTATGACTCTTTCGTAAACAGATGAGATAAACTAACATATTTGTTGTAACGATATCTAAGGTACGTCTGGATGTTTGGTTGAGGGTGGAAGTGAGGAAGTAAGGAAGTGAGGAAGTGGTAATAGCTCCCTTTGGAACTTAGGAATTGGTTAGTAAGTTTTCCGGTGTTTGGATGTTGTTGGGAAGTGTGGTTTGAAAAATGTTATGTCTTTTCCGGTGTTTGGATGGTAATGAAAAGTGGAAGTGAAAAAGTTGACCGCAAAGTTGACCGCAAAATAATATTAAAATAAAAATTAATTAAGAAAAATAAAAAATAGACTGTAATTAGAATGCAAGTGAGATTTACATGACCAAAAAATTAACTGTTTTATGCTACAATTTATTACAAATGAGATTTACATGACCACAAAATTAACTGTAGCACTCTGGAAGTGAAGAAATGGTTGTGTAAAAGAGAGAAGAAAAAAGGAAAAGGGGTTTTCTTATTTTCCTTTTCCAGTGTTTGGATAGATAGGGAAGTGAGCAATTATACTTCCCTATTTCCTTACTTCCGCCCACTTCCTTGCAACCAAACACGCCTATAAACATAAGCAATGGAACCTCTCAAGATGTGAGAATTACCATAAAATCCATCTTTTTTTTTTTATCTTTTTCATAATATCTGAGCAAACTGTTATTTTTTATTTCTCCCAATGCCCCGCCACCACCTCCTCCACTTATTCCACCACACAAACAATGACGCCTTTCAGCGCACCTCCCTCTCCTCTCTTCCTATGGGTAATATCCACCACTTTCTCTCTCCAAAGATCACTCTTAAAATTTACCTCTTGTGGAGGACTAAGTTTATTTCTCTTCTTCGAAGATATGATTACATGGACCTCATCAATGGCACCAACTAATATCCTTCGTCCAGATCGAGAAGACTCCACATCAGCTGCATCAAATCCAGCTTATGCATAATGAGTGAGACGTTAACAACATCTTATGAGTTGGCTCATCTCCTCTTTATCTAAAGAAGTTCTTCCCCACATCATCGACCTCACACTTCTTATCTAGTCTGGAGCGATCTAGATGCAATATTTGGGGCTCCATGTCACACTCGAATTCTTCAGCTTCAGACCCAACTATAGAATCTAAAAAGAGGGTGATTCTTCGATCTCTTCTTTTTCTTCGTCAAGCTAAATTTATTGTTGACAATCTTACTGTTGCTCGTCACCCAATTTCATTTACCTCTTTTAATGTCACTATCTTCAACAACCTCGATGACAACTATAGTGAAATGGTTATTGCCTTATCTGCTCGTCGTGATCTTGTTTCTTATTTTAAGTTGCACAATCTCTTGGAGAGCCATGAAATTCGCCTTGCAATCAAACAGTCCATTGCTTCTTATCTCATGCCTGCTGCTAATATTGTCCACGCTTCTATACCAATAAAAGACAAGGTTACAACTTTCTAAGAAATGACTCTTTTTTGGTTCTTATCAAGGGCGTGATTGAGGTAAGGGTTGCAATGGACGTCATGATCCTTATCCAATATACGGAATTCATAGTCACAGTTCTTATCATTGTCGCTTCCACAATGACAATGGTGATGCTCACCAGCTTTCACCGTTTGCTTATGTTGATTGGTTTGCAAATACTAACGCAACTCATCATTTAACACTAGATCTTCGGTCTCTTTTTATCTCTGACTAGTACAAAGGAAATGATCTACTGAAAGTTGGTAATGGAGCAGGTTTGCGTATTTCTCATATTGGGTCTTCTTCTATTCAATCCTCCATGAAATCATTTCAATTATCAAATTCATGTTCTATCTATTACTAAATCATAATAATTTGTTCATCAAAATTTCAAAGATAATAATTGTTTCTTTGAATTTCATTATGATTTCTTTCTTTTGAAGGATCAAGCAACAAAAACCACCTTTTTGCACATAATGAGTGTGCAGTGGTTGAAAATTGACTCTCATCAAGATGATGACATGTGTCTATGCAACTAAAAGCCTCTCACTGAGACGTCCACTATTCTCGGTCGGCTTCGAGACATTTGTCGCTACACATCCTCCCGAAATCACTTCAGACCGCATCAAAATCAGCTTTCATACCAAAGATTCTTCCACCTCGGAAGCTCTGCTTCCTCAACTCATCCCGGAGTAACTTCTAGACCTGAAGACTATATCCCTCTAGAGCCATCTGCAGTCCGAGGCTTCCTATTTCATTTCAGAAGTTCTCAGCAATGACTGCCGAGATGTCCGCCTGCAGTTATGCCTCTCCTTTCTCTTCCACATTCATAAAATGTAACACTTCCCAACGCGAGCAGTTATGGACAGCGATGAGATTTCCTGCATGTGATTCCCATAGTCCAGTATCAATAATCACGACCGTTACAATAAATCACCATGTGTCGATCGTGCAATTATGAAGATCTGGCCAGCACCCCATCCACCTCCATGCCAATAACTCAGTATAAGTAGACATCCTCCTCCAACAAAAAAGGGGTTGTTGGTTCTTCTTCTCTTTCAATTGATCGTAACTGAGAGACATACCAACGAATTCTCTATAATTCTTGTAACTTGAGAATTATAGTGAAATCTTCTCTTTCTCCCAGTGATTTTTTCTGGATTTGAGTTTTCACTTAAAAAATCATGTGTCTCTCCTTATCTGCATTGTGCATTACTTTTATTCACACACTCCCCACTTTCTTCTCTCATTTGTGGTGCGGATTGACTTTTTGATCGATCGCGATGAAAAATTTCCACTACAAATTGGTGCTTCCGATGAGAGCTGAGTGCATATACTCAAGATCTCTCCCCTAAAAATTCAAAACCTTCCTTAAAAAAATCTCCTTCCTCATTGACGATGGCCTCAAGAAAGCAAGTCGAAAATGGTGCAATGTCCAAAGGCAAGGCCATCAGCACCACTAGGGGCACAATACCTCTACCAACCATCGATCAACCGCATACCACCGAGGACACTGACTCCTCGTCTTAGGAGGCATCCGCTAGTGTCCAACTACTGCAGCGGCGTGAAGACCAGTTCCTTCAGATGCTTGCCGACATGAAAGAGTGGATGAAGGAACAATACGCCCAATCAGATCGCGATCGGGAGCAGGAAGCTTTCAACTGCGAGCATGTTATTCATGAGCAGGAGGCATTAAGGCAGATCAATAACCAACTCCAGGTTCAAGTCGCTATCCTCCAGAATAACAAACCACCTAAGCAGTCACATAGCGAGCCTAAAGTCGATGGGTACCCGACCTCTGAGTCCTTGACAAGTAGATCCAAGAATGAATTGCGAAAGCCAAGCTTCAAGGTCACCTAACGCCTTCAGCTACCAAAATCTCTGACTCTCCATCTTCGAAGAAATTCTGGGGTGCGAGTACCCGAGAAAGTTCTCGACTTCGACCTTTAACTATTACTCCAGAATAAGCGACCTTGTCCAACATATCTGGCATTTCTGGGACAAGATGGTAATTTACTCTCGCACCGATCAACTCTTGTGCCTCACCTTTCATCCAATCTAAAAGGTGTGGCATCGGATTGCTTCTAGTCTCTTCACAACTTCGAGGAGGTAACTGAAGCATTCCTCACCCAGTACGCCTCTCGTTGGGAGGCCAAAAAATAGTCATTACCTCCTCTCTGTGAAGATGAGGCAGAATGATAATCTGAAATCATACATCGGCTTCTTTCAAACCAGCTCGCCAAGGTCCCCAACTACAGTGAGGATGTCTCAGTTTTCGTGTTTATCAACGGGTTGCAAGTTTCTCATATCCTGTACAAGCACTTTCTCAAGCACAATGTTACTCAAATGAGCAAGATCCTGTCATGAGCTCATCCCTACATCCAGTCGGAAGAGACGATGAAGACTTCCTTCTAGAAACACTGTCGGAGGAAAGTTTTGCCTATGCCTAAAATCAAAACCGGGTCCATCCTGCCTTCAAGAGACAGGCGCTCCCCATCCTTTCACCAAATATGCTCTGAACTTACAAGCTGATGGAACAATATTTCACTCCATTGAGGTTCCCCAGCAATGAGGTCTTCAACACTATCAAGGACCAGTCATGAGTTAGGCTCCCGAGACCAATCTGGTACGACCTGTACTTCCAAGAGTAGAAGATTATTGCTCCTACTATGACTACAAGGGACACAAGGTCATCCATTACTGGGCCTTTTGGAAGTATCTTGTCACGCTCCACTTCCCAAAATACGTAAAAACAGAGTCGCGATAAGAGTCGACGATGCATATATGTGAGGAAAATATCTCACGTATACGCGCTAAGCCTTAAATAACCTGAACAAGCTATAAACCTAAACCATAATATATCAACGATCATTACAATATCACATATAAGCATCCACACATGATATCATATAAAAAGAACTGGAAAAGAGACTGAATCTGATATATATCGAGAATCAGGAAATAACAGAAAGACAAGAGAGATAAGAATTTCAGAACCAAAAGAGAGAAACTCCAGCTCCTTGCGAAACGTACGCGCTCAACGAATACCTGAACAATATAAGAAGATGTCCAAAATCCTGGATATGAGTTTGAAACTTAGCATAAACAATTTAAGCACATAATTATATATATATTTTTTATTTTTATTATATTTTTATTACTATATATATATTTGTTTCTTTGTTTATTTATTTTATTTTATTTTATTTTATTTAGGGTATTACATAACAAGAATATTACAATAGAAATCTCCAACGAGAGGAGTGATCAGATTTGGTAGTCGGGGGAAGCTAAGTCCCAGATTCATTGGACCTTTTGAGGTTCAAGAGCGACTGGGGGAAGTGACTTATAGACTAGCATTACCCCCATCTTTGGATGGCGTGCATAATGCCTTCCATGTTTCTCAGTTGAGGAGGTATGTCCGAGATGACAATTATGTTTTGGATCATACTGGGCTGGAGCTTAGGCCGGATTTATCTTATGCTGAAAGACCTATGGCTATTCTAGACCGGACCACTAAGGAACTGAAGAAGCAGATCATTCTACTTGTTCTGGTGTCTTGGGGCAGACGATCTTCGGGAGAAGCGACGTGGGAGCGAGAGGGCATTATTTGGATCGCTATCCTCACCTATTTCATGATGATTAGGTAACTCCTTTCTTCCTCTTGCATTTAAATTTTGAGGACGAA
>JAVJIF010030462.1:177500-214411 GCA_038442645.1 Agave tequilana
TATGATCACTCTCTTTCTATTACATGATCTAAAAAAATGAAAATACAAAGAGGAAGAAGAACAACTTGAAATTACACCTAGAGGGGGCTAAATAGGTGTAAGACTAATCAATTCAATATTCAATGTAAAATAAAAATGAGATGATGCAAACGATCACTCAAAGTAAGATTAGAAGCCGTATATCCCGTGAAGGGTTATGAACTTCTTCCTCATGATTCCTCTAGATAAGAGTTTGAGGAGCTCAATGCAATCTTGTTGTAATGAGTATAGATCGACAATGAATGAATGAATATAAAGTAGATAAGAGAGACAAGAAATCAATCGCAAATAAAGAGATTATTTTGAGGTTCGAGCCACCGCTCGACGTCCCCGCCTTCACCACCGTGAAGGATTTCCAATCCACTAAAACTTTCTGAAAGTAGACCTAGAGGGGGGGTGAATAGGTGTAAGGCTAATCTAATGACAAATAATGCAGAATTAAAAACAAATTGCAACACACTAAGTGTAACAAAGAGTGTAGCCGAATTCTCGGTGAAGGGCTCTGAACTATCTCCTCTAAATTTCTTTAAATAAGAGTTGAGGTGCTATGTAAAGCTCTATTGGTTCAACACAAGTAAGGCACACAAACAATACCAAGCATATATGTATGAATGAACAATATGAAATAATGCAAGGTAAATAACAGAGAGAGTTAAGAGATAGTGGATCAATCGCAAACACAAAGGTATGTTTTGAGGTTCGAGCTACTGCTCTACGTCCCTGCCTTCACACAGAAGGATTTCTACTATATCGTCCACACAGGGAACCTCCACTGAGGATTTGGGTAATACAAACTTGGAGCACACAACTCCTCTCTTAACTAACAACAACCTCTACACTAGAGGCAAGGTACAACAACAATCACCTCTACACTTAGAGGGATATCAACACAACCAAAACTCAACCTCCACAATCACCTCTACACAAGAGGGATACCAACAAATACAAGGAAGGTTACAACTCTTGGTGGTCTCAACAACCACAACCAATTTTTCTCACAAAATAAGATCCTAATAGATAGGATAGATAGATAGCTCAAGTGTGAGAAATCAAGGTGTCTGAAAATCAAATCACAAAGAAAATACTGGAGAAAACAACTAGAATAAGATATAAATGAAGATCTAAACCAATATCCAAATACTCTATTTTTCTTTGAATTCTCCAACCCTTGAAAACAAATAAAGATAAAATCTTTTAGCCCAAAAACTCTTTTAAAACTTGCTGTTAAACACTTAGAAAGATAGGAAAATTTTGCTCTCAAAAACCATGAAGAAACCAGCTCAAGAGATGGGTATTTATACCCTCTCAAAAATCTGCCCGTTGGCAGCCAGGAAAGGGCAGAAATGCCCTTCCGGTCGACCTCCTGATCGACCGGCCAACGGTTATTTTTATGACCGTTGTGCCTCCGGTCGACCGCCCGGTCGATCGGGCCAAAGCCATCGGTCGACCGCCCGGTCGACCGGCCCCTACCCGAGAGTGGGTGCTTTCAGTCGGTCGACCGGCCGAATAGGCTGGCCATGTACACATCCTTGTGCACATTGGTCAACCATGCCGGTCGACCGCCAGTCTGTTTGGCTGGGTTTTTATAGGGATTAAAAACTTGTCTTTTTATCTTCAATTAAATCCCATAAAATCACATAAATTCTACAAAAATAAGTTCTTATAAGATCTTTAAAATACAAATATGTGTGATTAAAATTTAACACATATTATAAACAATTTGAACTATTTTTGTGATATGAAAATTAGGCTTAATACAAAAATCGGTATTTTCTAAAACTTGAATTTTGAAATGGAAAACCGTTTTCTCCAAAACTCATGTAAATACAAAAACATGATATTGAAACAACTTTGAAGCATATTGTATATGGATAGAATTAATATATATATATATATATATATAAAGATATATATCTATGTTTTTGACATGAAATCCAAAAACCGGTTAAACTGAAAGCCAAAACCAACAACTTTAAACTTGTGTGTGTATGTGAACTTGAGCATATCAACACTATCTACCTTTACACAAGATCTAAATATACTAAACTAAACACAAACCGAAGTCTTCTTGTCTCCAAGCCGACTCGATCCAAACACGCGATCCAATGAGCTTGACTCCAACCGAGTACTAGATGCGTTCTTAACGCTCGAGCTCTTTAATCAACATGTGAAAGCTTCAAAACTCCTTTGTTGAAGCTAATCACCTATTAATATCTTGGTCAAACACTGAAACTATTTAAACACAAGATTATTAGTAAATTATAACTACATGAGTTAATCATCATCAAAACTAGAGTGAAGGGCCTCTGGGCCAACACTTTCCACCAAAGGAATTACAACCACTATGGAGTACACAACTCCCCAATACACTCCTCTAATCTAGAGGTAGAGCAACAATACAATAAGCATTTGGTGATCAAAAGACCACAAACTCTCTATTGAAAATACTTCTTTACAAAACCCTAGAGAATAATATATAAGATTGAAGCTCAAAGTTTTGTAAATGCAATTTAAAAATAGAAGAGAGATTTTAAGAACCTAAACTTGAAGAAGACTTTTGACAATAATAGCACAAAACTGAATATAAAAAGCTCTTTCACTTGAAATCCCAAAACTTTGATTTTTGAATTTTTTGTTGTATTAAACTTAACCCTAATGACCTTTTATATAGGGTTTTAGAAGAGCAAACATAGAATAGTTTTACCAGCATAAAAGAGGTAGAAATTACCCTCTAATACAGCATACCATGTTTCTTTTTTAATTTAAACATGTTTTAAAATAGCCTATTAAAAAAAAGTCGTTTCTGTCAAACTGGCAGACTGGCGGTCGACCAGCAGATTAAAAAAAATCTGACCGTTAACCCTCCGGTCGACCGGTCGATTGACCGTGACAAACTGAGGCTAAACCTGCTTACAGTCGGTCGACCGCCCGGTTGACTGCAACGGGGACCGGTCGATCGCCTGGTCGATTGGGAACGTGCACAACGTGCACACCCCCAATTTTTAGAACTCTAGGCCCGGTCGACCGCCAGTCGACCGACCTTGGTCAAAATAGAAAACCAACCTAAAATACATTTTGAAAATATGTTATGTTTTGAAAAGATTTTTGTAAGGTTTTTGAAATATAGAAAATCTAAGTATACTGATTATAAAACAAAGTATATTTTATAAAGGTTTGATAATCAAAAGCTAAAAATATTCTATTGAAAAACGTGCAATTTATGTGTGTGTGTTTTTGAGCTTCAAACATATATACTAATTTTTAACAAAAAAAAATTATCTACAATATGAGTTTACAAGTAGGCGTCTCTGAAACTTGATGTTGATCAGTGATTGAGCTAGAGCCTAATATCCCATGCTTGAGAATTGAGCCATCAATACCTGTACCAACCTGAAATTCATTCTTAAACTTCTATTAGTACCAAATAGCTTTTATATGGTTTGTTATCATCAAAACACATAACCCGGGGATTGTAAAATTTGGGCCAACAATCTCCCCTTTTGATGTTGACAAAACATATAAGTTATAAAACAAAATATAGGAAGGAGGTAAAAGCTCCCCCTCAAATGATGCTCTATTATTAAGTAAAAAACATGAAACATATATGAAGATAAACATCAAAACATGAAAATATATATGAGATAAACATCAAAACAAACCCATACTTTATACTTCTCCCCTTTTTGTCATACATCAAAAAGGGTAAACAATCATGAAAACTCATCAATCAATAATATAAACATTTAGTTCACCACATATAAAGAAAATCTGTTAAAATCAAGTGGTTAGTAAAAATATCTGCAAGTTGAAACTCAGTAGAAACATAATCAATTTCAATATCACCTTTCATAATGATCTCTAAGAAAGTGATATCGAATCTCTATGTGCTTAGTCTTACTATATTGATTTGCATTTTTAGTCATATGAATAGTACTAGTATTATCACGAAATATTTTAACATGATCATAATGCAAATCATAATCAAGTAGAGTATGTTTCATCCAAAGGATTTGTGCACAACAAGCCCCTGCAGCAACATACTCCGTCTCGACGGTTGAGAGGGCTACAGAATTTTGTTTCTTAGAAGACCAAGAAACAAGACAATTTCCTAGAAACTGACATGTTCCACTTGTACTCTTCCTATCCACTCTACAACCTGTGATTGCAAAATCAAAGAGTTAAAAGATTTACCGAGTAGCTTGTGGCTAACGGGTCGTGTCCACGAGGAGAGACGCGATGAAAGCTTTTCGATGTTTCGTTTAATAACAAAGAATTGTGCTCGTTTTTAAATTGAAAAGAGAATGGAAAGAAGGGAGATGATTAAAAGAAAAATTGCTACTTTGGAGAAGGCTTTGGAGAAGGTGATTTAAAAAGCTTGAAAATTGTTTGGTTGATTTTAATATAAGAAGGAGAAGATCTGGGCTCACTAATTTTTAACTCAGCTATGTACTTATCTCAAAGAAATTTGGGTTGCATCACTTTTATTATAAACCAAAAACCTTTAGTTTCTTTAATGTCCAAGCAAAACAAATAAGATCGTTTCATTTAAATCTTAAGCCCTTTCATTACACATCATTAAGAAGTGAATATTAAACCATCAAGCGCGAAGAAGCAAGTATGGAATAAAAATAGTTCAAAGAGATTTGTGCTTTAAAGTCCAAGTTTAAAATAAAGAAATCCTCATGTGCTTTCAAGAACGAAGTTTTAACTAAGGTACTTTATGATTCAAAAAGTGTCGCTTTTATGAAAATCAGTCAAGAGAGAGGTGATAGAAGAGGTCCATTAGTGAGCCCAAAAAAATGAATTAGCTACTCATTATGAAATGAAAACAAACAAGAGAATGACAAGTAAACTTGAACATACCGAATTCGAGTTGAGTTGATCAAGCAAGTAGAAACTTCTTTGATTGTCACTTCAAAGACGAATTACATACTCAATTCCACTCTTCTCTCTGGTGTTTGCACTGAACGACAAATTATAAAATAAAATATAACTTTTATACTATCTAACAAAGAGCCTAAATCCTTAAAGAATAAACACAGATTCTAATCCTAGTCTTCGCTCCTTTCTTCTCTGTTGAAACTAGTATTTATAGGAAAAAATCAGAGGGGGGATCATAGGATGATTGGGGGAGCAAACGCTCCCCCACCCTCTTTAATAGAGCCGCGAAAACGCGGCTAGGGCCGCGTTTCCGCGGCCCTGGTGTGGCCAGATGGCTACACCCAAGTGGTGGTGCTCCTGGTTTGATGATTCTCCCATATCTTCTGCTGGTTTTCTCATTTTTACTCCAGGATTTGACAAAACAGTCTTTGATTGTTGGCTTCAACCGCTTGATTTGGGAGGATTCTTTTCAACCGGTTTTCAACTTCTTTGATATGCCAAGATTTTGCCCTGATTCCTTGATTTCGAATTTATTCTGAATTAAATCAGAATTTGGTGGGCTTTTGGGCTTGTTTCTCTTTCCTTTCTTTTAGCAATTGGGCCTACATTTAACAACGAAGAAGAAGATTTATTAATAGTATTTATTAGCTAAAAAGTATGGTAAGGTGACAATGCATATGCAATATATGTAACTGATCAACCTGCATAGTCAGCATCCGAAAAACTTGTCATTGAAAATTGTCCGGTCATCGGATACCATAGACCCATTCCAATAGTGCCCTTAAGGTATCGAATAATGCGTTTTATCACAATCAAGTGGGACTCTTTAGGGTAAGATTGGAATCTAGCACAAAGACAAATACTAAACATGATATCCGACCTACTAGCTGTTATATACAACAAACTACCAATCATACTTATATAAAGTTTTATGTCTACACTTTTACCTTATTCATCCTTATCAAGTTTGGTTGTGGTAACCATGGGAGTCTTGCTAGTCTTTGTCCCTTCAAATCCGAATTTCTTGATGAGTTCCTTTGTGTACTTGACTTGACTTATGAAGATCTAATCACTCCTTTACTTGATTTGGAGTCCCGGGAAGTAGTTTAGCTCACCCATCATAGACATTTCAAACTCATTCTGCATACATAATTCAAACTCTTTGCAAAATATTTCGTTAGTAGATCCAAAAATTATATCATCAATATAAATTTGAACAATGAGAATGTCACAATCAACATGCTTAGTAAACAAAGTAGTATCTACTTTACCTTTAACAAAACCATTTGAAAGAAGAAAAGTTGAAAGTCTTTCATACCAAGCTCTAGGAGCTTGTTTTAAACCATACAAAACTTTATCTAGTTTGAAAATAAAATTTGAATATATAGGATCAACAAACTCGAGAGTTTGTTCAACATAACTTCCTCTTCAATAAAACTATTTAAAATATGCTTTTGACATCCATTTGAAAAAGTTTAAAATTTTTATAAGAAGCAAAAGCAAGTGTGATCCGTATAGCTTCGAGCCGTGCTACGGGTGCAAAGGTTTCCTCAAAATCGATTCCTTCGATTTGGGTGTAACCTTAGACCACTAATCTAGCTTTATTCCTAACAATATTTCCCGACTCATTCAACTTGTTCCTAAATATCCATTTAGTACCAATCATTGGTTTATCACGGGGTCTAGGAACGAGATGTCAAACTTGATTGCGCTCAAACTGATTGAGCTCTTCTTGTATTGCAAGCAACCAATATGAGTTGCCCTCAGCTTCGAGAATGTTTTTGGGTTCAATATGGGAAATGAAAGCATAATGACCACACAAATCATGGAGTTTGGAGCAAATAAATACCCCCTTTGATACATCACCTATGATGAGATCTTTGGGGTGACTTGTAGCATATCTCTAATCTTTTGGAAGTAGTTGAGATGGTTCCACTTCATCCTCTTGAACTTCACCATTAAGTTTTTGTTTGTCTTCTTGGGTGGGTGAGTCCTCCAAAGATATTTTATCCATATCTTCACTTAAAGTGTTAATCTCTGCAACATTCTTAACAAAAGCATCAGATTCTTCAAACTTAACATGAATAGATTCTTTAATTGTAAGAGAGGATTTATTGAATACTTTATAAGCTTTGCTAGTATTAGAATAACCAACAAAAGTAGCTTCAAAAGTCTTAGCATCAAATTTACCCAAGTTATCTTTGTATTCAAAACAAAATATTTGCATCCAAAAACTCTAAAATACGAAACATTGGGTTTTCTTGAATAATAAATTTCAAAAGAAGTTTTAGAAGAATTTTTATAAAAATAAATTCTGTTCGATATATAGCATACGGTGTTTACGACATCGGCTCATAAGTATTGAGGGAGCCCGTATTCACTAATCATAGTCCTAGCTATTTCTTGAAGAGTACGATTCTTCCTTTCAATGACTCCATTTTGTTGTGGAGTTTTAGGACAAGACAACTCATGCTTAATTCTATTTTCTTCGCAATAAGTGATGAAAGATTGGTTAGTGAACTCACCACCTCTATCGCTTCTTATGCGCAAACCAAATAACCTTTTTTCCTTTTCAAACATTAAAATGCGAAAAAACTTGATCTTTATGTTCCAAAAGAAAATTCATGTAAAACGGGAAAAATCATCAACTAAAATAAAAACATAGTGATTTTCACTTAAACTTTTAGTTTTAGTAGAATCAAATAAATCCATGTGGATCAATTCTAATGGCCTAGATGTCATGATATCCTTGATTGGTTTAAAAGAGGACTTGGTTTGTTTCCCAAGTTGACACGCATCACAAAAGCGGTTCTTTTCAAACTTCAAGTAAGAAATACCCTTCACCGATTCCTTAGAATTGATTATAGAAAGATGGTCAAAAGATATATGGCCTAATCTTCTATGCTGTAACCATGAATCCTCATCAAAAGCATTTAAACATTTAGCTTTACAATCAAGATTTAACACATCAATAATATATACATTAATTTCACAAAATCTGGAAAGAATGCAATCATTGGTTTTACAATCAAAAATGTTACAAGAAGAATCATTAAAAATAACTTTGAAACCACGATCACATAGTTAACTAATACTAAGTAGATTATGTTTAACACCATCAACTAAAATAACATTTTCAATTTAGGGAGATGTACCAATCTTGATGTTACCTATACCGAAATCTTGCCCTTGGAATCATCTCCGAAGGTGACGGTGCCACCTTCATCGTACCTTGATAGGGTTGCAAAATTAATGATGTCCCACGTCATGTGCCGTGAGTAACCGCTATCAAGATACCACTGCTCCCTACATCTTGGAGCCTTAGTGTGTACTTGCATCAAATAATGGAGTTGTTGACTTTGGTACCTATATTTTCTTGGGTCCTATGATGTTAGTACTTCGAACCCAAACATGATTATTAGTACCATTTATACGATCATAATAAAATTTAGCTAGATGACCATTTCGGCCACAATAAGTACATTATAAATTCTATCACGCATGAAAGCATGATGTGCATGAGCATGCTTGGTGTGTGATTTAGAAGTGTGAGTATGTGTAGTATGAATGTGTTTCTTTGAAGCATTTTTCTTGGAAAACATGTTTTCTAACTTAGCTTTATTAAACTCACATTTCTTTAAAACACTTTTCAAATTGTTGATTTTAGTTTTTAAGATAGAAATTTCATTTTCATCAATCTTGGGAAACTTAGCTTTACATGAAACCTTGTATGTATCAAAATCCTCTTGTGTTGATAAAAGAGTGGATGACAAATCATCTTTTTCTTTAGAAAGAGTAAGAATTTTGTTTTGAAGAACTTCATTTTTCTTTTTCATATTTAGA
The DNA here is from genome assembly GCA_038442645.1 of Agave tequilana. NCBI lineage: Eukaryota > Viridiplantae > Streptophyta > Magnoliopsida > Asparagales > Asparagaceae > Agave > Agave tequilana. The sequence goes on from JAVJIF010030462.1 coordinate 186,264, forward strand.
AAATTTTTCTTTAAAGAATCATAATTATCTGAAAGTTCTATAAATGCATTTACTATAACATCTTTAGTTAATTCAGAATCATCAATAGATGGTTCAGAATTTACTTTGAGTGTGTTTGCCATAAAACACATGTTTGTTGTGTCCACCTTTTCTTCAAATTCACTTTCTGAATCCTATGTGACTTTGAGAGCTTTCTTCATGAATGGCTTCTTTTGCTTGATTAAAGAAGATAGCTTGTTTCTGAAATCTAGACATTCGACCATGATGTGTCCGGGTTTCCGACAGTTGAAGCAGATGATTTTCTTATCCTCCTTTCCTTACCATCGTCTCCTATAGTTGTACTTTGCTTTGTTGTATGTTCTTACATTTCTTACAAGGAGAGATAGTTCTTCATCATCATCTTCTTCTTCTTCATCGTCGGAGATGGCGGGAGTAGACTTGAAAGCGATAGTCTTCTTCTTTTGTGGCGCCATTTCTTCTCTTACCTTTCTCTCCATCTCATGAGTCTTAAGGTTGCCGATAAGACAAATGAGCTTCATCTCATCTTTATCGTTCAAGTCCTTCAATGTATTGACTTTGACTTCCAAGACGGTGGAAGTGCACGAATGACCTTCCAGACCTTTTGATCATTATTAATTTCATCACCTAAAGAGGAAAGACCATTAGTTATTTTAGTAAACTTCGTAATCATATCATCAATAGATTCATTTTCATGCATTTTGAAGTTTTTATATTGATAACGCAAGAGATCAATTTTATCTCTCTTGACTTGTGATGTTCCCTCATAAGTGACCAATAAGTATTGCCAAATCTCATAGGCGGATTTGTAATGAATGACCCTTGTAGTGTCATCCTCATTTAAAGCTAGAAATAAGGCATTTTGAGCCTTTGAATTAGCCTCATATTCCTTGGCGGCAATATCAGACTAAGTGTCATCATCACCGGTGGGTGCACTATAGGGTTTGGTCACCGCCTTGCAACCTGACTTCCTAGGTATTGCAAAAATACGGTCATCTTAACTCTCTATGGGAAAGTTGGGGCCATCAAACTTGGGAGGGGTCCTAATACTGTCGGTCATTTTCACTAGTGGATGAATGAAGAAATTAATAGAATAATTAGCAAATTAGAATCTCTCTAAGGATGTTAAGCCAAAGCTAGAGACCCTGCTCTGATACCAATTGAAATTACACCTAGAGGGGGTGAAAGGTGTAAGGATAATCAATTCAATATTCAATGCAAAATAAAAATGAGATGATGCAGACGATCACTCAAAGTAAGATTAGATGCCGTATAACCCGTGAAGGGTTCTGAACTTCTCCTCATGATTCCTCTAGATAAGAGTTTAAGGTGCTGAATGCAATCTTATTGTAATGAGTATAGATCGACAATGAATGAATGAATATAAAGTAGATAAAAGAGATAAGAAATCAATCACAAACAAAGAGATTTGTTCCGAGGTTCAAGCCACCGCTCTACGTCCCCACCTTCACCACCGTGAAGAATTTCCAATCTACTAGAACTTTCCACCAAAGGAATTATAACCACTATGGAGTACACAACTCTCTAACACACTCCTCTAGTCCAGAGGTAGCGTAGCAACAATACAATAAGCACTGGGTGATCAAAGACCACAAACTTTCTCTTAAAAACTCTTCTTTACAAAACCCTAGAGAATAATATATAAGATTGAAGCTCAAGATTTTGTAAGTGAAATTAAAAATAGAAGAGAGATTTTAAGAACCAAAACTTGAAGAAGACTTTTGAAAATAATAGAACAAAACTGAAAACAAAAAGCTCTTTCACTTGGAATCCCAAAACTTTAATTTTTGAATTTTTTGTTGTATTAAACTCAACCCTAATGACCCCTTTATATAGGGTTTTAAAAGAGCAAACATAGAATAGTTTTACCAGCATAAAAGAGGTAGAAATTGATACTCTAATACAGTTTATCACGTTTTTTTAATTTAAACATGTTTTAAAATAGCCTATTAAAAAAATACCCGTTTCTGCCAAACTGGCAGACTGGTGGTCGACCAGCCGGTCAACCGGTAGATTCAAAAAAATCTGACCGTTAGCCCTCCGGTCAATCGGTCGGTTGACCGTGACAAATCGAGGCTAAACCTGCTTACAGTCAGTCGACCGCCTAGTTGATCGCAACAGGGACCGATCGACCGCCCGGTCAACCGGGAACGTGCACACCCCCAATTGCCAGAACTCCTGTCGACCATGCGGTCGATCGTTCTGGCCTGTAATAGGCATGGGCGACCGCCCGGTCGACCGACCTTGGTCAAATCAGAAAATCAGCCTAAAATACATTTTGAAAATATGTTATGTTTTGAAAAGATTTTTGTAAGGTTTTTGAAATATAGAAAAGTAAGTATACTGATTATGAAACAAAGTATATTTTTAAAGGTTTGATAATCATAAGCTAAAAACATTCTTTTGAAAAATGTGCAATTTATGTGTGTTTTGAGCTTTAAACATATATACTAACTTTTAACAAAAAAAACTCTCTACAAGATTAGTCTGCAAGCAGACGTATCTGAAACTTGATGTTGAGCAGTGATTGAGCTAGAGCTTAATATCCCATGCTTGTGAATTGAGCCATCAATACCTGTACCAACCTGAAATTCATTCTTGAACTTCTATTAGTACCAAATAGCTTTTATATTGTTTGTTATCATCAAAACACATAACCTGTGGATTGTAACCTTTGGACCAACACAACTAAACTACACAAATGGGAGAAAACTACCCTAAAAACTCTCCTCCTCCCTGAAAATTCTGAAAACCTGGGGTATTTATAGGCTAAGTGATCGTACACATATTTTACATTCTTTTCATTATACTCCTACATTTATCGTGTAATAAATTTGCTAAATATCTATTTTGCAAAAGATAATAATGAATAGAAAGAGAATTAAATCAAATAAATACCAATTAAAATTAGATTTAACTCGATCTATTTGGTTAGCTGAGGATGATCCCAGATCTAGTTAGAACAAATTAAGAATCGAGGCAAATGTTCAGCTGAAGATCAGAGTAAATCAGAAAGATAACACCAAATGAAAACCGGTAAAATTCCGATTTTTATAAATTCATTTTGGTTAGCTAAAAATAGACCGAGGATAATGTCCAATACAGAGTCCTAATTCAAAATCCAAAGGGATAAATGGATAGAGAGAAGATTAACGGATGAGATGAAGCAATTTTGACTCAGATTTTGACTGAATATATTTTAATATTTGAATCATAACTTTCGCTACTGAATCTCAAATCTGATGATTCAAGATGATCCAGAAAGTAGATTTAAAGATTTATAACTCTTAAGTTGATCACTATTTCTAATTTAGTCATTTGTTAAGTTATATTCAGCAAGCAACACGCCAATAAGCTGCAGATCAGAACTGAATATCCACATCAAATCAAGTTTGGAGATAAGGGGAGGATTCAAATTCAGAAATAGCCAGCTCTCCCTATCTTTTAACTCATTTTCTTATCTATTTCTATGCTATAAATACTCGACACATCATAGGCATAGGGAACGACCAAGCAGAAAGTAGAAGTTAGGCTATTCTGTAGCTTGTAACTTATGTTTTTAGTTTTCTTTTATGTAATTTTTTATTTTCTTTATGTAACTGAGAGGAGAGGAGATTTTCATGGAGGAATGAGAACAAGCTTGTACTGAGGGTGACACTGGTGTAAGTAATCTTTTCTTTCATTGTTATTTGAATCGAATCGAAGTTTTCTTTTCTTTTGTATTCTTGTTTTTTGTTTGCTCCCCTCTTCTGTGTTTGTGAATCCAAATGACTCCGATAGCCTCAAAATTGCCTTGCCCTTGCAAGTGTCGTTGATTGCTTATGGTGATGGATATCTATTTCTGTGGTAGTGTAGCTTGCCCCTTCATTTCATAGTGTAAATCGGGAATGGAGAAGATCCTATTTGTCATACTTCGCTCGCCTTCAAACAAAGATACATCGTCAATACGGGTCAAAAGTAAGCAGACGCCGAAGAGGTAAGTAAGTTTTTTTACATTTAACTTTTTTTTCTTTTAATTTTAGTTTAGATCACCTACACCACAATCTCCCAACTCTTTTATCACTCTTTTTAGTTTTTTGTATAAATCCATTTTCCATTTTCTCCACCTTCTTAATCTACCACTTTCTTATTAACTCAACTGTAACTTATTTTCTTTTCTTTTAAAGAACTAAAAGAAGATCCTTAAACATTGATTGTAACTTAAAAGAGAACTTACCAAAAAAGCTTCCATCGCTAGTCCCTCCTTGTGGATCACGACCCGCATAGTCACTTGTTATTCCGGTAGAGTTGAATACTTGCACATACTATTCTTAAGTTCTTAAATTCTGTATTTTTTATTATAGGTAAAACCTCAATCAAATTTTGGCGCCGTTGCCAGGGAGGGAGGGTAACTAATTCTCTTTTTAAGTTTACATTTTTGATTAACTTTCTTCTTTTTTCTTGGTGTACAGGTTTAACAACAAGAAAATTTTTAGCTGTAGTGGACATATAAGTGGCCCTAGACTCTGCTCAAGAAAGTAGAGCCTAGGAGCCCTCAGATATGTTACATTCTAATGGCAAACTGAGTGAACTACTAACCTGTATTTTTGCAGGTTGGCTGAATTGCAAAGCTAAAATTCTATAACTATTATTTTTTTGTTTGTCTCATTGTACATACTTTCTAACCTTAACAGTAAAATGATGTTTGTTAAATGCTAAAAATGGTTTAGACTTTGTATTTAGGGACACGTCTAATTCATTTAGATTTTATATTACTGTTGAAGAGTGCTGGAGCAAAAGGCACATATGCATAACATATAGTTTAGGAAACATTCTTGAGTGATTATTTGCTTGTTGAATGTGACTTTCCTACATCCTGCACACTTTTCACAATCAATCTTAAGGGCTTGTCCTATAAACAAGATAAGGTGGGAAAATCATTACCCTCCCTTACCACAAATAATCTCCTCACTCACTAACCCAAACCTAACTAAAACTGAGTAGACGTTGGCCCTAGAGACATCTCGGACTCATATAGGAGACTGACCTAAGAGAGAAGTTGATTAGAATTTGACTCTTGCCAAATCAGTGTCTAAGGTTAGAGATTGAGGGGCGAAGCCCCGAAGGTTGGTGGTTTGGCATAATTAGGCTCGTTGCTTAGGCACAGATACCTCCCACTGATCTTGCCCCTACTTGACCGATTAACTTGCAGTCGGATTCTGCAATATACCCCCATGGACAGTCTAACCAGTTAGGAATCGTCTAGGTCTAAGGTCTACCCTAACTTAAATTAGATTTTTTTCTTATTTGTTTGCTTATCTGTTTGTTTTTCTTTGTTTGTGTTTGATATTTCTTGTGTGATATGACTTATAACAACAATTTTTTCAATTTTAATGGTAATCCATATTACACCCCGACCTCTTTTTTAGATATTACCAACCTGGCATATCATAACTTTAACCAACCTAGTGTGCTAGATTGGTCTTATTCGAATCATTACATGCCCCAGTCCCAATACTATGAACAAGACTGGAATAATCATCACTACTCTTCACAGAGTCAATGGGGATACAACTCCCTCGAGTTATATAGTCAATCACCTTACCAACATCCAGCTTCATATACTCCTTCTTCTGAACAACCATTAGAAGAATCAATTGACTGGGAAAATAGGATGGAAGTCGTAGACGAGCTTGAGCAACGAATTCAAATTTTAGAAGATTCAAAATCCCGTCAAAATTTTCAAGTAACAAATCCTTATTCTATATTTCAAGAAGAACATACCGACTTACAAAGAGTATGGAATCCATGATTCAGTTCCAAAATGATCCACTCGATATTATAGAAGCAAGACTGAGTAGATTGGAAAACATGCGTAGGAATAAGGAAACTCTCCCCACCAATCTTTGACTATTCCCGACACTTTTAGTCATATTGATGAAAACTAAGAACCATGATATCTTGAAGACCTTGACCAAGATTCAATTTCACCACAAAATCTTGAACTTGACTAATATCAATCCATTGACGAATTAGCAAGTTTCATTTTGAGATTGAACTTGATAATGAATGTGAATCCGATCCCCATCTTTCTGATCCAGTTTCCATCTTCGAACCTATGTTGACTATGGTATTTTTACCCAATTTGGACCAATTTTTCAAGTCAACATTTATTCCTGTACCCATAGATCTAGAAATGGAATCACTAATTTTAGATAGTCACATTCCATTGATGGAAAAAAAAAATGTGAATTTCAATTCTTAGACTTGGACTCAACTCTTGAACCAAAACTAACTCTTGAACCCAAAGTTGATTTTCCCGAGTTAGTATTAGTTCTTGAACCTATCATTCTTGAGTCCAAGTCAACCATTCAACTAAGTTACATTCTTTTGTTAGATATACATATTGACCATGATGACTCCGTGATAATTTTTCAAGACTGGTCATGTAAAGAGAATAAGTTTCATGATAGAATCTTTTATGATCCTATTCATATTCGGGACTGTAAATATATAAATAGAAAAGAGGTCAATAAAGGTGGGTTCCAAGAACTACCATATTATCTTGATTGGGTAGCAACGCTTGACCCAATCAGACCACCACCGGAACCACCACCATAAGATAATATTTTCCTTCCCTTCTTCTTTTTCATGCATCTATGTATTAATTTATACATTGAGGATAATGCATGAGATAGGTGTGGGGGAGGGTTCTAACATAACTTAGGTTTTCATTTTTTTTAAATTTTTTTAAAGATTTTCTTTACTTTTAAAAACTTTTTGAAAAAACAATATTTTGACATATTTTTTGTAAGAAATTAAGTCAATTTTAAGGAATAGGAGAATCATAATTAAGATTTCTTATACTTGGTCAAAATAAAATTATTTGTTTGATTTCCAAGGTTAGGAAGAAAATTTGAAAAAGTAATTTAGTCTTGATTTTTACCTTGATGATATATACGTGTTTAATACACTTACACACTTAGGGTTCAAAAACAAAGATTCTTATGCCTAATTAAAAAAGAAAAAGAAATAGAAAAAATATATATATAACAATCCTCTTATTAAGCTGGGAATTTGTGCCTCATAAAGCATAAGTATTCACGCCTAAAGGCGGTTCATATAATAAAATGCTTAGTTTTGTGGCCTTATTTGCTCGAGTCCTTAAGTTCTTGGGGTGTTTTCTTACCCGGTGCCCTAAGACCATTTGGTTTGGGAGTCACTGATTAAAGGCTCATTATATGGGCATATTAGAAAGCCTAATAGAACTAAGGAATAATATCACCAAAAAATAAAAAATAAAAGGAAAAAATAATAAGGCATAAGAGTTAGAGTTAAAGAACCTCGAGTCAAAATTTCACGGTCACAAAGGTGCATATGACTTAAGGTAAAATAATAGATTAGATGAGAAATACAGTTTGACTCCATACCTTGATTGATAACAAGTTTTTGAATTAAGACCAAGCTTAAAACTGAAAAGTTCGGTTTTTCTATAACTTATAGATTACTTAATTCTTACAATAATACTTTAAATATTCTTCTTTTTCAAAATATATTTTCAAAATGCTAACACTTTGTTTCTTTTTCTTTATAGATTTTGTGGGTGCAATCCACTGAAAACCCTCATGAGATAAAACTCGTCCTCTAGGGAAAACCTAGAGGTTTAACAGCTTGTTGCACATGCTCAGTGCAATCGTGTAACCTGCGAAAGTGGTCTAATAATCTTTAGTTTAGTTTTGTTATTTTTCTCGAGGACGAGCTAAAGATAGGTATGGGGGTGTGATCGTACACATATTTAACATTCCTTTCATTACACTCTTACATTTATCGTGTAATAAATCTGCTAATTTTTTTGTCTTAAATGTTTATTTTGTAGAAGATAATAATGAAGAGAAAGAGAATTAAATCAAATAAATACCAGTTAAAATCAGATTTAACTGAATCTATTTGGTTAGCTGAGGATGATTTCAGATCTAGTTAGAACAAATCATGGATTGGGGCAAATATTCAGCTAAAGATTAGAGCAAATCAGAAAGATAACACCAAAGAAACTGATAAAATTCAGATTTGTATAAATCTATTTTGATTAGTTAAAGATCAATTGAGGATAATGTCAAATACAGAGTCCAAATTCAAAATTAAAAGGGATAAATGGATAGAGAGAAGATCAACGGATTAGATGAAGCAATTTTGACTCAGATTCTGACTGGATATATTTTAGTATTTGAATCATAACTTTCATAATTGAATCTCAAATATAATGATTTAAGGTGATCCAGAAAGAAGACTTAAAAATATACAACTCTTAAATTGATCACTATTTCTAATTCTGTCATTTGATAAGTTATATTCAGCAATCAACACGCCAACAAGCTGCAGATCATAACTGAATATCCACATCAAATCAAGTTTGGAGATAAGTGAAGGATTCAAATTCAGAAATAGCCAGCTCTTCCTATCTTTTAACTCATTTCCTTATCCATTTCTATGCTATAAATACTCGACACATCAGAGACAGAGGGAACGACCAAGCAGAGAGTAGAAGTTAGGCTATTCTGTAGTTTGTAACTTAGGTTTTTAGTTTTCTTTTATGTAATTTTTTATTTTCTTTATGTAACTGAGAGGAGAGGAGATTTTCATGGAGGAATGAGAACAAGCTTGTACTGAGGGTGACACCGGTGTAAGCAATCTTTTCTTTCATTGTTATTTGAATCGAATCGAAGTTTTCTTTTCTTTTTTATTCTTGTTTTTTGTTTGCTCCCCTCTTCTGTGTTTGTGAATCCAAATGACTTTGAATAGCCTCGAATTGCCTTGCCCTTGTAAGTGCCGTTGATTGCTTATGGTGATGGATATCTATTTCTATGGTAGTGTAGCTTGCCCCTTCATTTCATAGTGTAAATTGGGAATGGGGAAGATCCTATTTGTCATTCTTCGCTCACCTTCAAACAAAGATACAACGTCGATACGGGTTAAAAGTAAGCAGGCACCGAAGAGGTAAGTAAGTTTTTTAGGTTTTAACTTTTTTTTCTTTTAATTTTAGTTTAGATCACCAACACCACAATCTCCCAACTCTTTTATCACTCTTTTTAATTTCTTTGTATAAATCCATTTTCCATTTTCTCCACCTTCTCAATCTACCACTTTCTTATTAACTCAACTGTAACTTATTTTCTTTTCTTTTAAAGAACTAAAAGAAGATTTTTAACCATTGATTGTAACTTAAAAGAGAACTTGCTAAAAAAACTTCCATCGCTAGTTCCTCCTTGTGCATCACGACCCGCATAGCCACTTGCTATCGTGATAGAATTGAATACTTGCACATACTATTCTTAAGTTCTTAAATTTTGTATTTTTTGTGTAGGTAAAACCTTAATCACTAAGGAGGGCACAAAGAGGGTGTCACGGGGCCACGCGTCGAAGCTCGACACGTGGTCTCACCATAAGGCCACAAAAACGCAGTTTTTGCCGCATTTCTGTGGCCCTTCTGGGCCGCGCGTGCCGCGCCAGGGTGTGCAGCCTCCTGCTGCACACCACTTCTTGTACCTCCTTGTTGACACTTAAAAAAGACAAGATTCTCATTGGTCCGAACGATGTCTAAACTTGTTGACATTTACAAAAGACAAGGGACAGACGAGCTGAAGACCAGTTTTCGCCCACCTCCAAGGGACAAAGAAGCGGTTTGGACTCCACTGATCCAGCAAGCAGAACAGTGAACCCGGATTGTTTCTAACAGACCTCAGCAGGTCTAAAATGCTAGCATTTAGCATTACATTAGCCCAAGGGGATAGCCTCGTTTGAGAGGCTAGCATCATCCAGAGCATCGCCAGGAAGCTGACTGATAGCTTCGCCGAAAAGCCTCTTTTCGGACTTCGCTAGGAATTGCCTCTAGCTCCGCTATGAGCTTCAAAGCGGGCAGCTCCGATATCAGCCTGCTATGGTCAACCTTTGACCAATCAAAATCTCCTGATGAGATCGGATTCAATCTAATCAAATCCAATCGGGATTCAAATATGGCAGGTGATTGCCGCAATCTCTTGACTCTCTTGAAACGAGTAAGAGGATCAAGGAGAATCCCCCAACAATATGGAAAGGATCAAAACAGATCAACCGACTTGCCATTTTCTAGCTCCGCAGAAGCTATCCTAGCCTCGCAGTAAGGCTACTTTCCAGATTCAAACAGATTCGGTTCAATCTGTTTCCATATCTTCAAAGGGGACGATTATACCCTTGCTTTCCTTATAAATAGCCCGCCAGGGGTACAAGGAAAAAGGGGGATGAAGGCATAGGGAGATCGATCGATAAAAAAAAGAGAGAAGACTCCACAAGCAGAGGCTTTTTCACGACGCACCGCGCGCTCCCGAATTCAGAGACCTTTTAGAGAATTGCTTTCTCTAACCAGGGTGTTGATACCCTAACGTCGTCCTTCCTCTCAAGGAATCTCCGGAACCAGGAGAGAAGGAATTCCTTATCGAAGGCGATTTTGAGAAGCAGCAAGAGGGTTCTACCAACCTTCTGTTCTCTGATTCCCCGAACCAGGCGAGAAGGGAATCTCATCGCTCGCATCGTCAAAGGGACAAAGTGGTCGCGCGCTGACCAGACTCCTATCGGCACATTTTCCCAGAATCTCTGAGGAGATCTACTTGTAATCTTTTGAGAATACTTGTAATTTAGCTCCTCAAACTTTTATTTGTAAGTTTTCCCCCCTTTGCAAACATAATGGAAAACAAGATGGCGACTCCGCTGGGATTGTATTCTCCTCTGCTGAGAATCAAGTGTCGCAATTCGACGAACAGACCTTCGGGTCTATCTCTGAATTCAGAAAAGCCGGTGCAGCCAGATCTTCTCTGGCTAAATCTTCAAGCAAAGTCTCTGCGGAGACGGAAAAGGTCCTCTGCGAATCTGCCGCAGTTCTCTGGCGCAACAAGGAAACATGCCCGCAGCCCAGATCCTGCACTTTTGAGAACCTGGTTATCCAGATCGATCAAGGAAGATTTGAAGAAGTCCTCTCTGGGGGTGGCCTGACGCTTCGAGCACGGAAGCACAGGAAGGTCTTCATGACCAAGGTTTCAAATCAGAAACCAGAGGCAGAATCTTGCCAGCACCCCACAGCCCCGCTTGTGGCTATTCAGGTTCCTTGCGAACCTAGGCGTCCCCTGTCAAGGCTGATATGGAAGCCTAAACAGGAGTCTTCAACCAAAGCTCCCGGAGTAGTCATGCCGAGACTGCGCCTCTCCCCGCGAAGAAAAGGGTAAGATGCCCATCTGCCCTGACGATGCTGCCAGCCATGAAGTCACGACGGCAATCATACAGTCACCTGAATCAAGGGCAGCAAAGCCTCCTGTTAGCCTCGCTCGCACAAGCGAAGCTATTGTATCACAACAAATTCACTGGGTTCGCGGCCGCAAGGCTAAAACCGCAGTGTTATCTGAGGTTGATCCCCTTCGCAGCAGAATAGCGGGCAAAGCACCACAGCGTGCTCCGCTTCCGATTCATCAGGTACTAAGCTCGCACCTGTCGGCAAAGCTAGCGCCAAAGTACTATTCAGTACTAATCCCTTCTGCAGGGATAAGAAGAACGGAGCATCATCCCTTGTACGCTCCAGAAAGGCCTCTCCACGGGGTTGTTCAGGCTCTGTTGAGCCTAACCTGCGACAATTCTTGGCAAACAAGCGGGAATTGGAGTCTCTCCAAACCACTTTCCCTTGTTGTCAAAGAGGATGCCGACTTGTGACAATCCATTCAGCCCATTGTCGGCAATATCCAATCAAGATGGCACCTCCACACCGTCAATCGGTGTTTGACCGGTGTCCGCACGTGCCATAAAGAAACATCATGAAAGGAGTGCTTCGCGAGGGCCCAGCCTTCGCGTCCGTCAACATGACCGGAAGAGGACGAGAGCGACACAGGGAAGGTTATACATCTGATGATACCCCTTTCGGCTCCCAGATCCAGATTATAGCCCGGGCTTAGGTGAAGTCTTGGTGCGCGAAGAAGGTGTTTTCCGAAACACCAGATCCAGGGTAGCGATACCCTATAATTATGAGCAGCCTTCTTCCTCAAAGGCCCTAATCTCGCCACAGTCCAGACGATCACCCCAATCATCTGATGGAGAAGATGAAGACAGCGGGTATGCCTCTTCAGCAACAGTCAGTTCTGTGCGAACGGACAAAGCATCGGTTAATATGGCCGATAACGCCAATGACGATCTTCGTCAGCGTTTGGAAGCTCAGGAGCAGACCTCTAGAACTCAGCAAGAGGCCCTGGACAATATTCAACAGATGCTCGCTCAGCTCCTCAGCAATCGGAATGATGATACCGGAAGTAATCATGACGAGGAGGGGCATCTCAGCAATGATCCGCCCAAGACGGAGAATCTAAGGGAGGCTCTTCCCTGGATGCCGAAGTCCTTAAAGGCCTTCAAGCTCAAATCGCATCCCTAGCTCAGAGGGATGAATTAAAGAAGGTAGGGGCAGTCCGTCCTTATCCGCTGGAGTGGGATTCGGTGCCATATCCGCCAAAGTTCAAACCACCAACGTTGCATACGTATGATGGTAAGAGCTCGCCCAATCAGCACATCTACTATTTCCGGTCCCAGACCGGTAATGTTCTAAACAACGACCCATCATGGCTAGGTTGTTCATCGGCACCTTGAAAGGGGTGGCATTCGACTGGTTCCGAAGCCTTCCTCAGGACTCTATCAATTCCTGGGTTGACCTGGAAACTCGTTTCCTCTCTCGCTTCTATGAGGATGACACCGAAGTGACATGGACAAGCTCCTTTCCACTGTACAGAGGAAAGGCGAATCTGTCCGTGAATACATTGAGCGGTTCAGAAATCTATCTCTGATGTGCCCAGCAGGGATGCCATTACCCATGCTCTTACAGACATGCAGGCACAACTTCTTGGATCAAGTAGAAGTCCGCATGGGGGCTGTCAAAGCCCATACTTGGAAGGAATTGGTCGAACAAGCTGAGATAGCCGAGAAATCGGCTAAAAAGTTTGAGCCATCCGCCCCTAGAAGCAAATGGGGCACAAACAACAAAGGGCGTAGCGATCTCCCGCAGTCTTCCCAAGCTAAAGGGAAGGAGATTATGTCCGTCGAGCTGACCGGGGACATGCAGTCAAAGGCCAAGAAGAGCGGCGTCAACAGCCAAGAGCCCAAGTTTCCTCCGAAGCAGTACTCCTTCAGAGATGACCAGGTGGTCACGATATTCCATCTGCTCCACAATGGGAACAAAATGAAGCTATCGGATGCTCGGCGTCCCAATGAGATAGGGCGTACAAACGACCCTAAATACTGCCTCTACCACAGGATGATCCACCATCCTACTGACAAGTGCTATGTTCTCAAGGATAGAATTCAAGCTTTGGTCGACGCCGGAGTCCTCACATTGAAGACGGAACAGAAGAAAGTCACTACCAATATGGTGACTCTTGAGTTCGACACTGCTCAGAAGGTCACAGTTCCCGACGGGACCTATCCAGCCCCCACACCGCGGTTGGAAGTCAAGCATTCTTCAACCATAGCTAAAGATGGCAAGGGTCTCGTCCCCTTGACATTGGAGACAGGAGAAGTTATGTGGATACACCCTGACCTCGTCCAAGACGTACAGCGGACGTCGAAGGACTCCAGCAAAAAGGGCAAGTCCTGCAATGTCATCTCTGTCCTGCCAGATGATGGTAATCTTACTTCGGCTTCCCTCAGCGATTCAGAAGAAGAGAAGCATGCCTGTACAGCGCAGGCAGATGCACCTCAACAGACGGTCACCCGTCTGGAAAGTCATATCAGAGGCAGTATGACAAGTCTACTGACGAGATACAACAGCAAACGACGCGTCAGTACCAATGCCGACATCCGCTCCAGTTCTGACCAAAGGGAAGAGAAGCCTAAGGAAGTGCGGTTCGACCATGTGTTGAAGAAACCGCCAGGCCAAGGGTTAGCCACGCCCTTTCGCTTTGATATATTGGCCCACTTAGCCAATATCCCGGCTCGTATCACAATACACGAGCTCCTTCGTCTCTCTAAAGAGACAAGAGAGGCACTCAGAGATGCGCTGGCCAACTCGGAGTCCTTTCTGACATGCATGCCTGAGGTTCCTGGTGATGAGATGCGGCCTTCCTGCTCAGAGTGCCATCACGCACAATCCAAGGTCCCTGCTATTACCTTTACGGCGGAAGATATGCTTCTCAAAGATAACAAGCATGATCGACCTCTGTACTATACCGGATATATCGGTTCAACATGCATTGAAAGAGTACAAGTAGATCCGGGGTCTGCACTCAGCATCATCCCCAAAAGGCTCCTCTATTTCCTCGGCATACCCTGTACAGGTTGTCCGCAACCACCACTACAATATATGTTTCAACGCCGGGAGCAGCCATCCGCTTGGAAAGATTCGGCTCCGCTGCAGAATCGAAGCTTGAAGTCAGAAGTGACATGCTATGTCATTGATGCTGACACATCATACAACCTGCTACTGGGACGACCATGGATCCATGCCACTGGATCGTTCCTTCCACCCTCCACCATGCTTCAAATATGTTGAAGATGATGCGACAGTACGAACTGTCTTCGCTGAGAAGCAACCCTTCAAGGGGGTGGAAAACTACTTCACTGATGCTCTCCTATATCAAGAGGCTAGTGGAAACGCCGGGAGACCATTGCCAGACGATGATGAAAGTGGCAATGAGGCGGATTCGGAATCCGAAAGGGCATGCCAGCCATTCTGATTGGCGAGCCAATTGTAGCATGCTTTAATGATCCCCGATGTAGGATCCCTCCTGAGGAGGAAGGCGAAGGATAATTAATGATAATATTTCTTTTGATTATCCTGCGAGCATCGAGTCGATTAAATCCATGATGGATGGCTCTCTTCATATGCCCGTACATGAGCCGAGTGTGGCTAGCACATCTGTGGAAGCCGTAGAAGGGGCCACGCTGGTAGTCCCCCGTCCAAGCAAGGTCAGGCGCTGATAATCTTCGCAGAGCCCGGCCAGGGATTCTCAACTACAGACTCAAGCTCAGAGTCGGATGCTCCACAGTTCTTTCATTACGCGCCATCAACGCGCCATATTATGAAGAAGATGGGTTACAACCTGAAGCAGGGAGCGGGCCTAAACTTCGGAAAAGGAAGACGCGGCTTGATGCGTAACTCCGTCCCAAGAGGGAAACCTGCAAATTACTATGATAGTACACGCAGGGGGTTAGGGTACGTCACACCCCACATCATCAACAACAGTTCAGGTCAAAGGCGATGGATCGATCCATCACAGTCGGCCTCATCCTCCGAATGGGATTCTGATGTCAGCATAGGAGGGATATTCGAAAGCCTCATGACTTCAAGCAGTCAGTTGGAACCTGCAGAGGTTGCCGATGAGGAATCATGGGCCCAGCAATTGAGCCTTCAATGGGAAAAGCGGTTTGAGCTGTGCGAGCCACCTACCGAAGACAAGGTGATCCAGGTTAACTTGGGTAGTCAAGATCATCCCAACCGATTTTCATAAGTGAAAGCCTATCACTTATCGAAAAGGAAGAATTGATAATGCTCGTAAAAGAGTATATAGATGTCTTCGCCTGGAGCTATGAAGACATGTCTGGACTTGATCCACAGGTCGCTATGCACTGTCTAAACATCAAGCCCGACGTTAAGCCAGTCAAGCAGCAACAACGTCGGTTCCGCCCAAACATCATGGAGGCTATTGAAGCCGAAGTTCATAAGCTCATTGCTTGTGGCTTCATCCGGGAGGAACAACATCCAAATTGGGTGGCTAACATAGTCCCCGTCCTCAAGAAGAATGGGAAAATACGAATCTGCATCGACTACCGTGATCTCAATACGGCCTGTCCCAAAGATGAATTCCCACTGCCGATCACCGATGTCATGATCGACAACACATGCGGATTCGAGAGGATGTCTTTCATGGACGGCTTCTCAGGGTATAACCAGATCAAGATGTATCCTGATGACGAGAAGCATACTTCTTTCCGAACGCCATTGGGGTATACTGCTACACTGTAATGCCCTTCGGACTGAAGAACGCCGGAGCAACCTACCAGCGGGCGATGAGCATGATCTTTCGCGACCATCTCCGAAAGACGGTGGAATGCTATGTTGACGACATTGCCGTCAAAAGCCGCAGCAAAAATGAACATCTTTGCGATCTGAGAACGATGTTCGACATAATGCGGGCTCATCAGCTGAAAATGAACCCGACAAAATCCTTCTTGGGAGTGTCCAGCGGCAAATTCCTTGGGTTCATTGTCACATCAAAAGGGATCCATCTGGACCCAGACAAAGTCAAAGCCATACAGGACATGCATCCACCGAGGAACCTCAAAGAGCTCCGAGGCTTGCAAGGCAGATTAGCCTACATCAGAAGATTCATAGCAAATCTTTCGGGCCGTTGCCAGCCCTTTACCCGTCTCATGAAAAAGGGTATTGCCTTCATATGGGACCAAGCCTGTCAAGAAGTTTATGAAGACATTAAGAGGTATCTCACAAAACCTTCGGTCTTAGTGGCCCCTACATCAGGGAAACCATTCTTGCTTTATGTAAAAGCTCTGGACTATTCCCTCGTGCCCTCCTCGCTCAAAAGGACGACAATGGCCACGAGCAGGCCATTTTATTATCTGAGCAGCTCTCATAGGAGCGGAATCTCGCTACAATCCTATTGAGAAAGAGTGTTTAGCTCTCGTCTTCGCTGTCCAGAAGACGCGACATTATTTGGTTGGCCAAACCATACATGTCATCTCCAGGGTGAACCCTTTACGTCTTCTCATGACGAAGCCAGGGTCGCTGAATTTCAAGGTTGGCTAAATGGGCACTTCTGTTGTCTCAATACGACATGACCTTTACTCCTCAGAAGGCAGTTAAAGGCCAGGCCCTTGCAGAGTTCTTAGCTGCTCACCCAGTTCCAGAACATTCAAAACTTCACGAAGACATCCCTGATGAAGTCTTCGAGTCTAATGCAACCTCAGCAGAGGATGTGTGGCAGATGTTCTTCGACGGAGCATCGCGGATGGCCCCAAAGGGAAATTATTGCCGGGGTGGGGGTTGTGTCATCTCCCCACAGGATCATATCCTTCCCAGAGCATTCTCCTTGACAGAATCATGCTCTAATAATGTAGCGGAATACAATGCTCTGCTCATCGGTCTCCAGCTCGCCCAGGGATGGGGGTACGTTACCTCGAAGCTTACGGCGATTCAAAGCTGGTCATCAGTCAAGTCAAAGGCGAATATGAAGTCCGCCATGAAAACTTGGTGCCTTATTATCATACAGCATCGAATTGGCTAGCTTATTTGAAGGCTTCTACATCGGGCATGTGTCCCGATCTCAAAATACCAAGGCGGATGCTCTCGCTGCATTAGCGACGACGCTAGCCTTACGGCCGATACCGAGTATCACCTCACAGTCGCAACCCGGCATCTCGTATGCTCCAAGCATATGCTAAGGATCCAAGGGTCCATAATATCTCCGTGGATCTTGAGCCGAGGGATTGGCGCTTCCCCCTCATTGACTACGCTCTGCACGGTCTGCTTCCAGACGATCCCAAAGAAGCGGCGTCCATCAGACGAAGGTCGCTCCGTTTCTACTATGATCCACTTTGAAGACACTCTACCGTCGTTCATATGACGGTGTCCCTCCTCCGTTGTCTCTCTCATTCAGAGGCACAGGAAGTGCTTAAAGAAGCACATGATGGCACTTGCGGAGCTCACCAGCCGGGTCCAAAGCTTAAAGACAGGCTGCACAGACTTGGGTACTACTGGCCGACCATGATGGCCGATGCCACCCAATATGCACGAAGGTGTAAGCGTGCCAGGTCCATGCAGACTTCATACACCAACCTTCGGAGTTGCTCCACCCTACTGTTGCTTCATGGCCATTTGAAGCATGGGGAATCGATGTCGTAGGGCCAATCAGTCCCTCTTCGGCAAGAGGTCACCGGTTTATCCTGGCAATAACCGATTACTTCTCAAAATGGGCGGAGGCCACACCACACCGTTGGCCGAAGTTAAAACCTCCAATCTGGTTAGCTTCATCAAACACCATGTCATCCATCGATTTGGTGTACCCAGACGGATCATCCATGACAATGGTCCCCAGTTCGTAAGCAAGGGTTCTATCGGTTCTGCGATAAATACAGAATTCAGAATGTGGCTTCAAACCGCCTACAATCCTGCCGCCAATGGCTTGGCAGAGGCATTTAACAAGACAATCATCAAGCTGCTCAAGAAGTTTGTCTCCTCAAACAAGCGAGATTGGGACGAAAAGCTCGGTGAATGCCTTTGGGCCTACCGGACTACGTTCGGACACCGACAGGCAATACGCCTTTCTCCCTGGTATATGGGTGCGAAGCGGTCATCCCATTGGAAATCCAGGTGCCATCATTGCGAGTAGCCCTGACTACTAAAATGACATCAGAAGACAATGATCGCTTGCGTCTTCAAGAGCTCGAAGCCCTGGACGAGAAGCGGCTGCAAGCTCAGCAACACATCGAGCTATATCAGGCTCGGATGTCAAAAGCCTTCAATAAGAAGGTCAAGCAGAGAGTCTTCCACAAAGGACCTAGTCTTAGCCGTCAGACGACCGATGATTATGACGCACAAGACCAAAGGCAAATTTCAGCCTAAATGGGAAGGACCGTTTGGATAGAGACAGTCTATTCTAACGGAGCATACCGCCTTACAACTGCAGATGGCGACCTCCTCATGATGCCGATCAATGGCAAGTTCTTAAAAAAGTACTATCCTAATCAAGGATCCTGCTCTCGATCAAGTTAACATTACACCTCTGATCGAGATCCGCGCGTCCGGAATGCGCACAAAGAGAGCCTCTCTCTTTCTCCAAGCATATCAAACCTGTTGATAGCTGGGGGTTTGCTTAAAATCCCAAGGGACCTGCTCCCACTTGATTCCCTCTCCAGAATCACCTCCAATTCTCATCCATAGAATGGTAGGAACCACATATATTCCGCTGTTACGTTAACATTAAACCTATGACAGCAGTCCCCTCATTTCTCCTCATGAGTAGCGAGACCTCCAAAGTCACTTACCAATTTCTCATCCATAGAATGGTAGGACCATACATATTCCGCTGTTACGTTAACATTAAACCTATGACAGTGATTCCCTCTTCTTCTCCCGTGAAACGAGACTCTTCCCAAACTCCATTTGCAATATTGAACTTAGTGGCGTCTCAATTGGTTACGTCGTTGCGACCTCTGAACCAGCAGACAGCTAGTCTCAATCCCGAGTCCTGTTGACATTTACAAAAGAACAGGTCTCGATACTCGTTGACATTTACAAAAGACGAGTATCACCTATTTTGAGGCTTGGTGGCTTCTCAACCATTACGTCATTGCGACCTCTGAACTGGCAGATAGCCAAGTCTCATCTACCATTGAGCTTAGTGGCGTCTCAATTGGTTACGTCATTGCGACCTCTGAACCAGCAGACAGCTAAGTCTCAATCCCGAGTCTGTTGACATTTACAAAAGACAGGTCCCGATACTCGTTGACATTTACAAAAGACGAGTATCACCTATTTTGAGGCTTGGTGGCTTCTCAACCAGTTACGTCATTGCGACCTCTGAACTGGCAGATAGCCAAGTTTCATCTATCATTGAGCTTAGTGGCGTCTCAATTGGTTACGTCATCGCGACCTCTGAACCAGCAGACACTAAGTCTCAATCCCGAGTCCTGTTGACATTTACAAAAGACAGGTCTCGATACTCGTTGACATTTACAAAAGACGAGTATCACTCATTGTTGAGCTTGGTGGCTTCTCAACCAGTTCTGTCATTGCGACCTCTGAACTGGCAGATAGCCAAGTTTCATTTACCATTGAACTTAGCGGCGTCAATTGGTTATGTCATTGCGACTCTGAACCAGCAACAGCTAAGTCTCAATCTCGATGCTTGCTGACATTTACAAAAGGCAAGTATCTCCCTTTTAGCCCCGCAAAGGGCTGACCTCGAGACTGGCGACGTCCCATTCGGTTATGTCATTCTGCGACCTCTGACCAACAGACAGCCATGCCTCATTATCCAAACAAACAAAGACGACAAAAGAATGAATTTTTATTAAATTTCAAAAGGGATGGGATACATGGAGGAGCCTATAGGCGTACATGATAAGATCAGATCCGATCTCCGAGCGAAGCTAGCCTCGTCCTCCTGTCATCAGCAGCCTGGGCCAAGCGCCTGTGATCTTAGCTCAGCTCATCGAAGTCCACGCTTGAGCCAGACGAGCCTCGACCTCCGCCAAAGTCGCCCTCTGTGACGACTTCTGCCGCGCCAGTTCCTCACTCCGAGCCCTGAGCTGCTCAAGCCGCGCAGCCTCTTCATGACGCATCTGTGTAGCCTTGGATAAGAGGAGATTTGCCTTCCGGATCATCTCTTCAGCCCTCTTAACCTTATCTTCAGCATCAAGAAGAGCACTGTTGGAAGCGTCAATTGCACTCCCAACCTCTGCCTCCTCTGTCTCCAAGGACCTCAAGTCAGAGGAGATAGCCTCAGCAGCCTCTTGAGCGGCGAGCTGAGCCTCGCGCCTTTGGGCGACAAGACGTGTGAGCCATTCATCAGCCAAAGACGCTGCGTCTGAACGATGGAAATGGCGCCATTCCTCCACGTCCTTCTCAAGGTCATCTACCAGGAGCTCTAGAGCAGCAGCTTGATGGTACCCCTCAAAGTCCCGGATACACCCAATGCCACGGGAGAGGACCATCTTCAGCTTCGAGAATGGCACAGGCGAGCCCTTCAAGACTAGACCGATAGTCTGCTCCAAACTGTTATAGAAGCTGTCGACCAGATTACCGATGAAGTCATTCTCAGCTTCATCAACCCTTGAGACAACCTCGGAGCAATCTACCATCCCAGTCGACACCGCCGCAGAAGAAGAAGCGGGAACATCGACAGCAGCAGGGCAAGCCAAAGGTGACCTCGGCGGAGTCCTCAGCGACACCAGCACGCCAGCCACCGTGGAGGAAGGACTGGCAACCACCTCCTGAACAGCAGGCTCGACAATCAAAGTCGGGGAACTAGGGTCCGCGATCACCCTCAGCCCCGCACTGGGCAAA
Source organism: Agave tequilana (assembly GCA_038442645.1). NCBI lineage: Eukaryota > Viridiplantae > Streptophyta > Magnoliopsida > Asparagales > Asparagaceae > Agave > Agave tequilana. The sequence continues at coordinate 207,358 of JAVJIF010030462.1, forward strand.
ATTGCCGGCACCTCACTCGGTGATGTGATTGGGAGTGAGGATACCTCCGGGACTGCCGCCCCTTCAGCCTCTCGCCTTTCAGCTGACGTGGGCTGATAAGAAGGCAAGTCGCCATACAGCGCGTCCAACACAAGCATCCGCCGCGGTCGAAGCACTCGACTCGCCCTCTAACCTCTTAGGAGGGCCCTCCGCTTCCTTCAAAGCCGACGTATCTTGAGGCCGGACACCTGCAACAAAGCCATGGTCAAAAAAAAAAAAAAGCGGATGCAGCAAACAAGAGGAGATCAAAAGGTCGTCATTTTACCAAAGGCTGATGTTACTTCGACAGCCTCATCAGTCTCTAGGGGTTCCATCGCGAAGTTCTTGCCAGAATCAACGCGGATAGCCGGCCTGCTCGCCGATTCCTCCGCAGACCACCCGGTAGAGCTGGATGCCATAGGACTTCCTTTAGAAGTCCCAGTGCCCGACGGGCCAATGTCGGTCGCATCACCTCCAGATTCCTTCAAGCGAGTAAAGGAACCAGCAGCAGCTCCATAAGCGAATAGAGGATCATACTGGTCCCCTTGCTCCCCTTGCTCCTCAGCTCCTGCAACAAAAAGCAAATGATGAGTTATTTAAAGTGCGCTGAAGGCATATTAGATGGGGGCCAATCTTACCAATAGTCGGTTCAGCAACCAACGGCTCAGCCACTAATGGAGCAGCAGAAGGAGGCGCAGCAGAGAGCTCACCCTCTACCACGATGGTAGGAGTCTGGCGACGGGGCCTCTTCGCCGACGACTTCCTACGGGATCCACTCCCACGCTTCCTTTTGAAGTGGACATCAGAGTCCTCTTCTTCCACTTCCTCCACATGTTGTGAGGGAGCTGTCCCCACTACACCAGACCCGGCTTCACGAGCATCAGCTTCGTGGCATCAGCCCTTGTCTCTTGCTCTGCCTCGAAATAAGGGCTCCCCGCATCAGAAGCCCCGCTGTCATCTACAGCGATGAACTCCTCTATGCCAGGAACACGGACTCGTTTGCCCTCCATCTTATCGGAAGCCTTCTGCCTCATCCGATGAGAAATTAACTTCACACCCAACGGTTGGCATTAAACCTAGCAGGTGTGGAGTTCGAAGCCGCATACCATTGGCAGAAACACAGGGTCGTCCAAAGGCCGGGATCCCTCGGCGGCGTGCGTAGCCACGCTCCAGTGTCATCCGCGGTAAAGAACCGCCAAGCACGAGCCCCATCAATGAGGCTCCCCATGAAAGCCAGGTCCGGATTGGGGTTGCCCACATACAACTGGTCATACCCAAATTGGCGGGCAAACCGGCTCGGGACGTAGGGCTCCAGGTAGCAGGTATCCCCACTCCTGTACAGCAAATGTGAGGGCCGGATGCAGACCAGCCACTCAAAACACCCCGACTCATGGGAGACCGACCTGACTCCACATCATAGAATTTCTCGTTGTACCCTGCACCCCGCAGGCGAGGAAAACAACGGAACAGGCCATAAGCGTCATAACGACGCACTAACTTACGGGCCTCGGCCACATAAGTTTTCTGCCACGAACGGCCTTCAAAGCGACGGAGAAGCGCCGTTTGAACACCTTGCGGAGGGTCTTCCCCAGCTCCAATCAAACTGGGACAGTGCAAGGCGAACCACGCCATCAAGTAGGTGTACGGTAAACCTACCCTAGGATTGGGTCCGTCACAAGGCAGGACGGCACCCTTCCCCCGCCTTGACGCCATTGGCCTGCAGAAAGCCTCCGTCAGTGCACGAAGGCCCCTCTGAATACAACACACCATGTCCGGGAGAAGACCCAGACGGTGGCCATGAACCAAGCGGACGGCAGGCAGCAGCACAGTCGGATGGACGATGTCACCCGAAGAAGAAGGCACGACACATTTCTTTAACCAGATGGTTAAGAAGCCGGCCAGCAACGCCTTGCGAGACATAGGCCGACGGGCCTGATGGTGAAAGCTCCGAAGAACATCACCCTTCCCGAGAGGACCATCATCTTCTGCCACGACGATGTCCTTTTCAGCATGCACCTCCATCCTTGCCAAGATGTCTTCTTCAGCAACTCCGCAATGAGCTGCCTCAGGCGCACTAGTCATATCCGGGAATAAGTAGTTCCCCCAGCTCTTCAAGCTCTTCGAGCTACCCTTGCCACCAGTGTGGATGCTGGAGCAAATGTACAAATGGCACATCAATTCCTGATATGTCTCGAGCAGAGCAGGCTCCTGCTTCTCCAGAATAGCCAGCTCCGCCTCACAGGGAAAGTACTCTTCGTATGGAAGAGACCCGAAGGGCAAAGCAGAGATCTCCCGCATCTCATGCAGGGCCATGCCCAACTCACCAACTGGGTGAAGAAAGTCCCCGAGGCCGGGCAATACAACTCAAGGATGGCGTAGAAGCACGCCACCTTCATCTCGATGCCGTAGCAGGTCGCCCTGACGGCCTCATGGAGGTTTAACCTCTCTAAGTCCCCCTCAAAATGGGTGAGGATATAGTTGGTCAACTCCGCCCACCACGATCTAGGAGGGTGGACCCAACCGGGAGTCCTGAAATCGGTGGCGGGGTAGTTCCCGTCAACTTCGCAGAACTGAGTACCAAAGGTCGGCGCCGCAGCTGGGTTCTCTCCTACTGGAAGGTCCCGCGATACCTTCCCAGGGTATAGTCCCATTATGCTACGAGGATGGTCCGCCCTCGAGTAGCCGGACTGGAATGTCAACCTCCCGACACTTATAGACTCGGCGTTTAGGCTCACGCCCCACGCCATCTTCCGAGCCTGAGTCGCGCTCGCGAAGGAAGACAAAGCAAAATGCCGCTTAGAGGACGGGAGATAGAATCTCTCGCCGTCCAACTGGAAGATCCACTGGCCTTCACCGGCCTGCAGCTGGCGATCGGGATCTGGTGCAGCATCCCCGAACATGAAGTCAGGCTTTCTGTAAGCCTGACGGTCGATATCTTCAAATGGAGCCGTAGTCAAGATGCTCCGCATGGCCTGCGGACCACCGCCCTGAATGAGAGTATCCCGTACAAGGGAGCTCGGCTCGCTGAACAATGAAGCCTGCCCATAGAACTGCAAGCTGATGCTTCCGCCTGCTCGACTGGCTACACCGAACAGACTGTTCTGGAGGCCGGAGGCGTAATGTATGTAAAAACAGAAATGAGCTATGATTAGTTCACCAATCAAGTGGATGCGAAAGCATAAAAATTCACTAAGGCATAGCCTCACCCAGCAAGCAGGGCCTGCAAGGCGATAGCTTTGAAAAAGCTTCACTTCATGGATAAGACTGCATCTTTGCAGAAAATATCCAAAGCGCCAGCTTCGCTTAAAGCAGGAAGTGACATAGCCCTAAGGGCTGACGTCATCAAAGGGGCATTATGGTCAAAAGTCATCATGACTGAGAGGACTTATTCAAGTCCTTTTCCTCAAACAGTACGGAGATGGCCCAAGTTATGGCTTCGTGCGAAAGCCCAAAGAAGAACTGTCCAGTTCTTATTTCCCTGGTGCAAGCAAAATAGGGAAGTTGAAGGGAAACGAGTTCCCTGATAAGGACAGATCATATTTGATCGTCCTAATAGCCGAGTATCGACTTCAAAGGATGGAGACCACTCTCTAATCAGATCGGAAAGTTCCTTACCAGCGACAGGTCGCTCGATGACCGGAGGAGGAACGCCCTCCGCCGCAGAAGTCGCCACTTCTTTTACCGCTCGTCTTTTGGGCGCCATTAAGAACTGCAAAAGTTCTCGAAGTACTCTGAAGCAAAGGAGGAAGAAGGAGAGGAAAAGACAGAAATTTCTCTGAAAAAAGGGAGACCTTTCCATATTCAGCCCAATCGGGCTTTTATAGGCCAATCAGCGCCTGAAACGAGGCCTCAAAAAAAGGGCCCATGCCGCCGTTTCGAATTAATTCAAAACAGCGCCCGAAGCGCCTTCCCGAGAAGCGCCGGTTCAACTCTACTGAGAGTTAACTTCGCACTAGTGCAAAAGTGCGGACTTCGCACAATCCTTCAAGAGCTTCGCTGGAAGGCCTACCTTAGCCCTCTAAAAAGCGTGCTGCTCGCGATACGCACCAGTCTCGCGAAGATCATTCAAAGGAAAGACTATGTCCTTAGCTCCGCACACAGTTTAGCCCAGCAATGCCAAACTCTCAGAAAGCAAGCAAACTGAGTCAGACAGTTCATGATCAGACAGGTGACTTTCATTGATTCAAAAGCAAGGGTACATTTGATATTACATCAAAGTTGTGTTTTATATAAACACACCAAGTTACCTAACAAGGTCATGTGCATACAAGCGGTTTTATCTGCTCCCAGGCCAGACCAACGGGACAGGAACGGCCTTCCTCCTGCATAAGGCTGTAATCAGTGGTGCCACAAGGACACGGTCATTTTTCTCCACAAAATGGCAGATCTTGCCAGGCCATTTTTGTTGAAGCCTGGCAATAAAGCTATCGCCGCCAACACGTCAGATCACCTATAATGGGAACTGGTTTTGATGCCACGGATCTGACGGGTGTGAGGCCCACTCCCCTGAAGTGGATCGTCCCCGACGAAGGCCACCAAAGTTGAAAGTCGGCAACGATGTCAGTGATCTCACTGATCACCTCCGACGAAGCGGCGGCCAGCCTCACCTCAGAACGAATCATCTCGCGTAAGAGGCTGCCAACAGCCCCTGGGACGCGCATTCGCTGCCCCGAATTGTTCCTCCTGCTTAAAGTAAAGCTTCAACTGGGGAAGCATAAGGCGATTTCATGATTTCTTCCATCAAGTTACCAGACTGGCAAGCATAGCTCACTGCAAGGCAAATTGGAGCAGGTTAGCAGTCAAGCACAAAAAGAGCTACAAAATACTAAGTCAGATTCTTCGGCGGCAAAGTAATCCGACTTCAGTCAAAGCAGAGGATAAGCCTCGCCTGCACGGCAACCATGGGCTGGTTCAGCAAACGCCAAGTCCTAGCCTCGCCTATACGGCAAAGTCAGACTGATCTTGTGAAGAACAGTCTCAACCTCACCAATATGGCAAGACTGGCTCAACTATTGAAGAAGCCAAGTCCCAAGTCCTGCCTGCGCAGCGGACTTAACAAGCAACGATCTTTCACTGATCAAGCCAAGATGATAGCTTCACAGAAAGCTATGATGAGATCCTTCTCTGCAGCAGCCAATTGCAAGATGAAGAACAAGGGAAGCTAATCCCTGAAGCGAGCTGCCAAAGCTAAATCAAGGGAGATGAGTTCCCTAAAAGCAGTGAAGTCTTTGAATGATCAAGACTTACTGGTCCTTGGCCGGTTAGACAACCAGAGTGGGTTTTCCCACTAATTCAGAGATCTGAGTATCTCTCTCAACCAAGAGAAGATAAGAAGAAAGGCAAAATATTTCTCTTCAGAGGACCTCAAGTGTCCTATTTATAGGCCCCATGGCCTGAGTGCGATCACCCCAAGCGTGGAAGCACGAGCGCATTCAAGGCATTTATTGCGCCTTGATGGAAGGGACGGTTTCCCTTGGAACCGTGCAAAGGGAGAAAACGTCTCCCTCATAAAAGGCACTTATGGCGCCTTGAATAAAGGGGATATCCTCCCTTGGAAACGTGCAAATCGGAGAACATCTCTCTCGATTGGTGCGAAAGAAGGAATGATCCTCCTCGTAACCGCCCCACGGCAGTTGACTTTGAAAAGGCAACAGGAGTTCCAAAGCGAACTTATTTCTTGGAAGCCCAGATACGGAGCTACCCCGACGCGAAGCTACTCGCGAACCAGTGCAATTCTTCGGCAAATTCATCCCAAAGCAGGATTGAAGGCGAAGCTGAACTCAACCATCATGGCAACGTTCATACTCCACACCACCATCACAGCAGTTCAAAGTATTTCGGAGTCTGAGCTATTGCAGACTCTCGAAAACTTTGAAGGGGGTCTTGTTGACACTTAAAAAAACAAGATTCTCATTGGTCCGAACGATGTCTAAACTTGTTGACATTTACAAAAGACAAGGGACAGACGAGCTGAAGACCAGTTTTCGCCCACCTCCAAGGGACAAAGAAGCGGTTTGGACTCCACTGATCCAGCAAGCAGAACAGTGAACCCGGATTGTTTCTAAACAGACCTCAGCAGGTCTAAAATGCTAGCATTTAGCATTACATTAGCCCAAGGGATAGCCTCGTTTGAGAGGCTAGCATCATCCAGAGCATCGCCAGGAAGCTGACTGATAGCTTCGCCGAAAAGCCTCTTTTCGGACTTCGCTAGGAATTGCCTCTAGCTCCGCTATGAGCTTCAAAGCGGGCAGCTCCGATATCAGCCTGCTATGGTCAACCTTTGACCAATCAAAATCTCCTGATGAGATCGGATTCAATCTAATCAAATCCAATCGGGATTCAAATATGGCAGGTGATTGCCGCAATCTCTTGACTCTCTTAAAACGAGTAAGAGGATCAAGGAGAATCCCCAACAATATGGAAAGGATCAAAACAGATCAACCGACTTGCCATTTTCTAGCTCCGCAGAAGCTATCCTAGCCTCGCAGTAAGGCTACTTTCCAGATTCAAACAGATTCGGTTCAATCTGTTTCCATATCTTCAAAAGGGACGATTATACCCTTGCTTTCCTTATAAATAGCCCGCCAGGGGTACAAGGAAAAAGGGGGATGAAGGCATAGGGAGATCGATCGATAAAAAAAAAGAGAGAAGACTCCACAAGCAGAGGCTTTTTCACGACGCACCGCGCGCTCCCGAATTCAGAGACCTTTTAGAGAATTGCTTTCTCTAACCAGGGTGTTGATACCCTAACGTCGTCCTTCCTCTCAAGGAATCTCCGGAACCAGGCGAGAAGGAATTCCTTATCGAAGGCGATTTTGAGAAGCAGCAAGAGGGTTCTACCAACCTTCTGTTCTCTGATTCCCCGAACCAGGCGAGAAGGGAATCTCATCGCTCGCATCGTCAAAGGGACAAAGTGGTCGCGCGCTGACCAGACTCCTATCGGCACATTTTCCCAGAATCTCTGAGGAGATCTACTTGTAATCTTTTGAGAATACTTGTAATTTAGCTCCTCAAACTTTTATTTGTAAGTTTTCCC